>CM037879.1:218711362-219251362 GCA_021292165.1 Shinisaurus crocodilurus | reverse complement strand
TTAAGGCTTATATTCTATGTGGTTGAATTCATGGCACAGTTGTACTGTTTGAAAATCAATTAAAATTTCATGTGAATGTTACAAGCATTAGGTAGAATTACCACTAACTGGGTTTTCTTTGGATAACTCAGATACGGGAAAATGATCATCAGCATTCTGTGTCTACAGCTGCTTAACTTCATAAGAATGCGTTTCTTTGTGATTAGGGAATCGAAGCACAGCCAGCTAGGAATAGAGCAACTGAGCTATATTTTAAAAAATAAACCATTGTGGACTTTAATGTCCCTGGTCAGAATCAGTCTCAAGCTCCCATAGTCTGTTTTACTCAGATTCCTCAAATTGGGCATTCACATTTTGGAGAATTTACTTCAGGATTTAAACTACACATTCCAAGACTAGTGTACATTTTTGAAAGGCTAGTGTTATTACTGCTTATAAAGCACACGTCCGCCCTTGTTATCTCAAGCGTTCAAATCAGAATGGGTTTTGTCCATAAAATCAGGCATATTTAACAAAAATAAAAGATGTAAATTTTACTATAGTATTAATGTAAACAGTGTTTTCACTGCTGCTGGATGTAAAAAATGTAAATGAAACCATTTCATTCACTTGCTTAAGTTTCTGGTGTATAAATAAAAAGTCTAATTCTTTTTGACCCATTTATAACCCACAGGTTTTTATTTTTTTCTGGGAAGTTAATTCTTCCACCCTGCAAGCCAGGTTCCTATGTGTATGTATAGGAGTTATATAATCTTTGGCAGATTTGTTATGAAGGTGTTTGGAGGTGCCCTGAGGGCTCTGAAAGAAAGATTAAAAGACAAGTGAGCAGAAACTGGTCATCTGCTTTATTAAACACTCCATGTGGTTTTTTTAGGCTCATGTTTACTCCTTCACTCAATGTACACATAACATACTCTGCACTGCCTATCAAGAAGATGTGACATTGGAAATACTTTTGTGTTCAGCTTCTTTTACTGCCCCCCCCCCTGAAAGGAGTAGTTACAAAGGACAGTATTGAACCCACACTGCTACTCCTCTTATGCTGTTGACATACCGCTAGCATAAGCAACTTCTAGTGGTACGCCAATAGGGTAAGCTAGGGTGTTGGGTTTTCCCAGAAAACTCATAGCACCAACTTACCCTATTGGCATACTGCTAGAGGTCGCTCACGCTAGCAGTACGTAAATCGCGTAAGCAGACTGGCAGTGTGGGTACTGCCCAAAATCTGTGGGCCATTTCACACATTACATTTTTTGGTGTATACGTAAGATGTTTTAAATGTACGCCTAAAAATGTAAAGTCTGACTGGGTGTGTCTGGGTTATTGATTGGCTTCAGCTCGGTAGCAAACCTTGTCTTGCTTCTGCGTAAGGGGTGGAATGGCCCAAAGAAATGCATATTGGCTGTGATCTAGAAGATTGCACTATGTGCATCCACATGCTCATATATGCATGTGGATGTACAGGTCTGCATATGGGTGAACAATTAGCCATATATTAGTCTAGGGGTTGGGAGCCTCCAGCCCTCAGTCCCATACAACCCACTAGGTTTCCCCTAGCTGCTTCAGACTAGGACAGGATTTCTGGATCAAAGCCATCACCTTTAAGCTTAATCTCTGACATATGTTGTACGGCCATGATTCTTTTTCCTTGTCAGGCCAAGTTCTGTGTTCCTCTCCGCTCAGTTTATTTTTGTTTTATGTATTTGTTGCATGTTGTTATGCTTTACATTTTGGGGAAGTTGTCCTGGCCAGCTATGTAATCTAAGCTCCAAATACAAGTAATAGATCTAGAATCTTTACTGGCATAAGTGGAAATGGAGGCTTTTAATTTGGGTATGTATCTGTCCCAAATCAAAATGTTTTAAAATCCTTGCAATGAAAATACGTGGGGCAAACTAGAGAGTGTTTTCTTTCCATCATGAGTGCAAAGTAGACAGTCAGTGCCATAGTTAATTTGTTGTGGGGTCCCCAGCCTTTTTGGGTCAGTGGGCACAGTTGGAATTTTGAGAGAGAGTTGTGGGTGCTCTCATAAAATGGCTGTTGTGGTGGGCATGGCCAGTCACAAAGCACTTCCAGAAGAACCTGAGTACAAGGCAGAGGTGGGGTCTGAGCTTTAAAACAGAAAACCACTCTTGAGCCCCAATAAAGATGTTGCTGGAGGGCAGCCCTTTACTTTGCAGCATGCCAGCTTCCCAGTTAATTCTATTATTATAGTATTAGTATTAGTATAAAAAATAAAAATCAGGAGGGGCAGGAAGCCTGGTGGGCACCAAAAGGGGGCAGTACTTTGGAGACCCCAGATTTATTGCATAAAGTAGTGCTATTCCTCAGGCTAGCATCCAGTATTTTTCTGCATGTTTCATCCATTTGATGAGAATGGTACTGGACTGCACCCTCTTCCATTCAAGCATATCTGCGTATGTATGTATGTATGTACGTACAATGTTTTCATTGTGCAGTTATTTTTATCATATCTTCCTTTGTAAGGAACTACTAAATCCTTGAGGGTCATTTGCCAACTGTCAGTCTTTGCATAAAACAATGGGCAACCCTACTCGTGGGTTTCTGAACTCTGTGCAAGCAAATAATGACCTGAATGATTGACCTAAAATAGTGAAGTGATAGATAAGGGCATTTCTTGTTTGGAGATACCGAATCAACAACCTTGAGAAAAACTGGTATGTCTGAAACCTGTAGTGTTTATGAAGATGCCATTCCAAGACCAGGCTTCCCCAACCAGGTGCCCTCCAGATGTTTTGGACTACAACTCAGCATTCCTGATCATTAGCCATGCTGGCTGGGGCAGATGGGAATCGGAGGCCAAACCATCTGGAGGGCAGCAGGTTGGGGAAGACTGCTCTAGGCTTTGAAAACAGTCATGTGGTTTCACCTTTGATTTTAATTAAATACTGTACATGTCTATAAACAGGACTTTTCCTGTTTAAATGTTATTTTCTGAACTTTCTGTCTTCAGTATAGCACTGCACATATAATTCTTCACATCTCTTGCCCCTTTCATTATAATACCTGCAAATCCACTGTGTACAAGTTAAGTAAGTGGAATGTCTTGGAGAGGGCCAGTTCATATGGCCAATTTTGATTCCACATGATCCTCCACAACCATCCCTATCCTGCATTTACATGGAGCGTCTTGTCTGAACGAGCATATCTGCAGATACAGCCGTCACTTCTTAGTAATGATTTCTGCAATCACGGTGGCATATTGTTCAACGTCCACAAACACAGTAAATGCCCCTGAGAAGCAGAAGTTGTTTTAGTAAAGAGGCTGGTTGTATTTTGCACTGAAACAAAACACAAAAGTGTGAAGCAGTCCATTATCTCTAGCTTATTTTAATTTCTTAAGGAATATCAGTTGCCAAAAATAAGCCGCTGATTATCACTACTGCCAGTAAATATCACTCCACAGATCATTGTCTGACAGCAGCATCCTATGCATGTCTTCTCAGAAGTAAGCTCAATGGGGCTTACTCCCAGGAAAGTGTGCATAAGCATTGCATCCTAAACTTCTACCTGCACAATGTATACAGGACATTATTGCAAAGTAATAGCTAGTTCAGTACATACTCAACATACCTTACACATGCTCAATGGAGGCAGCTGCTGATTCAAGATACAACGGGGCAATCTTCTGACATCAGAAACTGTGGGAAATAATATTCAGGATGAAGATGTGCACTGGTAAACTATTATAGCAATCGTCAATCCATTCTTTCAACTGTTAAGGTTTGGAAACCTTGTAACAATTCAGAATGTGCAAGGGTGAGATACAAAAGAAAGAACTAAATTGCAGAAGACTCATCTATGTGAAAATTGTTATAGAGAGACCTGACCTTGTAGTAATAAAGGACAGGGCAAGATAGGAACATAAGAAGTAGCCTTATACTGAGCCGGTCTGCACAATCACCACAACCCACCATGGCTTATTTAAGCCACACTGGCTTTTGGCACATGCTAGACAACTTGCATATTCAAGCCACAACCCTAAAGCAACAGCCCATGGGTTGTGGGTAGTCTGTTAACCACGCCAACAACCCACCCTTGCCAGGTTCGCATGACATGACAAGCCACAGTCACGGCTTGAATATGCAAAATGGCCACTGGCACACACTGCCAAGCTCTTGGGGCTTAGCATGATGTGCAAACAGGCGCACTGGGTCAGGCCCTTGGTCCATCTAGCCCAGTACTGTTGATGCTGACTGGCGGTGGCTCTCCAGGGTTCCAGGCAGGAATTTTCCCAGCCCTAACTGGAGATGCCGGGGAGCATGCAAAGAAAATGCTCTCCCCCTGAGCCATGGCCCTTCTCCACAATGAGTGGCTTCTCAGCTACAATACATGTCTATTTAAAAGTAAGTCCCAGTGAATTCAATGGGGCTTGCTTCCAGGTAGGTGCATATAGGATTGCAGCCTCAACTGTTTCTTCTTTCAGTGCCAAACAACCCTCTTATAACACTTTCCCCCCTCCATTGCTCCATTGCTTCAATCAACAGGGAAGAAGGTGAACTCTTTGACGAAAAGTTAGAAGAAGCAGCCTCAGACCTTGAGCATTTGTTCACGGCTGATGTTATTCCTGTGTTTTTAGCTAAGGCTTGCTATGTGCCTTATCATTCTCAGTGGGCAAACCTGAGGGCAAAGGGACTGCAGGCTCCATACCCAAAGGAGTCAAGACCATCTTCTCACAGAGTCTCGGTCTGTGATGGCAGTGCTCTGATATATCCTGAAGATTCTGGAATGTCCTCCATAGTCAAGGGGAAACAGAAATTCCTCACTGTGTATTCCTGATCTCATGAAGGGCATTCCACCCACCCATAGTCCTTAGGATCTGGACTTTTTAAGGCTTCTGCCTTTAGCACACATGTAGAGGTGGTGGTAGAGGTATGTTTTTTCCAACTTTAAGATGGCCACATGTCCTCTTATACAGCACACATGTAGAGGTGGTAGATAGGAGACATCCGGGGACTTCCTTTCTGTACTGTTTTCTCAGGTGCCATTCAGCCTAAGCTGCTGAGTTGATTCATTGTTATCGGTTTGCTCTTCCAGTTCAATCTGGGAGGGCAGGAGGGTGGCCCCTCCCCTTAGACAATCATCAGTGTTGTCGGACCCTGCCTCCTAGGTAAGGGAAGGAGCCTCTCCCACAAAGCCTGGTATGCCCTCTGTGAGTCAAGGAGAACAGGAATACATTAAGTCAGTTCTATTTCTCAAAATCTGAAAGTCTGTAAACATTCTCTCCCCTCTGCCTATTTCATTCTGAACTCAATAATTCAGTGTGTGTCAATGCAAGAAGTAAAAGTGTATAGGTAAGGGAATATATAACTAGAAAACTGAGACACGGTAGAGGAAGCTGTTCAGGGTATCAAAGTTCTACCTCCTTGACTGCTACAGAACTGGCCTGATCCGCCCGCCGCCGCCGCCAATGTGAATAGCTTTCACTGAGGTTCAGGAACAATCCTAAGCAAAAGGTCAGTGCTAAGCAGCCTTTTGAACAAGCAGCATGGAATTACCAGTTAGAGTTAGGAGTTTGCAAGAATGTTAACAATGTGGAAAGAGGGTGGGGATCAGTCAGCTGCGGGCTGATGTTAATCCGACAGCCTTGCTATGTTTTTTCCAACTTTAAGACGGCCACATGTCCTCTTATACAGCAGACAGTCCTCTATTTGAAGGGTTGTCCAATCCAAGTCCAGGATAAAGATAAAAACCATCATTAGGATTAGGGTAACCCTAGTAAGTTTAGCATGTCATCCGAACCTGGATGACATGCTAACCCTCTCGCAAGCCCCAAAGGCACAGAGCCCCCTGGCAAGAGAGGCAAGCAAGGGCTGCCTCTCTGGCCGACGACAGCTGGCCAAGTGCCCAAGCGGCACTTAGCGCAGCTCTCATCAGCCTCCCCTACGTGCTCCTGCCAATGTCAGGAGAGCGGAGGGAACTGGGGCGGTGGCGGGGAGGAGCCAGGCAGCTGGCTGTGCTTGCTCTCAAGTGCGGCCATGAACGTGGCTCCCCGCCGCCACCACCATCCTTTCCCCCTGAAATGGTAGGCAGGGATGTGGTGAAGGCAGGAACGGTGCAGGGCAGTTTGGCGCCCTAGGCAAAGTTATATTTAACTCCCCCCATTTCGTGCTGGGGGGCTTCCGGAGCAAAGCAGCCTGGAAATGCCTGCTTGCCCAGCGCCTCCCCCCCACCTGCCGGCCGCCTCCGGCAGCTGCTTTCCCCGCTGCCAAGCTGGCCTCACCCACCGCGCAGCATCTTCAGACCGGTCGTCGCTGCCGCCACGCGCACTCCTGACCCGGCTTAGCTCCGGGCACCGAGGAAAGCCAAGCGCAACCCCGAGCCCGCCCGGCGCCCGCAATCCCCCCCCCACTGACCTGGTGGTGCCTTTGTCGGCGAGGCGTCCGGGCGGGGCAGGAGCGTGCCAGCGGCGAGGAAGAGTCGGCCGGAAGGAGTGCAGCGTTTCTGCGCCCTCTTCAGCCACGTGGCCCAGGCAGCCGCCTAGTTTGCCTAGCGGTAGCGCCGGCCCTGGGTGAAGGGGGAGAGGAGCCGGCTTCTGGCAGGCTCCTCCTCTTCCCCTTCGCCACATCCCCACCTGCCAAGGAACCGCTGTGCTTGTCTTCCTCTCCAGGAAGGCAAGCACAGCGGGTCCTTCCCGCCTGGCAGAGGGGAGGAGAGCAGCTTTCCCCCATGGTCTCCCTGGGAGGAGTCTGTGGGGGAAAGCAGTGTCTCCCCCCACTGGGCTGTGCAATTGCGCGGCCCGGTGGGGCTGGCAGAGGAGGTGTGTTTTCCTGGGTCTACCCAAGGGAACGGGCCTCCTCCCGCCTGCCCGCCTGCCCTGCCAATCACCGAAGCCCAGCGGTATGGCTGAGCAGTGCAGCGGGGCACGGGCTGCCTCATGCTGGGCTTCCACACCCACCGTTAGGAGGCCCATGCCCACCCCACTCCGTCTTCCCCACCTGGCGCCCATGCCGATGCTGGGAGAGTGGGATTGCTCACAGGTAAACCTGCTCTCTTGGCATCAGCAGGAGTGTGGGGCTAGGAAGCAGGAGACAGCATCCCCGCTCCCCTCCTCTCAGGGCTCCCTCATGGTGTCCCCTGGCATGTCAGCAGGAAGACTGAGGGGGGAAGAGGGGAGAGGCGGTGCCTCTGGACCCCTGCTGTGCCAACCATTAGTTGGGCACAGCCAGGGTCTGGGGCAACTTTAAGCCCACAGAGGCTTCAGAGCCTCTGTGGGCTTAAAGTGACGTGCAAACCCAACCACTAAGAGAACTGAGTAAGAGAATGCTTGCTTGCTGAACTAGATTACGATAATGCACTCTACGTGGGACTGCTTTTAAAATACACGTACAAGCATTCTTGCTGCTGCATTTTGTGCCATTTTTTCACATGGTACAAAAATGCAGTGGCAAGAATGCCTGTACATGTCAGGTGACTGGACCACATCACACCAATTCTGTACCCGTCACATTGGCTGCCTCTTTGATTCCAGGCCCAGTTTAAGGTTCTGGATTTGGCCTTGAAAGTCATAAATCGGTTCACGACTTTAACCTGCCCCCTTCCCTTTTTTGCCTTTCTCCATGCGAGATGCATGGAGTTCTTTGTCTCTCTTAGCACAGAGAAAGGGACTCCGTCAGTGCTGGGAGGAGCAGCTGCAACAGCCGAGTCCCTGGCCCGGTGTAGCATCCGTCATCCCCATGGTGGTGGGGATGACGAATGAAAGGACTTAGCACACACTGGGCAGAGCAGCCGCTCCTCTCAGCGCCAGCCAAGTGCCCTGTCATCACAGAACTGCTATCTCCAATCTCAGATAGGAGATAATTGTGGGGATTCCTCCAAGGCGTGGGGCTTGGAGGCCAAGCTCTGACCCCTGGAGGAACCCAAGGAGGCTCTGCATCCCTGTTCTAGAGAGTAAACCTGTACTTATTCATAAAGGGGGAGCATAATTTGAGGACTCTAAGAGGTAGAATGGATTACGAGAAAATGGAAAGGGTTAATACAAACTCTCTCAAATTTCTAACATCACTATAATTATACTACTTTGATGAAACAGTGAAGTCAATTCTACAAAGGAATTCCTGGCATCACTGCAACATTGATTTGGATGGAATTATTACCATATCATAGATTTAACCCAGTAGAGATGGCCTGCAAAGTTCTGGTTTTATTGTTCATTCAGCCTTTCTAACTAGTCCTGGACTGGGCTTTCTTGTGGATGCCCCAGTACTCTGGTGGCCATAGTTCAAAGGCAGGGCACTTGCTTTGCATGCAGAAGGTCCCAGTTTCAAATCCTGGCAACGGTAGTTAAAAGGACCCTAGATAGAAGGACTGGGAAAGACCTTTGGAGAACTGCTGCCAACCAGGGTAGACAGTTCTGGGCTAGACGGCCACTGGTCTAACTTACCTGAAGGCAGCTACATGTGTTAATACATGTTCAGTGCCACGAGGCTATAGGCTAATGGAGCTTCTTTTTTTTTTCTTTTTCTTTTTTGGCCACATGAAGAACTATTAACTGCATGACCTGGTTTGGATGACATGATAGCTCACTATGGGTTAATTATGACACCATGGCTTGTTGTCTCCTGCAAACCCAGCCAGGGGAGGTTATTTGAGGGTTAAGCAACCCTCACATAACCCATGGTCTGTTTTAGGGTTTAACCTTCAAATAAGCCCCACCACCTGGGTTCGGACGACACAGCAAGCCAGGTAACCTCTGGCCAGGGCTTGCATATTTATATATTGGCAGCTGGCATGCGCTGTGGTTCCTCACAGGTAAGTTAACCCACGATGGGCTGTCATGTCCTGTGAACTGGCCCTATAACTACTGCTGTTCGCAACAGCCACAAACCACTGAAATCAGAGTAGTTCCTAGCCCGTTCAACATACAATATAGCTTGACTGCACTGTTGGATATTATGTAAAGATGGTACTTGAACCAAATTTTGAACAAACAGCCTTCGGACTGTGCATCTTTCCCCAGTTCTCTTTCAAAAAATCAACTGACATGTTCATAATGTTCATAATGTAACCATCTATGAGCCATTTCCTGCTTTTCCTAATCATGGTATCTATATCTATATCTATCTTACACATTTGATTCTCTCCGATTTCTGTGATATAGCATGGTTCCTTGGTATGCTCCTGTGGGAATTTGAGAATACAAACTATGAAAGTGAATGCGAGTTCGGATGGTTATGGGCATTCCCTTAGGATTGCGCCCTAAAGGTCTTCACCTGTAAGAATGATAAAAGCCTTGGTGCCTACCAACAGCTGTCAGGGGAAGACATTCCTTAAACAAGGTGCCACTACTAGAAAGGCCCTCTCCCCAGTTGCCAGACCCCTAATTTCTGCGGTTGCAGGCACCTGCATACTGTGGGTGGTTAAAGTAGGTTAAAAGCTGGTATCAGTACTTTTATTTGAATAACATTCACAGTAAAAATTCCCCAGCTAGGCGCATATCATCTCAAGAGGTAGAAACAGGTGCTGGAAATTCATGATGTTTTCAACACAGAGGGTTGAATCCAGATTTGAGCTGGATCAACTCTGTCAGTGGAAGTGGACTTCCCCACTCCCTCTCTCCCACAGCAGTCCCTCCAGCCCCCTAAAAATGCTACACAGGAAACCTTGCTGAATGGGGTGGGCTGCAGGGTGTGTGTGGAAGGGGTATCCCCAAAAATAGGGCAGAGGGAACTTCTGTGAGTGGAGCGCTTCCTCTCAAGGAAGGCAGATCCTGGCTCCAACCCAGTGCATGTCATTTATTCCTGAAGCCAATGTTCAACAAGGTCTCAATGAACTACAGTGTTGTGGCCCAGCTGGTTGCTTGTGGGATGAACTTAGCTGGCAAAAAAGAAAAGAAAAGAAAAGTGTGGCACGATGATTATGAGGGTGCTGGCATTATGATGGACCAGTGGAAATTGGGAAAGGGTAATTAAGGCTGGGATGAGCTGAAAGCCATGAAGGTGGTGAAAAGGGGGAGTGAGGGGGGTAAAAAGAGGGAGAGATGAGGGGCACATCAGACAGAAAGATAGATGACAGACTATGTGTTATAGGGGTATATCATAGAATCATAGAAAAGTAGAGTCGGAAGGGGCCTATAAGGCCATCGAGTCCAACCCCCGAGCCCACCACCTCCCTAGGTAGTTGGTTCCATTGTCTTATTGCTCTGACAGTCAGGAAATTTGCCTATATGGATAGGATGTTAGTGGACAGAACCAGCCACATGGTTTGCTGTTGTACCAACAAATAATATCCAGCAACTCAGCTTCCTTTTGAAAATATGAAGGAACCTGAACTAGAAAGCTGTTTACACTGAAACATGTAACAAATCTTTAGAAGGGAACTCACCATCACCAGGGAAAGAAAGATTTGGAAATCTTCATTGCTTATCTTTGGTGATCTCAGCCAGGGCCAGTGTCAAGGCTAACCATAGTCAACCACCTGCCAAGGACCCACACCCCAGCAGGGGCCCACTGACAAGAGACCCCTGGAGTTCCTCCTCCTCCTCCCCCTCCCCCTCCCCATTGCAACCTGCTTATTCCCTGGCCTCTTGCTCTGGCCCAGACAGTGGTGGTGGTGAGAAGGAGGAGCAGAAGATGCCGCTGCCTACTTGCTCACAGGCTCTCTGCCTGTCAAGCAGGCAAGTGGCAACAATGATGATAAAGAGGAGGAAGAGCTGGTGACAATGGTGGTGATAAGGTAGACTCACTGAGGGAGGGGGCCCATTGAAGGTGTCTTGCCCAAGAGCCCTCCAAAACCTGGAATTGGCACTGATCACAGCATGCCGTTGTATCTGTTCTGTGACTATCTCTATGAAACCCCGGTTAAGGGTCTCCATTTTGTTTGCGCCATCACATTTAGTCCCCAAGGTTGCATTTGAAATCTTCGGTGAAATAATAGACACTACTAGCATTTGTATCTTTTCTGTATTCATATTTGTCAATTTTAATTCCATGTAATTCCACGTTAATGCAACTGTTTGTGTTGTATTTGTTTGTATGCTAGTATTCTGCTTGTGCTGCAGATGTACCCCCTTGAGGATCTCATCTCGTATCTCTGAAATTTGATTAAGCTCACTTATGCATTACAAGATAAGTCACTTTTTCTGATAATATGATTTTAAGGATTACTGAAGTATTATATCAACACATATGCCAATACTACAGCCCGATACCTGGGTGTAATAGTAATTAGCCTGCAAGAAGCTGTTTTTAGACAAGACATTCTTGGGCCCTTGAAATGGGGGGGAGGGTGCTTACCCCCCCCCATGCTTACTAAATCAATAAAAAAAAAACAGGCAATAGATTTAACAACAGGTTTCTGAATTTTGAAAATAGAAGGAATGATTGTATAATGCCATATCTGGAGATGAGCAGCCTCTTGTCCAGCGAGTGTATGATGCAGGGCGGAGGAGGCATTAGGTCTCTAAGGGAAAGGGAGGCCAGAGTAGGAAGAGATAGAAAGTGGCACCTTAAGACAAATGTGGACATTAAGACCCAGTTAATTAAATGGGCTGAGGCTGAGTTCATCAAGTGGAAGAAATTTCATTTATAAGGAAACTGGGAAAGTCACATCTATTTTGTGATGGCTATTTCCCTCTTCCTAAGGACATGTCACAGAAAATGAAATTTTGAGAATGAAAATACTGAGTTTTGAAACAAGGAACTGACACCAGTTATAGTATAATAAACGAGATGGGAATTAAGTATTCCTTAGGAGAAGAACTAAACGCCTCTGGGCTTAATCCCAAGACAAGCACAAGGAACAGATACATGGGTTAGAGGGAATACGGGGGGTTCAGCACTGACCCCAGACATTTTGTCTCCCCAAATGGCAGCATTGCACGATCGAAGGTGTGCATCAGGATCGGGTAGGCATGGGTGGGCACCTGCTGAGGGCCCACACCACACTCCAGAGGGGGCCCACTGACCAAAGCCTCCTGACCTTCCTCCTCCTCCTCCTCCTCCTCCTCCTCATCGCAAGCTGCTTGTACGCCTGCCTCTTGCTGTGGCCCAGACAACGGTGGTGGTGAGGAGGAAGAGCGGTAGATGCCACTGCTGACTTGCTTACTGGCATTCTGCCCACAGAGCAGGCAAGCAAGTGGTAGCAATCATGAAAAAAGGGGGGAGGAGCAATAGCAGCTGGTGACAACAGCGGTGAGAAGGTGGCCTCACTGAGGGAAGGGGGCGCGTTGAGGCTGCCTTGCCCAAGGACCCTCCAAAACCTGAGCTGGCACAGGCTGCTGGGGTGCAACTCTTCAATAATGCGCTGCTATGCACAATCTGAGAGTTGTGCTCCAGCATCTTCCACTGTGACATTGCAAGAAATGTGGAATGTTTTACATGAACCAAAGTCCACATGTGTGCATGTCTACGTGGGTAGGCCCCAGTCACGTAGTTGTGGGGGGTAGGGCCGGCACATAGACAAATATACATGTGTAAGCCCTAGTAGATATATAACATGTGTGCATCCAATATGGGGAGCTGTGTGAGTCTAAGGTTTGCTCTTACGAGGCACTTTGTGGTAACATAAATGCTGAGTCCATGTCTGAATCAGACTTATTCATGTCAATGGAACCTTATTTTCAAGGTAATATTCTTTATAATTAGCTTGATGCATATTCACTACATGTGCAAAACTTTCCATTAGCATAGTGCCACCACTGAAAGAGCCCTGTCCCTTGTGCCCACCAGTATGGTTGTTCTCAAAGGCAGACAAACTAGAAGGACCTTGGCCAATGAACTCAGGGTGTGGGCAGGCTGATACAGATGAAAGCAGTCCTTCAGACAAGTTTGCCCCCAAACTGTTTAAGACTTTAAAGGTTAACACCAGCACTTTTAATTGGACATAGAAATGTACTGGCATCCAGTGCAGCTGGTGTAGTATAGATGTCACATGATCTGTCCATTTTCCCTTCCTCCCACTAGCACTTGGGCAACTGCATTCTACACCAGCTGAAGTTTCTAAACCATCCTTAAAGGTAGCCCCATGTGGAGTGCATTGCAGTAATCCAGCCTGGACATTCGTGGATGGATCACTGAGGCAAGCTTCACCCTCTCCAGATAGGGCCACAGCTGGTGTATCAGCCTAAGTGGACAAAGAGTACTCCTGGCCACCACCATCACTTGCCATTCCCCAGTTAGCACTGAGTCCAGGAGAATTCCCAAACTTTGCACTTGATCCTTCAGGAAGAGTGCAACCCCATCTAAGCTCAGTTGCAAACTTCCATCCAGAGTAGTCAGTTTCCCTACCCACAGCACCTCTGTCTTATCTGGATTAAGTCTCAGCTTGTCCCAACTGCCTCCCAGCACTGATTCAAGAATTCCATAGCCTCCCTGGGACTAGGAGCTGGAAATAAGAGGCAAGGCTGGGTATCATCAGCATACTGATGATACTTCAGCCCAAACCTCTGGATGACTTCCCCCAGCAGTTTCATGTCGATGTTAAAAAGCATAGGGGGCAAGATGGAAACTTGGGGAACACCATAGGTCAATGGTGCACCTTGTAAGACCACTTCTCCAGGAAGGAACAGAACCACCATAACACTGTGCCTGCTAGGCCCACACCCATATATGTGCTTCAGAAAGATACCATAGCCGATAGTACTGAAGGCCACTGAAAGTTCCAGGAGAACCTCCCCGCCCATTCCCCATCATAAGTCATCCACCCAGGTGACCAAGGCTGATTCTGTACCCTAACCAGGCCTGAAACTGGATTCAAATGGATCTAAAATTAAAATTTACTAATTACTCAAACAGTAATTTGTAAATGGCTAAGTACTGATGCCATGAATAGTTGAAACTAAGAGCGTTTTTTGTTTTTCCTACCCAAAGGCATTTTGTACTCAATACTTCGCTAGTCTTTCACTTACGGTGATGATTATTCTGTTTACAGTCAACAATCTGGGCCATAAGTAGAGTGAAAAGAGGGAAGTGTAAGTGGTACATGTTTTTAGTCCATGTTCAAGAGTACCACGTAGTATTTATGCACTGGAAATAGCATGTTAACTATCGAAGCAGAAAGAGTATGATGTCTGATCACATAGCCATCAGAGTTTCATTTTTCTTCGCCAAAGTGCTTCTAGACTATCTGTCCAATCATCACCTGCGACCGACTAATGCGGAAATTAGTCTTTCCCGTATCTTAACAGCTCCGAGGCTCTCTGAGGTTCCTTTTAGTGCTTAATAACAAAGATGAGTTTGGTCTACTAAACCATTTGTCTGCAGAGAATTGGCAAGTTTCAGAAAGCTGGTAAATACCAACTCTTTCTTTTCTGTTAAAAGAACATAAATTGATTACTCTTCTTCTTTTTGAACAAGTGAAAGCGTACTGCCAAAGTGTGCAAAAAGCTGTCAGTCTGGGACCAAGAGGCATTTAGTGGAAGCTCCGATATTCCCTGGAATATTACTCTTGTTTTCTAACCATTTACCATCTGCCGTATATTAAGATCTATTAATTCTTTTTATAATGGCCTGTCAAGCCCTCAATGCCTTGGGCCCTCAATGCCTACCCTACATACATAGACAAACCATCATGATAAATCCTAAGATCAACCAAGAGTGCCTTTTTAACAATATCAGGCATGCACCAAGTTTGAAAGACAAGTGGGAAAATAGGCAGCTATTGTCCGGATAGTTCACACAACATTTCATCTACACTAATGTAGGGGAGAAAATATTTTGTCATATGTGATGATCATACATGTGTGATCATGCGTATTTTACTGGGTGTCTTACAAAGACAGAAGTTTCCCAAGCCATGTGTATTCTGCAATACATGTACTATTGGTTGAGTAGCATAACCAAGGGACAGAATGGGTAGTTACCAGTTACCTATTATTTTTAGTCTGACCAATGCAGCTTGACTTAATCTAATGCGATTTTTAGGTTCATATCATACTTTGAAACCTTTTTGCAGATTTCCTTCCACACCCTTTCGGTACTTGTAAAACTCCAGGCACAAGGGAACTCTAATTCTTTTTAATCCAATTCTATTTTCCCCCTGTCTGTAATCTTAGCACTTTAAATATACCCAGATGCTACCAGTTAATTTGCCTAATATTTTTCTTTGACAATAAGATGACTGTGTCATTTCTTTTTCATTGAATATTTCAGCATAATCTAAATATTTAATATTTAGAAATATTGATGGTATCATGAACTTACAGATGGAAAGCATGTTACAGGTAACAATTAATGTTACAGTGGTGACCATTATAAATGTAGGAACGCCATAAAGCCTAGCACAATTTAAGGCTTATCTCTCACATATACTGTTGAGATGGTGGTTTCTTGATACCACCAATGTATCCGTTATTTCTAAATCTATATTAAAATTAGGCCAATGGTTTAATATTTAAAATGCATAATGGTTAGGATCCAAAGAACTGGTAGTGGAAAGAAAATAGTCACTAGTGACACTCTGCAAATGTTTGCACAAAAGCTCAAGCAGGAATTCATACAGTTCCGTAATAGGTAGGATCTATAGTAGTTTGCATGCTTGCACTTGTGCAAGAGGATGTGCAAGCAACGGCACAAGTGGAAGAACCTCTTTGGATTTTGTTTCACCTTTCTATCATAATGTTCTAGCAGGTGGAGTAAAACAGCTGCAACATAAGTAGAGGATGACTTCCACATGTGGAAGGGAGTCTTTGGATCCACTCCGTTCTCCTTCTACAGGGCAGGATGCCACTCTTAAAATGCACAGCCAGTTTGCACGGGAGCACCACTTGGAATACCTGCTTTGGGGCTTTGTTGGAAAGGGTAGTAGAAGCCCACAACTAAGGCTCTACCAAGCTTTTTGACATCATGAAATAGCTGGTTTTTGTCCTCAAATTGTAAATCAGCCTAGGAAAGTTTGCAAAATAATTGAGAAGCCTGGTTATTTCTTGTAAACTTGGTCAAAGAGACCGGCAATAATGTCTCCCTCTGTCCCTCCGTCCCTCTCTCCCCTCTCCCCCTCTCTCTAAGGGACAGCATATTTTGAGTTACCGGTAAGTTAAATGTGAGCCTTCTGTTGTCCCTATTTCACTCTAGGCTGTATTTATCATTTACTGGAAAACCTTATTCATCTAAATTGATTGTGCCATGGCTTAGGTCTGTGCCCCACTGTGGTAGTTGACACTAGTTCAAACAGCCTTGTAGGCATCGCCTTCAAAGCTATTTTTGTTATCGCCTTCAAAACCCAGTATGTCTCATTGAGGCGCTCTCTTAATCTGCTCTTTTTTCCGCAGAGTACAGATCTTGTTTCGCTCACCTTTTTGAATAACTACGATCTTTGTGTCTCTGTGGTACTCCACTCGCCCTCAGCTGCACCTTCCCCATTTTTATTTTATCCTTTCCTTATAATAAGGTGACCAGGACTGTTCCATGTTCTTGATACTGTCTCATTACTGAGTGCACAGAGCAGCCTTCTCCAACCTGGTGCCCTCCAGATGATTTGGACTACAACTCCCAGCATTCCTGACCATTGGCCATGATCGCTGGGGCTGATGGGAGCTCAAGTTCAACAACATCTGGATAGCACCAGACTGGGGAAATCTATCACAGAGAATAATGATGTCTTCAGGTCTATTTATGTGCTACAAAATATTGATTGTCTATATGAACACTGCAACTCATCACTAACGTCGATTCCCCTAAAATCTGGAGACTGGCTCCTCCTAAATATTTTCCATCAATATTCCTATAATGTTGTTCTTTTCAGCATGTCTTTGACATCACTGAAAACAAACTTGTTTGGTGACAGACATTTTTCCAGGAGATATCCTCTGTATATATATTCTACATCAATTGGTAGTTATGACAGGCTCGGTTTCCCACAATTCTGCATGCCTGACTGCAAAGCTATTTAGCTCCACATGTGTTAGAGCCAACCATGAATGTCCACGTATGACATGGATCATCAACATGGCCATTTTTGGTACCTTAAATAAGCAAAGGCAATATGTAGTCTTAGCCCCACATAAAAATCACCATGTAACAATATAACTTGAGCTACTCCAAATCCAATGATGTGATTTCGAGCAGAAATATTGTAAGGAGAAGGCTATCAGTCTTGGGACTCAAGCTGGACACTGACCATTTTGCATGATGTAGACTGGGCATGATGTAGAATTTGCACACTCAGAAACCCTGACCTCTTTTAATTAAAGTGAAACAAAATCTCAGTTCAGCATATTGTACTGAGTATTCCCCAGTAAACTCGTTTGCCACTGAAGTTAACTAAAGGCACAATTCTATTCTGGGTGAATGCCTAATACCATCATTAGTTGATTAATCTGTAGTCCTTCACATTGTGAAATTTATGAAATAAAAGGCTTAGGGGAAATCCTATGCAGTCATATTTAGACAGAAAAAAGTCCTACAACTCCCTGCATTCCCCAGCCAGCTTGTAGGACTTTTTTTCTGTCTAAACATGCAAAAAGCATTTGCTTCTTTTGCCCCAAATATATGGTATCAACTATAGTGTACCTCATCAGCCCAGGTAGTCAGTGCATGGCTAACAGGTTGTATTACTGAAACAGGTCCAATAAACCTGGAAATGTAGAGTGAGGCTTACCAGAATATTTTGTTGGTGACAGGTCAGGGTTATTCTGTCAAGAGTGAGAGAGACAGAGACAGAGACTAGGCAACTGCCAAAAACTGGGGGTTCAGATTCTGGGACTTTGCAACCATCATGAAACATGGAAGCAAGATTCTTGAAGAAGAGTCATAAACATTACATTAGGAACCAATAATCTGCCCTGTGTGCTGTCACATCCAGTTTAAAAGCTGTGCCAACTCACTGCGAGGACCAATTTCTTGTCACCTCTTTCATTTGCGTTTGTTTTCCTGCAGGCTCCCTATAGCAAGGCACACAGAAGCCCAGTTCTGGTATAATGGCAATGGAAAGCCATGCGTGAGCCGTGGGTTCATGAGCTCTCCCTTCTGCTTCCCTTCTCCTTCACTTGCAAGGGGAGGAGGTTTAATGCTTCCGTTTGTGATTTAGTACAAATCACAGTTTTCCAATTATGTCCAAATATGGGAAACTCTGGTTTGAACAAACAACAGTTATTTATAATGAAACAGGATCAAACTCCAGTTTTAGTCCTGGCTTTTTAACAAACATATTTGGATGTAATGAGTTACTGTGGTTTGCTCAAAACCACAAACAGAAGCTTTAAACTATAAATTATAATTATACCCTGCCTTTTTCCTGCAAGGAACCCAAGGCGGCTTGCATAATCCTCCTCTTCTCCATTTTATCCTCACAACAACCCTGTGAGGTAGGTTAGGCAGAGAGTCAGTGACAGGCCCAAAGTCACCCAGTGAGCTTCATGGTTGAGTGGGGACTAGAAGCCGGATCTCCCGAGTCCCAGTCCAACACTCTCACCACTACACCACACACTGGCTCTCTGCTAATAGTTTATATCTGAGCAAAACTTGTATAAGGACAAGTACACTGTCCTTGGTTAGTAAGTATGAGCAAGATCCAACCAAGCCTATGTATTTTTGGTGCCATTGATTTCAAGCAAGAGAGATTTAAGAATATATTGACTGCATTATTGAAATCAATGGGATTTAAAAGTGATTAACTTTGACTGGATTGCTCCCTATAGTTTTATTTGTTTGCAGTTACGCTTTGGTTTCAGTTCATGCTTAACTGATCTTTCCTATTCTATGTAAAACATAAAATAAAAAACATTGAAAAGGAAATCCCAGGAATCCACCACAGAGTTCTTCCACTACCTCAGTAAACCCACTTCATTAGCCTCCTCCTATTTTGGCACAGCGGCAGAATCATTGTGCAGTGCAGCACATCAGAACCCTTTGTAGAGCGCATGCTGCCACTCTTTCAAGTGTGTGCGGAAGCCGCACATTTTTGCCTTCTATGTGCTACTTTGTTTATAGTCCTAACTATACCTTGGTTGGCTCCTGAAGTTGTCTTAGGTAAACACGAGAATACAAACTACAAGCTCAGTTGCAAACTTTTTATTTCTATTTGCCTGCAGCCTGTATCGCTCCCTTCAGTTTCTTGGTATTTCTCCCCAAAGCATTGAGTTAATAAAAAAATCTTTTCCAGAGTTCTTATATAGGGGGGTAAAAATTACTTGCCTTCGGTTGTCAGAAGCTTTATATTGTCCTCTCTTTGCTTCACCCATATTTTAAACTACGATTATGGTTTAAAAAAAAAAAAAAAAGTTCAGACATGTTATATATGGGGGTCCTTAGTGAGTATCTTCATACAGCACAAAGTTATCCAGGGTCAAAGGGGTTACAGTCAGAACCTTTCTATCACTTTCTATAGGGATTATGAAGTCACAAGACCAGATGCCAAAAGTTCAAGACAGAATTTACGACGGAATTCACAGCAAAGTTTCTGTACACCTGTCATTGAAGAATGACTGCTAAAACAGAGATCTATTGGGAATTGCTACCAAAATGTAGAGTTAGATGTTTTGGCGCAACGTAGGCACACACATTACATTTTTTTCCTCATAAGTAACCCGAGGCAGTAAAAGGAATAAAGCCAGTGTTCACTGAGCTTCAGCCTGGGGATGCAGGAAATGTGTCAGGGTTGCTCCACTTGATACATTTCTAATGTGTATGTGTAGAAATGTTAAGTATACACACATAAAACAGTAATGTATACATGTTTCACGCACATGGTTTCACCATCTGCACAAACTGATTGGTCAAGGAGCATGATTCTTACTTTGGGTGTGGGAAGGCTTATGTCCAATCACCCAATGAGCCCACGCTCTGAAGGAAAAGAGGCCTATGTCTTCAGCAGTTCCTTGTCAGTGCAGTGACAATTTTCCTGTCAGTCATGTGGGAGACTAGAGTTTGATTCCCCAATAGAGAATACATTTTGGGGAGGGGCCATAGCTCAGCAGTAGAGCCTTGTTTTACATGTGCAATTCTTGACTGGTTGCTAGTTACGTAGGCAAAGCAATGGTGGTTTAAAAGGAACTCTAGTCTATTGCTAAATAAACCAGCTACAAACCCCAGATTAACTGGTGGCTTGTTTAACTATGTTAAACCATGATTCCATACATTACCATAAGCCAGGAATCATAGAAATGGAAACTGAATCCTGGTTAAGTCCCCCTCACGGCCCAATGGGAGAAGGAGAAGAGAGAGAAGTAGGAGTGTACAAGCCCGAGGCTTTGCTTGGGCTGACACTGACAGAGACTCATCCCTGTAGCACTGAATCCTGGCTTAGCACTATGTGCAAGCCAGGCCATTGATTAGGGTGAGAATCCAAAGAATCTTGAAATTAGTTCAGTGACATAAGATCCCCATGACAAGCTACTTGTGAAACTGAACAGTGTTTCAAAAGTGGCTTGTGCGATGGCACGGTCAACCGTTATGGGAAACAGTTCAAAGGGGAATGATCAAAAATTCATTTGGGCTAGTGCAAGCCGCTCTAATGAACCGAAGTATAAATGAATACTCTTTTATTGCCTGCTTTGAATGATGTGTTATTGTTTTTTGTTCTTATGTTCTAACTAAGATGTTGCTTTTAATCTGTATTTTATTGTTAGCCGCCATTAAATAAATAAAATAAAGAAATGCATATGAACATAGGAAGCCACCTTTTCCACCAGGTCAGACAGTGACTGAGTTCGCACAACACAATAAGCTATGGTGGGCTATAAGCCATGTTGGTTTCAGAGTGGCTTGTCGTGTTGTCTGAACCCAGCAGCATGGTTTGTGAACCACTCACAAGTCACTCTGGCCGGGTTCAGACAAAACGACAAGCCATTCTGAAACAAGCATGGCTTATTATTATTATTATTATTATTATTATTATTATTATTATTATTATTATTATTATTTTATATTTATTTATCGCCCATCTGGCTGGCAACCGGCCACCCTGGGCGATGTACATAGAATAAAAACAATAAAATACATTTAAAACAATATAAAAATTTTAAAATCTTAACCCACCCCATATTCCCGCCTGAATAACCAGGTTTTTAATGAGCGACGGAAGCTCAGCAGAGAGGGGGCATGACGGAGGTTACTCGGGAGAGAGTTCCACAGTACGGGTGCCGCCACAGAAAAGGCCCTCTTCCTCGTCCCCACCAGTCTAGCTGCTATGGCTGAAGGGACAAGGAGAAGGCCATCCGTGGCAGATCTTGTTGAGCGGCCCAATTGGTGTTGCTGGAGACGCTCCTTGAGATAGACTGGACCAGAGCCGTATAGGGTTTTAAAGGTCAAAACCAACACCTTGAATTCGGCTTGGCAAGCAACTGGTAGCCAGTGCAAATCCTTCAGCACTGGCGTGATGTAATCCCGCCGGCGGATGCCTTTAACCAGGCGAGCCGCCACGTTCTGTACCAGCTGTAGCTTCCGAACCGTCTTCAAGGGTAACCCCACGTAGAGCGCATTACAGTAGTCTAGGCGAGAGGAGACCAAGGCATGAACCACTGATGGGAGCAGGTGATTAGGAAGGTAGGGGGCGCAGCCTGCCGTATCAGATGGAGTTGATACAGCGCCGCCCGGCTCACAGCTGACACCTGAGCCTCCATGGACAGCTGGGAGTCTAGAATGACCCCCAAGCTGCGGACCTGGTCCTTCAGGGGGAGATGTACCCCATTCAGCACCAGGTCAACATCCCCTAACCTCCCCTTGTCTCCCACCAGAAGTACCTCGGTCTTGTCGGGGTTCCACCATGGCTTATTGTGTTGTGTGAACCCAGTCTATTGGTTCCTGTAGCTCAGTATTATCTACCCTGGCAGTAACCGTTCAGAGTCTTAGGGAGAGGTCTTTCAAGACAACTGCTACCAGGTCCTGTTAACCAGAAGATCCTGGGGATTGAAGCAGGGACCTTCTGCATGCAAAGCAGGTGCTCTACCGCTGAGCTGCAGCCCCTCCCCAGTTTATTGGATCCTGGTCTGGAAAAGGTGTATGGATAATATAACCAACATTAATAACATCCCCAACTAACAGCACAAGTTCTGCTGCTCCTTATCCAGATACGTCGGAAGAGAAAAGAATTTTGTGACATGAAAAAATAAATCTTAAAAAAATAAATAAATCCTTAAATATATTCTCCCTACTTTTATCATTCCTTCCAGTAACGCAAATTCAGTGTTGAGCATAAATGGATCATATATCATCATCATTAAAACTGATTTTATTAGTTCAGTGTGAAATGTTGATTGCTCACATTACTGACAAAATGATGCTTGCAGAAATTACAAATTCATATTTTACACTTAGCAAATTAATAGGAAATAGAATTTCACCACGAAAATGAAGCAATTATTAGTTTTAGAAATTTGTGGTCCTATCACCACACACACAAAAATGATATCAAATTTGAATCGTTACTCCTGGAAATCTTGCAGCCCACCTATGTGAACGTTAGGCCGATCCTCATAATATGCAGTTGTCATGTGACCCCTTCAGGTCAATACATTTTTGTTACCTGGACATTTGTAGGGCACCATGCTGGGAGAAACCGCCCTAAGTCCTATTTTGAGAAGTCATTAAAGCTCATTAAAGCTCTTAGGCTGCAATCCTATGCACGCTTATCTGGTACTTAACATCATTGAACTCAATGGCATTTACTTCTGAGTACACCTGTATAGGATTGCTTACTAGGATCCCAAATCCCATGAACTTTGAAAATTTTATTACCCTTGACTCTTGTTTTCTTCCCCTCCTTAAGGGCATGTTTCCTTTGCTACTGCTTTGTAAAACACCCTCTGTACCCTGATGGGGATATATAAATAATAATTACAACAGAAAGTGACCAACAGACAGTTTCGTCCAAGACCATACAATTTGTCTATACCAATGCGATGTGTCTGCACAACTCGCACCGATGCCCAGGCTTCTGCCCACGCCATGGTTCCAAACCATCTGTGCTATGGTCAAACACATTTTGGCGGCTCCGATGTTTGACTTACTCATGGGGGGAAGCCTTCCACAGATCCTTGGCACTCTGGCATATAATATGGCTTAATCTGAACCTTGGGGCATCTGCCTCATGAGAATGTTTAACACTCTCCAGGCAGCAGCTGACTGAATCCAGCACTAATAGGGTGTTCCTTCTATGTTAACGACTCTGTTAATGGTGACCCATTACACTGTAATATGCATCTATCTATCTTATACCTATCACCATGGTATCTAGTATTCCAAGAAGTAATATATCAAATCCATTGAAAAATAGAGTGCCACTGCTGGCTGCATACAAACGGAGTAAATTAATTCCCAGCTCTTCCAAGGATAACACTTTTCTCTTTCTTTCTTTCTTTCTTCCTTTCTTTCTTTCTTTCTTTCTTTCTCTCTCTCTGAGTCTCTCTCTCTCTCTCTCTTTTGTATGATGTTAAGAGAATGAATGCGACTGATGAGGTTTACTATAATCTGCTGTGAAAGTCATCTTGCCACCATGTTGGCTTGTCCAAACCATCCCCATATCTTCTGAATTCCCCAGTCTGGAGTGACATAGCAGTGAGTGTAAAACTTGTCAAGCCTCTTCTGAAATTAGGCAACAAACTGCTCCAGAGGATGTGACATCTTTCTGCTTCACAGATTTCACAAGACTATTACTAAATGGCTTTTAACTTTCTCCAGAAGCATCACACACTTCACAGACATTATGCTGCACTCCAACAGCCTGATGGGTTTGGGAGTGGTGTGGGTGTGGGTGGGTGTGGGGGGTAGGGGCAGCTTTCCTGGAGTTCTGTGTTTGAACAATATGGTCATGGAGAGGGATGGGGTGAATGATGTTTGCTGTGGGGCAAATGGGCATGTGGTGATTTGGGTTATGAAATTAACCTTTCTGTACATTTGTTGTTGTTGTGTGTGTTTTTTAAGGGAGCCCATAGAGTGGAGAACACCATTTTATTTTGTAAACCTCCTGTTGCTTCATTTAAGCAGGAGTTTGGTAGGAGGCAATGGTAGAGGATTTGGATCAGCTGATTAGTCCTTGTTCATGATTAGCCTGCATTAAATTTCAGAGGTGTCCAGCAATTTGCTATGCTCAGGAGAAGGGAAAACTCTTGGCAACACCTGTGTTCTGATGTTGAATCCTAATAACTAGATGCTGAAAGTCAAACTCCATCATCAGTGTAAAAACAAACAAACATGTGTTGACTTTGGATAGATGGATAAATTTTATCCCCAAAATATATCTCTAAAACAGGTCAAGTTATAAGCCCCAGCAAAGGCAAAAAATAATAAAAAAATGAAAATACATAATATTTGCTCTGCCTGCCCACTGACCTTTGCTATGAAACGCATTTTGCCATTATCTAGTCACAACAACTGGCAACTTTCCCTTTCCCTTACACTCTGATTTCATAGATCATAGAGTTGGAAGCAGCCTACAAGGCTATCGAGTCCAACCCCCTGAGGAAGGCCTATAACTAACAGTGCAATCCTATACATGTCTCCTCAGAAGTAAGCCCCATTGAGTTCAATGGGAATTACTCCCAGGTAAGTGTGTATAGGATTGAAGCCTAAGGCTAGGAGTGAGTCCTGATGAATTTAATGGGGGTTACTTCTGGGTAGACATATATAGGATTTCACTGTCGAGCCAGTATATATATAATTTGATGAGCAAGACTAAAGAAGCATTATGTTGATTTTAACGTTTTGTTTTTAAAAAATGCAGTGCAAATATTCTAGCATAATTATCCAGCCAGTGATGGGGTGGGGTGTTTTTCTTTCCATTGAGATAGATGATTTGGTTTTTGTTTTACCCACAATTGTATGTTCAACCATAATTCACATAATTCATAGAAACATCCTGAGAAAGGACTGGAAGTGAACCAGTTATCATGGAGCAAATCAGCCTGGCGCAAACCACCATTCTCACTGTTGTTAAGAGTGACTCTGGATGCTAGCAGTTTTCCAAAAATAATCTGCTCATGTAGTCTGGGGTGGGGTGGTATATATATCTCTTAAATAAGAGCTTCCAGCAGTAGCCAAGTCCCAGTGCCTCATCCCCTGTGTTGCCAGCAAAGTGCTTGTGCCACAAACCTTACAGACTGTTTCTCAAGGGTGTCACAAGATGGCTTTGCACTCAGTCGGCTGACTCTCAAGGTCCAAGCTGTCTCTATCCAACGTTATAAAACCTCAGGGCCTGATCTTCAGTCTGAGCAACTGGGAGAGGACCCTGCCTGGCTATGCACCTGCTTTTGGCATTCGAACTCTGGCCAGTCCTGGGCACTGTGAGCTGCTCCCTCCCAGCCCGTCTGATTTTTGATGGTGGCTCCTGGAGCTTGACTCCGGGCTTTCCTGGATGATGGCCTTCACCTCTGGCCCAGACACACTGGCAGCCAGCTTCCCCCTGGACTATGCAAGCTGACCATTTTGCAGGCCTAGCTCTTGATTTGCCCCCCCCCCGGGGAAGCCTGCCTTCAGTGGGGTCCCCCAGCACCTGCCTCTACTTGACCCCGATTAGCATCGCTGCAGCAGCCAGCCTTCCCTTGCACTCACTTGCAAGTAGGCTTACCGGGCGCCAGCAGTTTCTGGGGCTGGGATCTGAGTGGCCCCTCGGCATGAGAGCATGACTACCATTGGGCAAGGCTACTTGTGAATGCGAGGGGGGAGTGGTGGGACAACCTCTCCCTGCCCCTTGCTTGCTCACTCCCTTGCCCGCAATGGGCTTACCCAGTGGTGGTAGCAGTGGTGCTGTGACAGGCTGGGGACCGGGCAGCCGCTCGGAGGGCCTAGCAAATGCCCCACTATGCAGAGTGCTGGCGCCAGGCCTGCCACTTGGGGGCCAACCTCTGCCAGACCCTGACAGCTTGGCATATGGTGGCATGGGAGTTACTGGGTTGCCACAGAGAATCACATTGGGTACAATCCAGTGTGCAGCAGTGCACAGTTATGTGGGGTAAGTTCACTGAAGTGGGTCTAACCGTATGCTTCTCTGTCTGCGGCCACTCTGTGAATTGCCTGCAAGCCCCTGTTCTGCTCAAGGTGACTGTTACGATCCAATCAAGAATACTGTTGTAAAAATTCTATAGAGCTTCTGCCCAGTTTGTCAACTTGCTTGGAAATAAGAAGAAATCCAAGCTCTGAAAGCTTTTCATGTATGATGGGCTGCCCCACTATGAATATGCATAAGGTTACCTCTTTTGAACTTCCTTGAAACAAATTCTCATAAATAAACAAGGAACGCACAGTACCAACTGACAGAGTCACTTAGACTAAATGTATTGTGCTAATGGAGTGAAAAGAATAAAAAAAAAATTCAAGGGCTTCCTCTCTCAATTTTAATAAATTCCATGGAAATCGGATCAAGTCCTAATTGCTAATTCATCTGAAATTATTAAAAAGAGATTTCAATTACATCCTGCCATTGAATTTTGATGTACCAAATTAAATTAGGACACTAGATTATATCTTTTTCTTAAATCCAGACCCATTTAAAAACCTTTTCTGTACATTCTGAAAAGGAACTTTGTGTTCGGTTATGTTGTAAAAAAAAATAAAAATCCAACATTAGTAAGAAATAGTAGGTTAAATCTCTTACTGAAGATTTTTAATGACATTTCAGTGTTCCTCTTATAATTACTCTTCATCTAAGATATCCCATAATGATGTTGGACATTCTTGGTTCAGGCTCACTGGCTTGCTTCATTAGCATGTCATTCCCATTCCACATCATAAGATTTAATTGTAATGCCGAATATGTGCAGCTCTCCACAGAAGTCTAATCAAAGTGGATTCACTTGTATTATTAATATCAAAAATCAGTCCACTTGCTATTTTTATAAATAAAAGAATCCAGATACATAAATCAACTGTCATTTATTACCATGTTACTGGCATATCTGCCAGACATGTGAGCAGCCCTATCACAGTTCCTTAGGATTATTTTCATCAAGATTAAAACCCTTCTACATTAAATATACATACTAATTCCTCCATAAAGTAATCAGATTACAGTTCAGGTGACATTGTGTGCTGGAATTCAAATGATTTGCAGTAATGAGCTGGAAAGGTGTACTTGAAGACAGACGGAGGAAGAAAGAGAGAGGAGAGGGAGGGGGAAAAATTGCTTTTAAAATTGCCCTTGTTATAGCTGGTATTTTATTGTTGTTGTTACCCTCTTGCTCCTTTCTGATAAGTAACAGGTCTTAACAGTTGTCAACAAGATACTTGACAAATGGAAGTGTTGGATCGACCAGTGGTAGTTCTAAAGGCTGCTTACTGCTTGGGGAAATCTTCTCTTGCTTTCTGAGATAGATGTTTCAGGGAGGATCACACAGCAGCCATTCCTTCATGCTTTTTAATGCTCATATGTGTAGATGTAAATATATATTCATCTGATTGTGTTATACATTGTACTACCTCCAGGCCATCGTCTCTTGCTCTCATTGCTTCCTTTGATGTAAGGGTGAAATATTTATATTTGTGTCTGTATGTGTCATATGTATTTAGGAAATGAAATAGGGCAGTTGTGGGGAGAACTAGAAGAATGTACTAAGGACAAAATTATCTATATCTATATCTATATCTATATCTATATCTATATCTATATCTATATCTGTGTGCATTTCTCTCTCTCTCTCTCTCTCTCTCTCTCTGTGTGTGTGTGTGCGCGCACACGCACACACACACACACACACACTTCTCTCATATCATGGCCCTAGATTAAGCTGAAATTGGGCTATTTTTGTGCTATGCATATTCCTACTGAATAGATGGAGATGCCATTTTGATAGCAGAAAGATGGCTCTGCAGAAATATTACTTAGCTGCCATTTTAACACATGGTTCCCTGTTTCCCATCTGGAATATCTACATAGCAGGATACTGAATCATCTGTATATCCTCATATAGATTGTGCTGTAGCAGTGTGGCCCACAAAAAGCTTGCAGTATGTAATACCGATCTAAGTGATGTAAGATTTCATAAGTGGCAATGCAAGATGGCTAATTGACCAGTTGAGTGAGGATCCCATCTAATTGGATCTCCTATCATGAGGAAAGGGAAGATTTTTCATACCATGCATGCAATACTATAACCCATCCAGCACCCCAGGACAGTGCAAAAATATAAATGTAAAGGAACAAATGCAAACACCAGAACACACATATAATGCCTTAACATTTTAGACAAATAGAATGTTCCATGTCCAGTGATCTGGACCTTTGGGGGCGCGTCCAGATATATTTATGCTTTATTTAAGAGTATTTATAAACCACTTGCATCTAAAGATTTCAAAGCAGTGTACACAAATCATAAAAATAAAGAACAATACATAGAAGATGGAAGGCTACACAGGGAAGGTTTGTGTAAACAGATTGGTCCAATCTCCATCTAAAAATAAAAAGTGTTGGTGCATCTCTAATCTCAGGGGAAAGATTATTCCACATAGTGGGTACCACGAGACTAAATGCCCTGCTCCAAATGAAAAGGCTTTTATCCTGCAATTGCCCTTCCTAAAACATGGAATTTTACAGGATTCAGGAGGAAAAGACAGAATAGGGGCACAATGCCTTTTGACTGGTACAACGAGGAACCCTTTGTCTGGAAGCACCGTTGGTGTGTGGTTTTTTTTTTAACCAGTGCTCTAAAAAAAAATAATAATCCTCTTTTTCCTGTAAGGAACTGAGCTTTAGAAAGTATTATCATAAGAGTTACTGCACACTTCCAGAAACAACTTGCAGTGTTATTCCACTGGTGTTTGCCTCAGTTGACGCCTAATGTCTGACATGGAACTCCTAGAGATCTGCAGCCCATTCTGGCTTCCAGCATGTGTTCCCAAGTACCTGCACGTGTGAGTCTCCCCTACTGCCACAAACACTGGTGGGAACACCACAATACCAGGCAAGTAATTCCGACAACTAGGGGTGCATTTACATCAACAAGGAAGTTAATTAGACTCTCAAGAGCTCAATGAATGAACTCAAGGATAAGGTTTGGTAGAAGCAAGCAGGTAAACTATGGAATGGCTGCCTTTTCTGAAACAGAGTTAAGCAGAGACAAGAAGAAGAAATACCTGTGGCACCTATATGTACACAAAGCCAAGGTGAGGCAGTAGATTTGAGATAAGTCCTAGATAAACCCCCAGCTGGCTGGGGGATGTTGGGAGTTGTAGTCTGACACATCAGGAGAACACAAGATTGGGAGAGGCTGCCCTAGATTATCAACCGTCAAATATTCCTGGCCATATTTTAAGACTATATTTCTTAACATCTTTGTAAAATTTTCATATTAATCTTTAACACTAAAGCTGTTTGCAAACCCTACCATTCTTTGATTAAAAGGTCCAGCTTCAAAAGGGTGCTCGTTTATCAAGCCTCAGGAACAGGCTTGTTTTGGGTAGGTTGACAATTTCAAAGTGTTGTCAAGATCAGAAAATAATGTTGAATTATTTATTGTTCTTTTTCTTGAAGTTGCGTGCTCTGTATAGCAATCATTACAATGTTTTCAATACAAATGAAGACACAACTTAGAAAAAACCCCAACATGCCCACATCAATACAAAAATGAGACAGTCAACAATTGGGGTGAAGATTACTTTGAAATGACCATTTTCCATGAGAAATCTCTTTGTTAATACTTTTGACCAACTTTCCTTCAAAGTACCAATTACTGTAAACCTGGCGTTAAAGGCTTAAGTGGCTGCTAATATGATACAGAATAACTTGAGTAGCTCATCAGAATGGAAATGATTTTTATCTTAACATACAGCTATTCATCACTCATCTTCACTATAATGTAGGCTCCATATAGTTAACAGTTGTAAAATGATATTTTTGCCTAGGTGACTAGAGCTATTCATTTGAAGACCACATGAATTTACTTACAATACCCTCAGATTTTGTACATTTCTTTCACCTGCCCTCCTATATGAATCCAGATCTTTGTGGAATGTGCAATTTCCCCAGTATTAAGGCTGAGACAATAGTACTCGCTCATTTTAAAATTTGTTTTCAATTCCTTATTTAGAAAAATGCCTCCCTTTCTGATGATTCCCATGCCTCCTTAACACTTCAACATTTTCCCTTCACATTTGCCAGTGGTTTGAACCAGCATTCTCCAACCTTGGGTCCCCAGATGTTTTTGGCCTACAACTTCCAGCATGCCCCAGCCAGCGTAGCTGGGAGTTGTAGGCCAAAAACATCTGGGGACCCAAGGTTGGAGAACACTGGTTTGAACTGTATGGCAGGCAACCCACCCACACAGCACCATGATGTCTCGGGCCAGTATGTGATTTTGCAGTATCTGATCAGCTGGGTTGACTCATGTGCTTTTCCTTAATGACTTGACATTCATTCAGTGACATCACATGTTACAGTGCACTGTTGTCCCATTTGCTATGGAGTAACTCACTAGGATTCACGCGATCTTATTTCGGGGAATCCATTTTCCAAGATGGCAGATGTGGCAGCGAAAGAAATTGTATAAAATAGCTTCTTTTTTTCTCCGCTTTTTGCCTGATTTGGCTACTGATTCAACCAGGGTCGGAGTCAGGGGGTCAGCATTGTTGGGCACCCATTGAAGCCCATCGCACAGCAGGAGGCCCCACTGCCAACCCCTGAATGCTCTCCCTGCTTTTCCTTGCTGCCGCCGCCTGCTCAATTGCCCTCTCTGGATGGGTAAGTAGCAGCAAGAGCAAGAGGAAGAAACATCCCCTACTTGCTTTGCCCTCTCCATCTAGGCCAGCCAGCTTCCCCCATGTGGAGGGTTCCAGATGCTGTTGGACTTCATCACCCCCAGTCAGCATGGTCAATGGTCAGGAATGCTGGGAGCTGTCATCCAAATCAGTCTGGAGGGGAAGGCTGGTGTGGACAGTGGTGCAAACTGGGCTCTGTGGGAGAGTGGACAATGGGTCAGCAAATGGTCAGTGTGCTGAGCGTGGCGAGGAGGAGGAGGAGCAATCATTCAGGGACGAGGGCCCGCTGAGGGCCCAAGGGGCCTCCGAAACGTGGAGCCAGGACTGGATCCAATGAGGAAAACCTCGATGCCATTAAAAACATTCGCATTTCAATGCAAAAGAGAGAGGATAAAACAACTACAATGTAAATATAATAAGCTAAAAACCACCAATTAACCATTTATCACATATATTATGTTACATGCAAAGCCACAGACCACTTAACAAGTATTCTTGTCGTTCTTAAACTGACATAAGAGAATGTGGCTCATGCAATTTAAGCACAAAGATTCTTCTTACTTAATTTTGCCTCACTAGAATTCTATGAATCCGGTTTTGTTATTCCAGGTTTGTTTTTTTGGTTTTTTTTAATGCGAAACAGGCCAGCAGAGAGTACTTTGCTTCCACACTAAAGCTGTGATCCTATACACACTTACCTCAGAGTAAGCCCCATTGAACACCGAATAAATAAGCACAGGAATGTGCTGCGGGTGATTATGGTGAAGCTGAAACTTGAGGATAGGTTTCCTAAATTTCACGAGGAAGATAACTCTGACAAAGAGGTCATAAGGTATAAAGAAAGGGTGCAAAAGGTACAACTCATAGGCTGCAGGTGCCCCGCAAGTGCTGTCTGTTGGCCTCACCAGGACCCCAGAAAAAAACAACCACCAAGGAAAAATAAAGGAAAAATACTCTAGGAATGGGCTCTATGGTTCCTCCGAAAAGGTTGTGCACCTCTGGTATCGAGGGACACAACACTATGACATGGAGAAGAAGATACAGAAAGAAAGAAAAAATACCATCATCATATCTGCTGGACAAAGTAGAACTAAGTAGAATCATGCCTATAAAGCTGTGTTCTCCAACCTTGGGTCCCCAGATGTTTTTGGCCTACAACTCCCAGCATGCCCCAGCCAGAATGCTGGGAGTTGTAGGCCAAAAACATCTGGGGACCCAAGGTTGGAGAACACTGGTTTGAACTGTATGGCAGGCAACCCACCCACACAGCACCATGATGTCTCGGGCCAGTATGTGATTTTGCAGTATCTGATCAGCTGGGTTGACTCATGTGCTTTTCCTTAATGACTTGACATTCATTCAGTGACATCACATGTTACAGTGCACTGTTGTCCCATTTGCTATGGAGTAACTCACTAGGATTCACGCGATCTTATTTCGGGGAATCCATTTTCCAAGATGGCAGATGTGGCAGCGAAAGAAATTGTATAAAATAGCTTCTTTTTTTCTCCGCTTTTTGCCTGATTTGGCTACTGATTCAACCAGGGTCGGAGTCAGGGGGTCAGCATTGTTGGGCACCCATTGAAGCCCATCGCACAGCAGGAGGCCCCACTGCCAACCCCTGAATGCTCTCCCTGCTTTTCCTTGCTGCCGCCGCCTGCTCAATTGCCCTCTCTGGATGGGTAAGTAGCAGCAAGAGCAAGAGGAAGAAACATCCCCTACTTGCTTTGCCCTCTCCATCTAGGCCAGCCAGCTTCCCCCATGTGGAGGGTTCCAGATGCTGTTGGACTTCATCACCCCCAGTCAGCATGGTCAATGGTCAGGAATGCTGGGAGCTGTCATCCAAATCATCTGGAGGGGAAGGCTGGTGTGGACAGTGGTGCAAACTGGGCTCTGTGGGAGAGTGGACAATGGGTCAGCAAATGGTCAGTGTGCTGAGCGTGGCGAGGAGGAGGAGGAGCAATCATTCAGGGACGAGGGCCCGCTGAGGGCCCAAGGGGCCTCCGAAACGTGGAGCCAGGACTGGATCCAATGAGAAAAACCTCGATGCCATTAAAAACATTCGCATTTCAATGCAAAAGAGAGAGGATAAAACAACTACAATGTAAATATAATAAGCTAAAAACCACCAATTAACCATTTATCACATATATTGTGTTACATGCAAAGCCACAGACCACTTAACAAGTATTCTTGTCGTTCTTAAACTGACATAAGAGAATGTGGCTCATGCAATTTAAGCACAAAGATTCTTCTTACTTAATTTTGCCTCACTAGAATTCTATGAATCCGGTTTTGTTATTCCAGGTTTGTTTTTTTGGTTTTTTTTAATGCGAAACAGGCCAGCAGAGAGTACTTTGCTTCCACACTAAAGCTGTGATCCTATACACACTTACCTCAGAGTAAGCCCCATTGAACACCGAATAAATAAGCACAGGAATGTGCTGCGGGTGATTATGGTGAAGCTGAAACTTGAGGATAGGTTTCCTAAATTTCACGAGGAAGATAACTCTGACAAAGAGGTCATAAGGTATAAAGAAAGGGTGCAAAAGGTACAACTCATAGGCTGCAGGTGCCCCGCAAGTGCTGTCTGTTGGCCTCACCAGGACCCCAGAAAAAAACAACCACCAAGGAAAAATAAAGGAAAAATACTCTAGGAATGGGCTCTATGGTTCCTCCGAAAAGGTTGTGCACCTCTGGTATCGAGGGACACAACACTATGACATGGAGAAGAAGATACAGAAAGAAAGAAAAAATACCATCATCATATCTGCTGGACAAAGTAGAACTAAGTAGAATCATGCCTATAAAGCTGTGTTCTCCAACCTTGGGTCCCCAGATGTTTTTGGCCTACAACTCCCAGCATTCTGGCTGGGGCATGCTGGGAGTTGTAGGCCAAAAACATCTGGGGACCCAAGGTTGGAGAACACTGCTATAAAGCCTGCTTCAATCAAACACTATCAGGCCACAACAAAAGTTTAAAGTACACTTATGCACACTGATGACAATGCACACTTGTCTGTATTGATATATTTTAGATCCTTGGTCGACAACGACTTCCTGTTCTGCTTTCTTGGACAAGGAAGAAAATGGCAAATGCGCAGGTCTGCCCACCGGCTACATGATCATGCCATGCTATAGTAATGCTCTCTGTTTCTTGGCTGGAGGAGCAACCCAGCAGGGTTCTTTGACTGCAGATCAAATTGTTTCATTCTTGTTCTGTTTTCTGCCAGAGAAGGGAGAAGGGAGAGGTTAGTAGTAGTCAGGGAGTCTTAGCGGGTTTCCCTGTGCACTGTGCTTTCTCTCTCATTCACATAAGCAGAAGGAGAGGTGAGTGAAGGGGTGAGTGGTTGCCCTACAATACTTATTTTTACAGCTGGAATGTAAAAGTAACTTTTGCAGTTACCATCCTTTGATAAGCAAACAGCAAGACTCACTGCCAATTGTAATGCTAAGGTAACCATTCCAAATTCTGGCTAGTTGCACTAACTTCCAGGTGTCTGTGGGTAATGTTTGGTTTATACCATTTCCTATAAAGATTTAGACATGACTTAGAAGGGCAAATTGAAGCATGCCCATGTAAATCACTCTTGTATTTGTGGTTTAGCCTGCCCTTTCATGATTTATTGAATGTTTACTTTGTTTCCATTGCTGGTAGCTATGAAATTGCTTAGATCTACAGCAGGTATTAATGCTGTAATAATGTTAATGGTGAAAAGATATGACCCAAGGTCATCATTAATGAAACAATTGGGTAAACAGTTTCAGCCTGTATGGTAGATATATATATATATATATATATATATAACATTAAAATGCATTCTTGGCAGTCGTAGAGTTCCTGGATTTTTATTAGGCATAGTGGAAAAGCCCTGTGTGTATTTGTTAGAGCTGTAGACTAAAATACACCCATTGTCTTTTTTCACTGAAACATCCAGTTCCATAGTCAAATGCTGCAATTCTTCACCCAGTTATTCATGCACAAGTTTTGTTGAAATCAATGGACTTGCCCATGTAGAATTAATAGGAGGATAACACCCTAAAAGAAGAAAAAGGAAAAACAAGAATTAGATAATCATAGGTCTGCAAGGAACGGTAAGGTATTTTCATCGAACTCCCAGGCTCCAGAGTGAATCCTCCACCTATCAGCCACACCCTTCTAGATTAACCCATACAATCTAGACTACTGACTGTAGACTACAGACTACAGACAGAGGGCAGGAGAGAACAAGGTGTCCCATTTCAAGGTAACTGAAAAACAGGTAGCTCCAGCTGGATTCCTCAGGCAAGAGAGTCAAACTGTGGCATTACAAGGGCTGGGGAAAAGAAGCTACCGGTAAATTATATTGCATGGTTCAGTTGTACAGTAGTCTCCCGTTAGGTCTGGCCAGGTCCACATCTGCTTAACTTCATCAGTACTATAGCATCTTGGTGCTTCCAGTCCCAGCCAAAGTTAAGCATGTTTAAATGCTGATTCAACAAACAATGATATTTTGTGCATATTGGACACCACAGAGGCTGATTAAGACAAGAGACAAAGATGGCTAGCTCTGCTTTCATAGGAGCTATCCATGGTGCTGAACTCTACCCCCCCCCCATAGGTTCACCACCATGGAGCACCATGGATAGCTCCTATGAAGCTCCAAATAAAACCTGAAAAAACCCATCATGGAAAAGGAGTCCCACCAAAATAGGAATCACCGGCCCACCTAGCCTTGACTCCTCTCCTTTCTTAAGCAGGAACAAGTGAACCGTTTGTCTTTGGCTCACCTGAACATTGCCATCCCAGCTAAAACTGCCTCAGAACTAGTGATGCTGCTGAATTTTGTAATTAGTTGGCTCATTGGTCGAAACTTGTCTGTTTGTAACACTCACCTTTGTAGCAGGTGAGTTTGCTATTGAGTTTGGAATTGATTGTGATTTGGGGAGCATGCACAGTAAAGCAGTAGACAGATTCCCCTCCCCAAATTTTCAGTCGTCCTATTGCCTAGGTCCACAGAACCTTACTTGAAGCAGTCTTCTTAGCTGCTTCTGACTCAGCGAGGAGAAGGACTCTATCTTCTTACTGGCAATTGGTGATGGCAAGTAAACATCATCATGCAGGCAAGCCATATGAAAACAGCCAGTCAGAAATGGGGCATAATGTGGTGATACATGACACTATGCTGCACTATGTAATCCCAAGCTACAGTTCCCAAGATGCACCCTGATATTGCGTATGAACAAAAACTCTTCTACATGGAATGAGAGTTTGTATTAAAAGAAAAGTCTCGTCTAAGCTCCCATGGATGAATTCATTAGTTACTTTCTGAGTATTCACTTGGGGTAAGTTCACCCATCACTTCTCAGAAGCCTGGAATTCAGTGTCTAGGCCTTCAAGTGTGTCTTTCATTCATTTTGTTGGCAGACACTCTGCCTGTTGAAAACCCTGAATTCCAGGGGATTCTAGAAGAGGTCTTCCTGGGATAAACTCAGCCTGACTGACCTGGAGTTACAGCTTAAAGCAGGTTTCCTCAACCTCATGCCCTCTGGATGTGTTGGACTACAACTCTCATCACCTTTGACCATCAGTGGTCATGCCGGCCAGGGCTGATGGGTGTTGTGGCTCAAAACATCCAGAGGGAACCAGGTTGAGGAAGGCTGGCTTAGAGTATTATTTTTCTTCATCCTCAGCTTCCAGTGGATTCTGCCCGGCAAAGTCTTGCCACAGCCAAGGAAAATCTCTGGATTCTAACCTTCTTTTTGGATTTTCCCCTTACATAATTTGGAATTTCCCCCTGACACCTCCCTGTATTTCAGGCAGAGCATAAAGAAGGAAAGATATAATTCTTCCCTCCTCCCCCCCCCTCTCTCTTTTGTTAGCTTTTCAATTCCCCTCCTTTCCCCTGGAAGCCAAAGCAATCCACTGTACAGCTTTTCTGGAGCATCCCTACTCATCTCTCTCTCCCCCCCCCCCCTATCTCTGAGAAGTGAGACAGCCTTCACATTCAACTATTAACTTGCCATTTTGTTACTTTCTCAACAAAGCTCCATTTCTGGAAAAGCTCTGATATCATTTCTGTTGCTCCCTGAGCACCTTACGAGGGCACTCCACTATCTTCTTGATCCAGGTTACTCACGTGGTGCTCCTTTGTGTTTGGAAGACATGCTAGTTTCTGAGCCAGGTCTACTGGGCAGACACTAGCATTTTCTTCAGCAGTATAGAGCCATGGTCACAGAGGGAAATGGTTCCCCTTGTACATCTGAACTTAATTCCCCCTGTCATTTGTGTTGCAGAAATGTTTATTCCCTGAACATGGAGAAATAGTTTGTAGATGTCTGTAGAGACACATGTTGACAGCAAGCTTAGTAACAACTGGCTGCTGTCAGAGGCAGGCTGTTGGGCTTGAATAGATGGAAACACGGAGTTTTAACTACATGTGTGTGTGTGTGTTTTAATGTTATAAACTGCTGATTTACTATATGTGATATAGATTATTTATAATATTAGATCAAGTGCCAAACACTGTACCTCCTCTTTGGGATGGGTGAGAAGTTCGTTCCAGTTCATTTTTAATAAGAATTTTCCAAAATTTGCAAATTTCTTCATATTCAGGATGGAAAGAACATGAGATTAATTTTTTTAAAAAATGAATCTGGGGAAAAAACAAAACTGACAGATTCATCCATCCAGGCCCAGGGCTTTGAGTGCTTATCTCTTAAAAGTTTGGGTTTGAATCCCTGTGTGTACAACAATCATAGTGCTAAATTAGGGTTGCCAACTATTTTTTTCTGAAAAGCTCCTCCTCATCTTTAACAGTTATATGGCAGGCAGGTACAACATGCTCTTCCCTTTGCTAGAAACAGCTGTACCTATTGAATTTGGCTGGTTCATATGGGTGAGAATTTCATTTCAGTTCTGTCTTGATAAGAATTTACCAAAATTTGCAAATTTCTTCATATTTGAGATGGAAAGAACTTGAGACTTTAAAAATTGGAATGCAGGAGAAAGCAAAACTGAGAGATTTGTCCATCCCTACCTCCTCTTTGTATATCTTGGCACTGGTAAGTGGAAGTCTATCAAGGAAAGTTCAGCCTCACAGTGGATTTGGGTTTATGTATATTCAACTGCTTTAAAACGGATGTCAGTAAATGTGTGTAAGGTTAAGAGTCCACGGGAATGACCCTAGTGAGTTCATATGATGCTTATTTTCTCTCCTTTATTATGCTGATGATTGAGCCTGAACTCTTTTAAAGACCACTGGGACATGGGGAGAGGAGACTTCATTAAGATGCACAATACGCATCATCTCTGCCAAGAAAATGCATAAGAAATTGAAATAAAAGGGCATGTTTGTTAGGTCAATGTTAACTGGTTGAAATGCTGCTGGTTGACAATGGTGACCAAGTTGCTGAGATGCGTGTCTTCCCCGCAAAGTGTAGAACATTCCTTTAGGTTGCTCCTACACCATAGACACCCATTGTTGCTGCCAGGTAGGGGGAGAAAATGAGAACGCAAGGAGGTAGTGAATTATCACCTCAAGATATCTCTATGGCAATAGCATATGACTTCATGAAGCTTTTAGGGGGAAATGCACAATCCATGTGTAGCTGTAGAAAATATAAGCACAACGTAGACTATTGATTGGTCCTCCTTTATGCCTTAGTTCTCAAATAGAGGAGATAATAAGGTGGTGAACATTGTCTGGACGGGAAAACTTTAGACAGTAGGTATGTATGGATTCACATGCCTGAGTACTTCTTCACACCCAAAGAGAGTGAGAGAAAACGCCCCATGAATAGAAAAATAGATGCCAAGGCAAAGACTAAGTTAGAATCCTTCTCCCTGATTTCTAGTTTTCTATGTACAGGGATTTAATTTTAATGATATCAACCAATTATAATGCCTGGGCAACCAAAACGTTTCTGTGCAGGTATCAAAAGATTGCAATGTGCATCTCCATTTCAAATGTTCATTATTATTTAGCTACCTTGTTACTATTGTACTATTTTGTTATTTTATTCTTCCTTAGGAGGAAAGGCTTGAGATGGGGTTGTTTTTATATAGAAAAGTGTTGACTAAGTTTTGGTATGACACACATGTCTAAAATTAGACACATGTCTAAAATTATGAAATGTGTGCAGAGGGTGAATGGAAAGAAATCTATCTTTCTTACACACACTGTACAACAACTTGGCTTCATCCAATGAAATTGACTGGCAATAGGTTTGCATTGCTCTTTCCCCTCAGTTCTGTCCTCAAAATCCGATGATAAACATCTAACTTAACCTTAACCTTACTAGTCCTCATCCCCCTATTGAAAACTAATCCTAATTATGCAGAAATGAAGTGAACACATTTTCTTCCCATTACCCTCACCAATATCTGCCTTCCTCTTATGTCAAATTTTATATTGTAAGCTCCTCTGGACAGAGACCTGTATTTTGTTTGTAAAAAGCCACACATATTGACATAGATGAATGAATGAAATAAACAAGATAATTGCCTCATAAAGGCAGGCAAAAGGAAATACTTTTCACAATGCATAATCAGCATATGTAATCCATTACTAGAAGAGGTAATAAAATGGCCACCAAGGCTGCAATCCCACGGTCCCTGAGCGGGCATCCCAGGAACCATAGGATGCAGCAGAACTCCCTCTCCGCCCACAGGAGTGAGGCGCACAGATGGAGAAAGCGGTTTGCATTTAGAAGCCGCCCCCATGTGGCGGCGGAAACTGTTGTGCCAGCAAATGCTCTGGCTGTTGCCCTAGAGGCCACTTCGGCCCACACAACATAATTTACGTTAGCGCTAGTGTCGAATTAGATACGGCCCTACATTTTTTATTGGATCTAATTGGTCGCATGACTTTTTACACTTTTCATCTTTGCACACCTCTTCAGAATTCTTTTATGAAAAGTGGTATAGATTTTTTTTTTTAAATTATAAAAACAAACAAGCAAGTAAAGGTGAGGCATTTAGTAAGTAAGGTGGGGAAGGGACACTACATCTGCAGGAGGAAGGTTTGATGATTCTCATGGCTTGTCATACTTACAACCATCTAGCTAGAATATACACAAAAAATTGAAACACAACTGCAGATAGGCTGAGAAGCGTACAGAATGTTTTGAGGGGTGCGTAACACCAGGGAGGATATTTCGGCTGCCCGTCACCATCACTAAGCTCTCTCTAGATTAATGGTCAAATAAATATCTAAGTGTCAAAGAAAGCGGGCTGAAAGAACACAAGCCCCCACTATCTCTCATGGGCAATATGTGGCCTGCAGTGTGCACGTCCTGCTTGTATTGAATGAACATGCCTGCTTGCTGAATTTGATCTCCCCAAATATTTCTAAATCTTCTGCCCAAATGATGGTTAGTTAAAGCGCACAGATTTTTTTAAATGTAGTTTCAAACTGCAGAGCCTATTGAAAACTCATTATCTTCAAATAGGATTACACTCTGTTAATATGAGAGCATGCACATTAGAATATCTCATAAAATCAAAAGTTCCAATTTGCTCACCATATGTAAATCCAATTCAAAACATTTCCATAACATACATCCGCTCGATGTTACACTATTTGTATGTCACTCTAGAATGGATTAACGCCATGACAGTCTACTCTGAATTTTTCTGCATTTGGTGTTTTTAAACAGTTTATATTTGTTATCATATCAAAGACAGGCTTGCAGTTTTCAAAAGGAAGAAGAGAACACAGCGCCCAAGGCTCTTCCAGCATTACATTTCTTATTCCATTTTATCTTTCTTGGTTTTGACTAATGTCAGTAACAGCTACTGGTAATAAACTGCTTGTTACAGCTTGCTCTTGCCTTCAAGCAGTGGCTTTGATACATTGTCAGCCAATTGGAAGCATTTCCTGATTACATTTCCAAATTGCTTGTTTATTGATCGAAAGTTAATAAAGCAAAAGACAACTTTATGGGCTTAAATTAAATGAAAGTTTCCTTTGATGTTCAAATTATCCAATCAACCGATGTGCAGTGAAATGTAAGCATTTGAAAGTTTTATCTGGAGAGAAAGAAATGTGCTAGATAAAGGGATTCTAGCAAAGGCATTGTATTGGTGCTAATGAAAAATAGTGTTTAGTTATGTAGATATTTCATTTATTTTCAGTCTAAGAACAAATTGTATAGGGCTTTTAAGAAACAACAACAGAAAATACAAATATGCAAAACTTGGGTGCAGTTTTACAAATCATGACCCCAGTATCTTTGCTTGGCAGCCATAAATAAAAATGCTCTTAAACTTAATCCCATCAAATTAGGGATGTAGGATTTGGTTAAATCCGTTCTGTCTGCGTTTCGTGGGTTGTTAGGTGTTTTTCATTCTATTGTCCACTCACTGACGGAATTGGATTTTTTCCCCAATTTCCTGAACCCGTGTTTGTGCGCACTTGCGCAAATGTGCACTTCTGAAAATGTGCAAATCTCCTCTAAATATACAATAACACCCCCCCATGCACATTTTCATGTGTTAGCCTATGGAGGAAATGCATTTTCAGTTGGTGTTCATTTATTTTTCATATTTTTTAGAACTAAATTTGCGTAAAATTCTGGAAAGTAAAAAAACAGTCCACTGGGAAAAGCTTGCCCACTGCAAAGTCCACAGGTCAAATTCATGGAAATCCAAACTCATTTGAATCCACTGCGGATTTCTCTGACATCCCTACGATCAAACTGATGTGCAATTTAATCACCATTTACCAAGTGGTAGTAACTTATACAGGTATACACGTGACTGCTAGGTAAGTGGGTCTTCTGTAGGCCTCCGTTTTGGTCACTTGCTATCGAGCTGCTGCTGGATCAATGCTGTGTGACTGTGAGGGCATCTGACTCTTTTTAAAAATTGTATTTAAAGGAATGAAATAGAAGCATAATCCCAGCAGGTATAGATCACTGTTGCATGTGTTCTGTCTTTTTGCAGAGGCAACTTCTTTGACATGTGCAGTGAATTTTGCAGGCCTACAATGTCCCTTCTACCACCATTACTTTTCAATGAAGTTTTGCAGAGATGCTGCTGAGGGAAGTTGCTGCCAGGGACCCTTTTGACAGCTTATGCCTCTTTTCTTTTCTTTTCTTTTCTTTTTTTTCTGTTCTGTTCTGTTCTGTTCTGCTCTGTTCTGCTCTCCTTTATCTAATATGCAAAGCAATAAAAACATGGTGGAAATGGTGGGATTGTTGGGGCTTACTGAAATCACTCTCTGCCCCCTTTTACCAGAAAGAACTCGAGGGTGATCTTTTCTCTGCTCTGGAATTCACCCTCACTACAAATAGCAGGGATCCTGTGCACACCTATGTGGGAGTAGGCCCCATCTCTGAGTAAACATAATTTGGCATAAACATGCATGTGACGAAACTGCCACAGTGACCGAGCAGGGAAGGGGGAGACAAAGATGGCCGCCGCAGCAGAACCAACTGTGAGGCAAGGAGAGATCCATCCAGGCCACTGAGCACAGAGACAATGATAACATCTGTGGGGTTGGCTGGGGAGAGGATGGAAATGCTCCTGAAAATTAAGCTTCAGCATTAATGGAGATACTTCCATGCGTGCATGTGTGCACATTCATGTGTGCGCATGTGTGCACACCCAGACAGGCATGCTGCCTGGCCCTACCTCCAGACAGCCACACATCAGTGCGATCATCTGCAGTGCAGAAGCCTCTGTGCAAGTACTGCTCGTCGGCTTCCATGTGATTGGGACACCCGATGCCACGTAGGCTTCTTCACTGCCAACATGGGGCCAAGCACTTTGCATCCTTCACTCAGGGAATGCATGGCAAGGACTAGGGCGGCACAAAGGTTTGTGTAAAATGTGAGCCATGTTTTGACACAACCTTGAGCCACTGAAAAGTTAAGGCCCAGGTATGCATGAATCAAAGGATCGACATCAAACATGCTTAGAATCACACTTCTAGCATTGCACTTCTTCAAAGGCCCTTATTTTCAGTATTATCATTAAACTGTTTTGCAACAGTATACCACATATCTACACATCATGTACGTTGAGGGCACAAACTACAATAGGCTATGTTTTACTGAAAACTGGACAAATAAGAGTGACAGAGTTGATGTGGCATCCATTCTGTAGCTCAGTCTAAAAGCAAAATATTAGCAGCTTAATGCTGTGATTTAAATGCATATGACTAGGGTAATCTTAGAATATACACTTTCTTGGAAAGTGTATAATTATACCAAAGCTGAATACATTATGTGTTTTCTCGGCTTTATCCTCCACAGGAGCGCACAGTTCAGACAAAAGGGGCAAGACTGACCAGAGAATAAAAGCATACAGCTTCAGGTAATTTTCCTAAATTCACTACTAATGGCACATTTAGAATATATGCCAAAATCATAAGAGCACAGTCTGTTGGATGGCAGGGAAGCAGAAGTACATTTTTGCTATGTTCCAGTTGCTTTCACTGGTTCAGAAAAGCAAATGCTTTGCATGTTACCTTTGCTTCTGGCAACCCATGTTGTGTGTGTGTGTGTGTGTGTGTGTGTGTGTGTGTGTGCGTGTGTGTGCATGTGTGCGCACACATGCATATGTGCACATCAGAGAAGGACATAGTTTAGGCAGGAACTGCTATAGGCAGTATCCTACGCTGCCTGTTCACCAGCAAGAGTATACCAGTGGGACCCACCGCTAGTGCAATGGGTAGCTAGCAGTTCTCAAAGCAACCAGAAACGAACAGAAATGCTTGTTTCTGGAATGGGGCAGGTCAGCAGAGCTTGCAGAAGAGAATTCCACCGGCCTGTCCCGTCCCATGTCCCAATCTGGAAATGAGTGTTTCTGCTCATTTCTGAGCAGCCCTAACTCCCTGTTGCACTAGCAGTGGGTCCTGTTGGTGCAACAGGATGCACGGAAGCACAGCAGCAGTGTTGGATACTGCCCATTGTTAAATGCCTCTGCATATGGGTCTGGGGAAAGGTGAATGTGAACTGGGATGTGCACACTGTTAGTCACCATAAAGGAAGTTTCCCCAGCTCTCTGAGGTTCAGAATAATGCTTTTGCATGTGGCTGAATGCCTGTCTTCATTATAGCTTAGAGGAATTCTTAGTATGAACTGGCTGTTAGTTGTCAAAGTGGTGTCGCAAATAAGTTGCAGATAATAATAACACAACGTTAGAAGAACATCAGTGTGCTCAAACTGATAGAAGCTGTGCTTGATTTTTGACTGGAGACATATGTGGAGGTCATCGTCTAGTGTGGAAGCTGAACCTCTCAATCCCAGATACATGGAAACAGGTTGTGATTAGTATGGCAAAGGAAAAGCCCTCTGCACATATTCAGAGGCACTTTTGCGTCTTTATTAGATATTTTGGGAATGAAAAACAATTTTGCCATTAAGCTCTAATGAGCCTAGGTAAAATTAAGTGTGTCACAGATTTGTCTGAAGCAGTTGCTGAGTCACCATCCAGGAGATTCTCCATATTCTAACCTTTTACCCTATAAAGCAGTGTGCAGACCCTCGGACCAGGGGGGGGGATCTGGCCTACCTGGGGTATCAATCCATCTCTCTGGGGTTTCCCAGACGGCCATGCCCCCTTCCCCTGGCACCACCCTATTTCCTCCACCCACCAATCATTTGGGGGTTTCCCGGCTTTTGTGCATTTACACGCACGCACGCACACGCGCACGCGCACACACCATTCCAAAAGGATTGAAATGCTTCTCCTAAGGCTTGGCTACTGGCAATGAGAGCTTTAAGTTAAAATATGCTGGTATTTTTGGCCCACCCCTTTTGCCTTTAGTCATGCCCAAAGGCATGACCAAAGGCAAATGTGGCCCCAGAGAGCTTCTCTAACATCCTCCTCCCCCCTGCCTTTCTTTTGCCTGAGGACAGGCTGCTGTCAGTCTGGTAGAGCCAGCCTAGAAACGAGCACAGTGTTCTCCAACCTTGGGTCCCCAGATGTTTTTGGCCTACAACTCCCAGCATGCTGGGGGTTGTAGGCCAAAAACATCTGGGGACCCAAGGTTGAAGAACACTGAACTAGCAAGTTTATGTCCAAATGCCAGCTATGTGATAATAATTAATCATATGTAGGTGCGGATAGCTCTTTAAAGATACTGTAGGTAGCAGATTGCCCTTGGAGGGGAGCAACTGAGATAAGATATTTTCCAAAGGGGGGTGGAGAGGTATACCATTCCTTCTTTATGCTCAACACAGGGAATGGGAGTAAGGATAGTTAGGGTGCCCTTCTTACACCACCCCCCATCTATGCCCTTCTTACTCAAAATGGTTGGTTTAATCCTGTTGCTGCGCAGAGGGCTTTCCGCGCATTTGTTTTTAAAAGCAATGGGGGTCACTTGGCTTGGACTCCACTGCTCAAACCATTCTTCTGTGCTATGAAAGGAGTTAAAATGGTCATAAGTGTTGGGCTTTGACTCCATAGCTGCCTCCCTGCAGGCCACACATCCAGTCCGTGAACTGGAGGTTCCCCACCCCTGGTATATGCTACCTCCAGGATCAGAAACGAGCATTTCTCTGAATACCAGCAGTTGCTGGGGAATATGAGCTGGGGAGGGCTGTTGCACTCATGTCCGGCTTGTGGGCTTCCTGTAGGCATCTGATTAGGCACTGTGGGAACAAAATGCCGAACTAGATAGGCCTTTCGTCTAATCCAGCAGGACTCTTCTTATGTTCACTGTCTTCGCATCATGAACACCTGGGGATGGAATGTCCAAATGCCAGCTGTGCGAATGCAATTCATCGTATGGAGGTGAAAATCATGCAGTTGATTTTTTCATATTTTTAAAAAAATCAACTGCACCGTTTTTGCCTGCATGCCTCGAATGGCATGTGAGCAGGCGGCATTTGGACAGTCTGTCCCTGTGTCGATGTTGGGGACAGCAGAGGCAGGGCAGTGTGCTGGGTGGGTAGGGAGGAGCTGCTTTTTTGCACTCTCTCCCCTCCTTGGCTATGGGCCAGACTGGAGGAGATAAATGGGCCAGACTGGCCAACAATATTTTCCCCAGGGACAAGAACATTGGATGTAGTGTTTCAACAGTCTCTCTATTTTAAATGGGCAGGTAGACAAAAGGGGGGAAAAACAAATGTACCATCCATATTGATTGGGGGGAGCAGGATTAGGAACCTTAGGTGAAAAGGAACCGATAGGTTGGATCCAGAGTTATGCTGGATCCAGAGTTATGCTGGATCCACTGCGCTGGTGGAAGTTCGACTTCTTTGCCTCCTCCCTCCTGCAACAGCCCCACTCTAGCCCCCTGAAAATGCTACACAGAGAGCCAGGAGACTCCGTTGAATGGGGTGAGCTGGTGGTAGGGAGGACCCACAGAGCTTGGGTGGAAGGACCTTCCACAAGCATGTGAGGTCCCTTCTTCTCATGGAAGGCAGAGCCTGGATCCAGGCCAATCTCTGCAAAGCAAGTGCCACTGTTAGCAATTCTCTTAAGCACAGATTGATTCAACTAGCATATGGCACAGTTGGATTAATTGTGTGTGTGTGTGTGTGTGTGTTTTCAGCCATGTATGTTCACAAACCAACTATAATCTTGCGACTGAAGTATTTTGGATACTGCTTTTGTTGTTCTCCCCCCCCTTCCCGTTCTTTTTCGAGCAGATTAAAGCATTCAGCACAGAAGCAATTTTTCATGTCAAAATCTCTGTTAATTGACTTACTGAATATGGCTATGAGGCACGAACCATTTTTACTTAATTGAGCCCTAAGCATCCATTTTTTAAAATAAAAAGTAAATATCCCCTGTGACTGTTTAGCTACCAAATGGCATTATTGTTAATAATTTCATAGTGGCAGCTCTGCAATTAAAGAAGACACATCAGTCTTTCTTCATGAAAATGTAGGTATGTTTTGCATGCTATTAGCCTCGCTAAATTGCCACTGCCTTGCTGTTACCTTGTGCGGCTTTTGAAATAATAATAATCCTTATTTGCTCTACCTGTTCACCACCATCTTTCCCAGTCATTTTAAGTGGGCAAAGGCCGTAAAGAGGAACATTAGCTTTGAAATGTTGGGACCTATTTCTGGGTTTCATCCAACTACAATTGATTTTAATTGTTTCTGTGAGCCACCTTGAGTGAGTGTAGGAAACAAATAAATGGGAAAATTATTTGGTGATCTGTTGTTCTTCCTTTATCTCTCTCTCTCTCTCTCTCTCTCTCTCTCTCTCTGTGTGTGTGTGTATGTGTATGGAGGATGCCTTCTTTCAGGATGCTCCATTCGATTCATCCCATTTTCACACAATTTTCCATTCCATCCCCATCAAACATTTAGCATTCTGTAGCCCCTGAGCTGTGTTTTGGGAGTGGCTCCCCCCCCGCCAAGATCCTTCTACTTCTGCAAAACCTAAGGATAGCCCCAGCATGCTCCATGCTGATGCCTCCCTCTTATGTTTAGTAGCCCCATTTTGGCGGCATAGTTATCCTAACTCAGCACCTGAGTTCGCTGTTAGTGCTTGCAACAAAACGTTGAGCTCTTGTTCAGTGTTCCAGGCATCCAGGCATGCTCCTTTTCAGGATACTTGATTCATTTCCCCTCCCTCACATTTTTCTGCACACACACCCCCCCAAGTCAGTCAGTGGATGGGTTCCCAGGACACCTTAGGCCAGTGATGGCGAACCTATGGCACGGGTGCCACAGCTGGCACGCAGGGACCTCTCTGTGGGCACTCGAGCCATTGGTCACCAGATCACGAAAAGACCGTCCCCTTCTGCAAAACACTAATGATCTTGTTCTTTCTCACAGTGTGGAACAGAATGATTTTATTCTAGAATTCCTGTTACAGAATTCTTTTTTACATTGTTATCACATTTAAAAGATTTTGAAGAATGATGCACAGAGCATGGCTTGGATGTAAAGCCCTAACAGTTGACCTGAGTGCATGTGTTGCTCTCAAACTAATGGAGTATGAGCCAAGGTTTGACAAATTATCAGCATGCATGCAATAGCAAAAATCACATTACCGTAATTGTGCAAAAGCATGCCCAATGCAAACTTTTACCTAATGCAGTGTTTGCAGTCCAAGACATAAAGTATTTAAAATGTGTTACGCACGTTTAGTTTTCTTGTTTATCTTGCTCATCCTAGTACAGGTTGACTTTTACTTTTACTAATCCGACGCCTTTAGAAGCAGGGAAAGGACCTGGGGTAAAGCTTGCCCCATACAATTTCGGTATGGCATATAATCATATTACAAGTTGAGAATCCCTTATCCAAAAATACATGTGCCTAATTATTGTTATTGTATAAATTATTGTATAAATTTCCTTCAGGCTATGTGTACAATGTAGTACTATAATAGTTTTTTGAGTTGATTTTTTTTTCAACAAAAAACTGTTTGTATCATTGAAAGCTCTGTTATTGTGTTTTTCTTTAAAGAGAAAAGATGTTAATTAGGTAGTTCGGACAACTGTATGAGTTGTTTTTCTAAAACTAAAACCTTGGTATTCAGGTTTAATTGCAGTATTGGCACTTTGAAATAAATAAGTTGGTTTTGTGTTGCAGTTTGGGCACTCGGGTTCAAAAAGGTTCGCCATCACTGCCTTAGGCCCACAGAGGCCCTGAAGCTTCTGTGGGCTTAAAGTTGCCCCAGGCCCCGGCTGTGCCCGACTAATGACTGGGCACAGCGGGGGGTCTGGAGGCACCGCCTCGCCCCTCTTCCTCCCCCAGTCCTCCAGGCGGTATCCCAGGGGACACTGCGGCCCATGGGAGCATTGAGAGGAAAGGAGCGGGGATGACCGCGGCTCAAAACTGCCCAAGCAGCACTTTCCCACTGCTCTTAGGGCTCCCCTTGCTGCTCAGCTGAGTGGCGGGGGTACCCAGCAAGGGGAAGGGGATGAGATGCATTCTCCTGGGTCTACCTGGGAGTAGGGCCATGAGAGTGGACTTCCTCCCACCCAACCACTGCGTGCAGGACAATAGGCGCAGCGGGCGGGTGGGAGGAGGCGCATTCTCATGGGCCTACTCCAAGGTAGACCCAGAAGAATCGCTGCCCGCCCACTCCCGATTCTGCTTGTCAGCGCCACGCAAGGTGCTGCTAGCAAGCGGAATCACCTACCCACACAACCCGCCTAGTGAGAAGCTCTCTCCCTAGGCAGGCTGGGCAGGTGCCTTCTTTCCTTCTCACCGGGCAGCGCGGTTGTGGGGCAATCGCACTGCCCGGATGAGAGGGGGCGTCTGATTTCCCCATGGCCTCCTTCCAGGGACACCCTGGGGGAAAGCACCTCCTTTCCTCCTGCCGGGCAGAGTGATTGCGGGGTGATCGCATTCGCTCTGCATCGTGGGGGAGAAAGGAGGGGGTTTCTCCCTTAGCTTGCCCCCACCACTTTCACTCAGAGAGGCACCTGCAGGTGTCCCGCCAAGCGAGGGGGGGAATGGAGGTGGAGCGGATGGGGAAGAAGAGCGAGCTTCAGCTGAAGCTCACTTCTGTTCCCCACTGGCTCTGCCTGCCATTTCAGGCCGTCGGGGAGCAGGAGGGAACTTCAGCGGGTGGCAGAAGCGCCCTCCTGTTCTCCGCCACCAGTTCTGCTGCTGCGCCCCCTCTCAAGGGTGGGTTTAACCCACTCTTGCTAGGGAGCACCACTACCACGGTGGAGTCTGCCACACGCGGACACGCCCTCTTCCCGCTTGGGAAGGGGGCACGCAGCAGACATGCCCCCAAGCGGGTCTCAGCAGGAGGCGGCACTCAGCAGTGGCGGGGTCTGCTACACACCCTCTTCCCGCTTGGGAGGGGGCGCATGACAGACACTGCTGCCGCCGCTGCGCATCTCCTTTTCCTGAGCCCACGGGGAGGAGGAGGTGTGCGGGCGGCAGCCACAAGCGGGATCCAGGTGCTCAGGCTCGCTTCCCAAGAGGGAGCTGGGCAGCTGGTTTCCCCACCACACACTGGCTCCCCAATCCCGAATGGCATGCGGAGGACCCTGATGGCTTTTCTGCGTGTTCCTGCCAATACAGGACATCAGCAGGAGTGTGTGGGGAAGCCGATGACAGCCACACCAAGTGCCGCTTGGGCAGTTGGCCAACTGTCATCAGTTAGAGCCCCTTGGCCAGAGCGGCAGCCCTTGTTTGCCACTCTGGCACAGAGGCTCTGTGCCTTTTTGGCTTGCAAGAGAGTTAGTGTGCTGTCTGGGTTCGGATGACATGCTAACCCTACAAGGGTTTCCTTGGCCCTAGTGCAAGCCCTGGCTACTTGGGGTGGTTTAGAAGCCAAGCCACCCCCCAGGTCACTTCTAAAGCACCCCCCCAGGTTCAGACAACATGCTAAGCCTCGGTAGTTATTAACCTACTGAGGTTTAGCGTTTCGTGTGAACCCAGTCAGTGACCGGGTTCACACAACATGACCAGCTATGGTGGCTTATAAGCCATGTTTGTTTCAGAGTGGCTTGTCGTGTTGTCTGAACCCAGCAGCATGGTTGGTTAACCATGCCCAAGCCACTCTGGCCAGGTTCAGACAACATGACAAGCCACTCTGAAGCAAACTTGGCTTATAAACCACCATGGCTGATCATGTTGTGTGAACCCAGTCAGTATTTTGTGGCCACGGAGCGTACTCAATCTTCATTGGGCTGTTTTTGAGGTCTCACCCCTTAGTTTCCTCCACCCCTCTAAAGGGTGTGTGTGTGTGTGTGTGTGTGTGTGTGTGGCAATTCTGGAATATATATATATATATATATATATATATTGTAATCCCCAAGCCTGATGCTACCTTCCTCTTATGTGTAGATGGTGATGCTTTGGCATCACAAGGAGTGGCACACAGTCCTGTACTTTGCAAATATTTGTATATAAAATGTGTATGCTTTTGGCATTTAATTTTCTTCGAATAGCCCCAAACTAAGACAGGATGTTGTGAAACAGAAATATGTAAATTAAATAACGTTTACTTTGAAATAGTAGAATCATAACATTAGCAAGTGAGCCAAGCACATCTAGTTAAACCATCTAGAGTTAAGCCATGTCAGCAGAATCTATTCCTTTCTTCAATCTAGCCAACTGGAAATGGATGGGATTCCTTTTTTGAATGAAGTGAGAAGGATGTGCACTGCAGAGTGGCTTTGCACCCAAAATGGCAGAGCTCATAGTTAATTGGAAATTTAGTGGATCCAAATTTAATCTCTTCTGCTCACTGATAAAAGGGTGGAGGTCTTCAGGATTTTGGCTGGGTCTTGTTTGGCTTCCCTGTGAAGGAACCACATTGTTGGTAAAATAAAAGTCAGAGAAAGAAACCAGCTTGTGGGATATTTAAAGTGCAGTCAAAACCAATGACTCATTTTTCACCAGTTAGGTGCATGAAAGGGTTAAAGCCACTGATCTCTTCCCAGGTGAATTTCCTAGAAGAGACTCAGTGAGGGATGTTTACCTGTGTGCCTATCAGGAAGTGGGCGTAGCTCAATGCTCTTCTCTTCCTGCTAAGACAGCAGTGAGTTGCTGGTTTGCTGTAATCCCAACAACAGGATGTAACAAGAGTTGCTGGTCTGAACTCCATAAGTTCTGACCCCAAGTAATACCAAATGAACCTTTATCAACTGTAAGAAATGCTTTTAAGTCTGCTTGAATGAAACTGCAAGATATGAGTGAGTAAATGTTACTTTTAACCTTTACAAGACGATGTCTCTGATTATTGTTCTGAGGGAGAGAAAAGGGGGCAAAACCAGGGAAATCCAGTCTGCCTTAAAGCATCCTGTATCACCAAATGCTAACTGGCTAACACTAGCCAAATCTAAGCTTCTTTTAAGCTGGAAAGGGACTCTACACTGCTGATCTCACTAACGTGAGATAGGAAGGATAATATTCAACAATATATCCTCTCCTAGCAACTTATTCAAGTCCCAACACAGCTAAAATAGTAGCAATTGCCAAACAAACCAAAATAAATGTATCTTGTTTACTGAAGGGAGGAAATCTGACTGAACACACAGCTGTTTTAAAGCTAACTTTGGCCTTTTTAGGCCACTGCCAATTGTGTTGCTTCTGATGCTGCCACCACAGCAAATTCAGGGGGCAGCAGGTGGTGCACGTGCACTTCAGGCCAGGGGCAGGCACAGATGTGGCCCACGGGCCATGTATTACCCACCCCTGGTCTAGAGTACAAAATCGGTATGGGGGATGTTTGAGGCCTCCCAGTTTCCAACATCAGTGAGTGGAGAAAAAGTGTCCAAGTATACAAGAGTAGCTGCCCATTTCCCAGGAATCCACGAATCCCTGTACGCATGCAGGTGAGCAGCCTGATGTCAAACAGTGGAAGCAGAGCACCAAGCGGAACAAAATGAATGCTTACTGAAGCTACTCCATTCCCCAAAGAGAAAACTCTGAGCAGTTTTCTCAGAAGTTATCGTCCTCGTCTAGGGCCTTGTGTCTCTCTGGGTGCAAGAGCCCACCATGGTTTCAGTCTAGATGCCTTTCACCAAGTCCCTATGAATCACCCAGAGCTGATGACTGGGGTTCAGAGCAACAAGATGATTGGAGGAAGAAGCTTCAGATGGGGTTATGGGCCAGAACAGCAGACTCCACAACCTGTTCACATGCTCTTTGCAAGAAAATGCTGTACCAGTTATCCCCAGAAAATTGCAACCCTTTCTCCATATGCAGAAGCATATCTTCCTCAACGCCAGACCCTCCCAAGTCTTGTCTGTTCCCCAAGTCTCATCAGATGCCAGTTTTATTTGAGAACTAGCATGTGATCTGCCCTGTCTTTTATTATTATATAGATTCCATGAGTGAGGTAGTACTCCTTCTGCAGGAAGGCACAGAAATAATAGGAGATGAGCAAGATCTGTCCTACATCGAATGCCCATATGATGGCATAATGAAAATGGGAGTTCGCTCCTTCTGCATAAATTCAGAGATGCCATAACTGGGAAGAGCAGTAAGAAGGCAATGAGCACACGGGAAAGGATGAAGACATTCCATAGGAACTGATATCAGTTGCCAGTTGTTTCTATCAGGTCCACTATCTTATTGTAAATGTTTTAGGGTGCAATCCTATGGCCGTCTAGACTCTGTCTAGACTCTGTTCCATAGGAAAATTCATAATCCCAGCTCCGAGCCCCAGAAACGTGCTCTGAGGTTGGAGCTGGGACTCTGAATTTGGAGCGCCCTCCCTCCACCCTCGCAGCTGGTGTGGAAAGTACCACACCGGCTGCGGCTCTGAGGTTGGAAGACCAACCTCGGAGCTGCCGTTTGGTGAGCAGTCTGGGAAGAGGGGACGGGAGGAGAGCGGCTCCACCGGTATAGAATGTATCCTGGCAACGCCTCAGCTTCCCCTCCTCACGAGCAGGGGCAAAAGACTTAGCCAAAATCGGCCATCTAAATCTTTCGCAGGGTGGGAGAAGCACAGAGGTGACCTTTGCCTCCGCCCTCGATAGGACGCCCATAATCCTCTGAGTTCGGAGGGTTATGGGCAGCCACATTGGACTGTGCTGTTAGCTGTTTAGATTGTTTAAAATTTTGTATGTTAGAGATTTTATATTATGTTTTTATTATCTTGTACTGCGATGTGTACGTTTTGTGAAACTGCCCAGAGAGCTTCAGCTATTGGGCAGTATAGAAATAATAATAATGAGGAGGAGGAGGAGGAGGAGGAAGAGGAGGATGGTGCCTCCAGAGTGGAAGGAAGGCCACATAGAGGGCAATATCTCCCACAGTTGGGTAGGACTTGAAGGTGGAAATGATGGCAAGTTGAACAAGCATGAAGAAGGTGGGCCGCCCCTTTAAGTTCACTGCCAAGGGAAAGGTGGAGAAGAAGACATTACTCTGAAAGATGCACACACAAAAAGAGGCTGAAGTAATAGGACACTTCAGCAAAGAAGTACCGGAAGAGACCTCCCCCCCCCGCCTCATTTTTTGTAATGTAAACCTATTGCTATTTATATTTCTCTAGTAAACCATTGTTTGTTTCATTGTTTTTTCTAGTAAACCATTGTTTTTTTTACTTCACTGCTTTTTGTATTCTAGAGATTAGTATTAAATATCAATATTGTAATACTTAAACATTTTTAAAACATTTTCATTTACATGGAAATGGTTCAAAATAGTAAATTGAATGTACACACAGAAAGCGAGAGCGAGAGCGAGAGAGAGACAGAAAATCTCATAAGGACGAGTAAAATCCTTCTTTTAACTACAGATCAAATGTGTATCATAGGCAAGACTGTAGTAAGCTATGTCTAATTCTAAAACAAGTGAAATACCAGAGGCAATTTGAAATTCAGACCATTAATTGGATTCCAATTTTGTTTAATTTTAGTGACAGTAAACTGGTGACAGAAGCGATTGCATGCAACATTAACCTTTCCCCTCTTACATAACAAACTCGCCCGGGGTTGCCACTTGAAGGTATTTCCAATTACAGTATTGTCAATACAACTTTGCCAGACTGGGGCACACACAACAGTATACTGTGTGTATGTGTAGATAGGGGGAATATGTTTATGGCTGACCCATATTGGCTGGAAATCTTTTGCTGCTTTCATACACCAATCTTAAATTCTTATTCTGAAAGAACTATAGACCCTGAAACCAGTGGAGCTTAATACCAGTTCTGAGGAGCTATGGGAGGCACACTGATGGTGCACTAGGATTCAAGGCACAGGGGTCAGGCCTGGCCGCGAGCATAACACTGCTTGTTGCGTACCCCTCATTCAACAATACAACGGTTAAGCTATAAGTCAACAGTAAGTCCAGGTAGGATCAAACTGTGTTGATTTCCTCTAAGGCAGGGGTGGGGAACTTTTTTCTCCTGAGGGCCACATTCCCTTGGGGGCAATCTGTCAGAGGCCACATGCTGGTTGTGAGCATGGCAGAAGCCAGGCATGGGGGGGGGGGGCAGAGCTGAAAGTGGGTGGAAATGCCCTCTTTATTATTTAGGTATTGATCTGAAGTATTTTGATGCCACTCCTCAGCCAAAACGTTTCCCAGAGCGGCTTACCTATGATAAGCAAAATAAGGCAGCCCCTGCCCTCAGGCTTACAATCTAAAAAATACATGACACACGAGGGGAAAAGGGAAGAATGGGGGGGGGGAATAATTCTTTCAGCAGGGCTGGTGGAATGGCCCTGCTCTCCCTCTCATCTCTCTCCATTTACTCTCTTCACTTTCTCTTTCTGCACCCCCTTCTTTCCCTCTCTCTCTCTCTCTCTCCCCTCCCCCTCCCTCTCTCACACCTGCTGCGATTCTGATAATTATTTTATTTTATTTTATTTATACCCCACCTTTTTTCCTGCAAGGAACCCAAGGCGGCTTCCATAATCCTCCTCCTCCTCTCCATTTGATCCTCACAACAACCCTGTGAGGTAGGTTAGGCTGAGAGTCAGTGACTGGCCCAAAGTCACCCAGTGAGTTCCATGGCCGAATGGGGACTAGAACCCGGATCTCCCGAGTCCCAGTCCAACACTCTCACCACTACGCCACTATCAGCCCCTCCTCCAGCTGATACTATTACCCCCCCCTGCAAATTTAGTACAAAGGTGCTTTTAGGGTCACATCTAATCTGGCCCTGCAACTGGTTCAGTCTCTGGCACCTGAATGTGGGCACTACCACCCCATCATCCCCGACCATTGGCCATGCTAGCTGGGGCTGATGGATGTTGGACTACAGCAACATCTGCAGGGCACCTGGTTCCCCATCTCTGAAGAAGAGAATTATCGGCAAAGTCCCTAGTAAAGATAACTTCAGCCATGGTGGGTCTCCTTACATAAATGCAAGGCAGAACCTCTGTACTATGCACTGCTAGAGAAAAAGTTACTCGTATCATTTGTCACACTGGATACATCACTCAGAGATGCCCGAGGTCTTTAAATGGTTTGAATGAAGGAGGGGGTGGTGGTAGTGGACTAGTCTGATGTGAAAGTAAAGCAAACCCACCCACGCACCCGATTTTCAGGGCTTGATCTTAACCGATCAAGTGTGCAGAATCCATGAGAGAAAGAGAGAGAAGCCCTGTTCAGGCAATATCAGGTCCCTGATCATGTGCAGGGGTAAACCCAGATGTTTTTGGCCTACAACTCCCAGCATGCCCCAGCCAGCGTAGCTGGGAGTTGTAGGCCAAAAACATCTGGGGACCCAAGGTTGGAGAACACTGCTTTAGAGAACTGGACACTAATTAAGCCAGAGAATCAAGTTCCAATTAAGCTATACTGAATTAACAATGTCTGACTTCCTCATCACATGTTACTGGCCCCAGGTGAAGACTAGATGTGAGCTATCTTAAACCAGACGAATCAGAAATAACTTGTAGTGAGGAGGGTTAGCACCATTACGGCACGGTGGTTTGTGATCTTGGATAAGCCACTTCAACCACACTGTAGCCCTAGGCAGACGGTCAAAAACTGGGTAGAAATGTACAGGTTCATTTCCATGCACTGATCAGAGTTTTTGTACAGGGGCTTGTGCATGTACACTCCAATGCGCTTAGGCTCTGAATATGTAACTGTGTGCAGAGATCTCATGTTAAGAGTCTCCATGCTCTGGAGCAGAGGGTGGGGAGAAAGTTGGTGCACAGATCTCTCTGCAAAAGTTGTGACCATTGCCTGGAGTCTGGGGGCAAAGCCAAGAAATACAAATTCCATTCTCTCCTCCATATGCTCATATTTCTGCTCAGTCTGGCCATCTGCACAGGGATCTTGTCATTCTCCTTTGGAGATTTAGTGTGTTCCTGCATCCATTAGTGCATCTCATCTCTTTTGGCTTTGAATTCATTTTAACTACACACACACACAGAAGACGTATACCCTTTTTTGTCATATCGCTACCCTATCAAAAGCCTCGATAACAGGGTTAGTAATGGACCTAATGGGTAAATAAACATTGCCGTGTGTGAAAGAGACTATTCACATTTGCTCAGCACAATAAATTATACATTGACGTTTTGTTTTATATCTGAATTTTTGGATAACCAGCCATGAATATGCAAAAATACGGCTGTTAAATATACACACTTTGGCACAAAATATGTAAGTTTTGCCATAAAAAATTCACAATGAAAACATATTGCCTTCCTCATAGCATGAAGATGCAACTTAATTAATAACAATAAATCGTCCAGAGAACATTCTGCTTCCCCCCCCCTTGCTTTTTTTTTATTTAGAAAAAATGTTATTTATGAAAAAATGTAATTGTTGCACTGCACACATTCTGTTCTGGCCTCAGTTAGATTTTATGGGTTTGGGGATGTCAAATTATTCAGGGTTATTAAAAGAGGTTCATTCTGATCTTAGACATGGTCTAAATTTCTGTATGGTAACTATGATTTTGAACTCGGCTTCTATACAAGCAACGTTATTCACTGCTGCTCCTATATTTCCGTAGTACCACTCTGTTAACCTTAAGCACGTGAGCATGCTCCACACTGGGAAACACAGAGAGGTTTGTTAGAGGCTAATTGGCACTCTCATTGCGACAAAGCAGCCGAAGAGCAAACACACGTGATCTAAGCACTGGCATTTCTACACTTTGATAACAGACATATTCAGGCTCCGGATTATGATGGATGTGCCCGACAGGGATGAATGACCTCTCTCCACAGCACAACTGTGCCTTCGAGACAGATGCTTTGCCTCGTGTACTTTTAACCAGCTAGTATCATAGCAGACCAAACATTCAAATATTTATGCCTTCTTGCTATATCCAAAGCAATGCAGTCCATTGCTACTGTCTTCTCCACTGATCAAGGGACAGACATTGGACTGAACCCTAAATCTTTGGGTAAGTGCACAGTTGGCTTCATTCATTCATTTTATTTATTTATTTATTTATTATATTTCTACCCCGCCTTTTTTCCTGCAAGGAACCCAAGGCGGCTTCCATAATTCTCCTCCTCCTCTCCATTTGATCCTCACAACAACCCTGTGAGGTAGGTTAGGCTGAGAGTCAGTGACTGGCCCAAAGTCACCCAGTGAGTTTCATGGCTGAGCGGGGACTAGAACCCGGATCTCCCGAGTCCCAGTCCAACACTCTCACCACTACGCCACACTGACACTGGGTCATCCTCATCCTCATAGGAAGCAGCCTTATACTAAGTTAGACCGATTTTTCCATTTGCCTCAGTATTGTCTATACTGAGTGGCAGAAGCTCTCCAGGATTTCAGGCACGGGTCTTTCAAAGCCTTGCCTGGGGATGCCAGGGATTGAACCCAGAACCATATGCATGTAAACATGTGCTCTACCACTGAGCTGCAGCCCTCCCATTTTGTCACTTATGTTGTTTTGGGCTTTGTTGGGAAATAAACAAACAAATAAAATAAAATGTGAGGTTATTTATCTTTATTGTATTTCACATGTATTGTCGACAATTCTGTGTTCAAAACTATGTGATGGTAGAAAATGCTGCCTACCACATTTTGAATGATCCTTTTTAAATGAGCATCTCATATCGTTGACTGTCTAGGGCAGCATTCTCCTATCAGTGAGCATGGCCAATGGTTAGGAATGCTGGGTGCTGTAGTCCAAAACATCTGGAAGACACCAGGCTGGGAAAGGCTGATCTAGGCTTTCCTCACCCAGTCATTGCTTAGCTGTGGGAACAACCACCCAGTGGTGGAAATAACACACACACACTGCAGTCATCTGTTCCAATCCAGGCATGCTATATTTATAAACAGAAGTCTGCATCCTGAGTCAGGTGGCTAACCATGAAAAGACATCATGTGCTGTTCATGTGAGCTCACTTTCTTGATATGATATAACCAGATATACAGGGATGAAATTAAATTTGGGCGAAGAACCTGTTCACTTGACCAAGATGGCACCTGTATCCCCAAGCTCCTTCACATTACTGTAGAATTTTCCAGAACACTTTTTGCAATCTATATTTGTGGAGGAAGAGGGGGGGCTGGCTGACCCGCCAGACCTCCACCCTTTCCTACTCCAAAGGAAAGCCAGCACTTGCCACCATGTGGCCCGGAAGGGGGGGCTGGCTGACCCGCCACCACCCCACCCTTGCCTACTGGCAAAGGAACCAAGACTCTCTGAGATCTCAAGATACCAGACTGCCAGCCTCAGCTGTCTGCAATCCTACTTGGATCTCTGCCTTCCATTTCTGTAACCTGGATTTAGATACTGAACTCACAGAGCACTACAACACCCATGTGGGGTAAAACCAAACAGGTTTATTCTGGTAGCAATTTACAACAAGATTAGGGAAATAAGAGAAGCACACAATATAGAGAGACACTTTAGTACACAGTAAAGCTGCAAAACAAGAAAACCTGATTCCTTAAGATCTCTCAGGCACACACCTGTTACCTGAGGGTGTCTTCTTCAAGGGTTAGATCCAGCACAGCCTTGCCTCCCGATGGAGAATTACCACACCTACCCGAAGGTCCGAGATGGGTAAACTCCTACAAGGCTTGCCTTTCACCAGAGCCTTCAAACCAGCTCATTTCACCAGGAGCTAACTGGGGTCGGATCCTGATGCCCCCCCCAAGGGCTTGGGGCCTCTCTTTGGCTTGCCGCCATCCCCAATAGCCAGGGTAGCCGGTAGCCATGCGATCCAGGACAAAGACCAAGACTAAAACAGGCTTTGGGAAAAATCTCTTCCCCCCTCCCCCTTTCTGTAGCTTTCCTGCCTTCAGCCAATCAGAAAGAACTTCACCTGGCCAGGCAGGGGGAAGGAAACTCGTGAGTCATGGCTTGAACTATTTGAATTACATCTGCATATGAACGCTTTCAGCCTGGCTCCTCCAGACCTCCGGGCGCCGGGCCCCATCCTATGTTCCATGCACCTTTCACTTCCTCCCAGCCCCCACTTGGTTTACACATGAGGAGGTGTGTGTGTGTGTGTTTGTTCCTGCATGCATGCATGCAGGAACCCCAAAAGCTCCACAATATTCTTTTAGACCAGACCTCTGTTTTATTGGTTTTAGGAACAACACAGCACTGTTTTCAAGATAAGCCAGGTTTCATTTGCACTTATCTCTGGAAAATGATATCAACATCAGAGTTCAAGTACGAATTAATAAGAAAAGAGTGTCACTGAGCATGTGCAAACCACCTTCCAGACCGGTGCAGGTGGTGGGACTATGAGCCTTTGCATTTATGGTTATGCAACCCCTGATGAGATATGGTTATGTATATTCATTAATGGGCTGCTTTTGTAATATGTGTGAGCACCCATTTCCCATTCTGCCATGCGGACACAGTGTGTGTGTGTGTTTGTGTGTGTGTGTGTGTGTTTTAAGGCCTGGGCTGTATGTACATTAATAAAAGGCAGTCAGCCCAGAAGGAAAATATTCTGCAGTCTTTGTGTCCAGATTAACCAAGCATAGTGAAAGTTTTCATTTCTTTAGTTTTCAAGAGAAGCTGATTAGTATAGGAATGTTATCCCTGGACACAATCCCGCTTGCTGCATAGCCATGGAGAATAACATGATCCTGTTTAATTCTCCATTGTTGAGTAAAGTTCCACACGCTCTCCAGCTGGGAACATGTGTTCAGTTGTTTATTAGTAACAGGTGCCTTGTGCTTCTGTTTTTTCCAAGCTGTTTGCTCAAAGATGATTTCATTTTTGGTTAGCAACTTAATCCCATTTAGTGGAGTTTTTAATTTTTTTTAAAAAATATATGCTTTGGGTCAATCAGTCATATAATGTACGTCATGGTCTTTTGATCAAGCCCTTTGTGTGGTTCATGAAGCACTCATCTATCCTAGGGATGGGGGGTGGGAGAGATGGTCCTAATTTTCTCTGACACTTCCTCCTGAAAATGGACCCCTGCGTGCTAACTGCCAAGCTGGGGGTGGGGAATGATTGGGGGGAGAAGCACTGGGGACAAAGGATTAAACCTCCCCCTCCCCCGCTGCACAATGTAAGTCATGACCCAGATCAGCCGGCCTCCCAGCTTGCTTTTGAGTAAAAAATAAACAACAAAAAACATAATACAGAGCTGCACACTGCGAATTAGATGTAACATGTAGTTTGACACTCATCCGAATCTACCTCACAGGCTTGTTGCGAGGCTAAAATGTGAGGGGGAACCATATACAGTGTCCTGAACTACTTGGAGGAAATGCATTTTCTTTTTCTTGATGGGAAGAATTATTATTTAAAAAATAATACTTTGTAAAAGAGACTGATTTCTCACCCCCAACCTCTTCTTAATTCACTTACTGGCTAGAAAATGCATCATAGCTAGTTTAAGCACAGACTGGCACATGGAGTTGCGTGGATAAATACTTGGTAAATACTTGGAAGGTAGAGATGTGAAACAATGATAGCTTTACTTATTGCCTTGGCCATAGGACACTTTAATGATTTCCCCCCCTACTGGAGGAAGCTCAGCAAAATTCTAATTTCATTAATAAATAATTAACAGTGCACAATCTCAATAAATAAATGAATGCTTATATAGTCAAGAATACAAATGTTTTGTGCATACTTGCTGTCCTACTTCTCTCAGTCCTCCCTGGCTGTTTCCCAAAGAGTTGTTTTTTAAAAATTAATAACATCAAAATATTTCTGTTTATAGCATTTTATCAATAGTGATGGAATCTATAATATAATCCACTCATTTATCTTCCTTATCTTGGGAATGTTTAATCAAGCTTGATATTTGCTTTAAATTAGCACTGTCAAATGTACATTTTGCAAAATCTCCCAAATCATGAAAGATTTATCATTCAAAATGTATTTGGATTATTCTCTAGCTAATCATCAAGATATATATATATATATATATATATATATAACCCAAAAACACAGCAGTACAGTAACTAGAACAATTAATTGGCTTTAAACACTATAGCATGCTCATGTTAGTCAGCAGGGCATGATGTAGCACATATTAATTGACCTTAGGAACACATGTCACAATCTAAACAACATCAAAGGATGATTTCCTTAAGGTCTATGAAGCAATGAAACATTTAGCCATTTTGTGTTCAGCTCTTGAGGTTGTAAACTGGTTTCTATTTAGTTTTGAAGCTGTTCTGACCTGGAGGGTCTACAGTACACAGAAAGGTTAAAGGTTCAGCCCAGGAATCTACCTAGCATTTAAGAGGAAATGAGTTAACAGGAGAGTTAAAAGTTCAGCCCAGGAATCTAGCATTTAAGAGATGAAAAGAGCTCACAGGAAGGTTAAAAGTCCAGCCTAGGATCTTAACAATTAAGGATGGAAATGAGCTCACAGAAGGGTCAACTTTTCACCAATTAAGGAGAAATAGAAACTTAACCAGGATTCTGCTATTCTTCTGATTGGCTAAAAGCTTGGGAGGGGGAGTGAAAATACTATATATATATATATATATATATATAGTATACTATATATATTATGTATGTATGTATATGTACATGCATACATAAATCTGGAAAATAGAGATGGTAGTTAAGAAATGGAGTAGATCAAGATATAGAAGAAGAGAGAATCTGAGAGAGCAAACGAGAAGTTAAAGTACAGTTGCAGAAAGAACACAGGATGGAGGCAGCTGAAATGAGAGAAGATAAACTGGAAGCAGTTTTATTGATAAGTATTAGCAGGATTAGGGAAATGGTGTAGAATAAGGTTTAGTTGGATGTGTTTATCTCTGCTTATTTTTAATTGCTCTTATGGTGATTAAAAGTGTTCTGAAATAATTTTTCCTCTAAAAGCATTATCTAAAAAGAGAAGTTTAACTTGCTGCCTGCTAAATCTTTAACTAAAAGCAAAGTTTATTTTGGAAAAACTATGAGTTCTTGCTATTCACCACACACCCAAATGCCATATACCACAGTACCCAGTACAAAGAGTTGGCTGGGCTAGTAATTAACCTCCAGAGGTGAAAGGGCTGTCTAGCGGAGTTCGCTGGGGAAGAAAGATTCCCACGATGTGGCAGCAGTGAGGAACAAGTAGGAGAGCCTGGATTAGCTTCTTTGCTTGCCTCCCCTCTCTGTGACAGGGCAGGCTACAGCCTGTGCCATTACGTAGTGCCTGATGGGAGCTGAAGTGAAGTCCAAAACATTTGGATGGCATCAGGTTGGGGAAGGCTGTTCTAAACTCCCTTGGGCTCAAACGGCTAATGATGACATTAATCACACATAGTCTCCCCCCTTTCAACTTTCCCTTTAACTAAAACATTCACCCAGGTTACAATCTCCAACAGGACACAGGGGGGAGGTGGGGAAGACCATCCCTTTTTTCTCCTTTCCATCTCCAAATCACCCCTCCCTGGCTGCTTTGGCCCCATGGGGGAAAACATATGGCTCTGTGGGCAGATCTTTTTGTTATGTTGGCTGGAAAACCCCTCTTTCTTCCACTCTTTTTCATCAGCTCGCTGAACTTTCCAGCTCTGGGAAAATGTGGTGCAGAGTCCAGAATATATTCTGGGAAAGAGGTGGGTGTAAACAGCTCACACATGAAAATTTAATATTGTTATATTTCTCTTGTATACTGATTCTTGCCAGAGAATTAAACATTGTTACTATCACACCCAAGGCTTGCTTAAAAAAACAAGCAAGAAAATGGATCTCCACAACATTACAGATTCTTTCTTTCAAGTGTTGCTTGATGTCAAACTGATAAAAGTTATTACTTCTACATGACCCTTGGTTTTGTGCTTCTTTGCTGGAAGTTATAAGGTGGACGACTGAGTTGTAAGAGGTACATGCATGTAGTAGTCATAGAGCTTTCCTACATGAGAAATTTATTGTGTGCTCATGATTCCTTACTTGTGGCTGTTTATGGGGTTTTTTTTAGAAAACATCGTGATCCTCCAGTTCCACTTCTTATTTTTCAGACTACTCCCCCCCTTTTTTAGAGCATGGAAAATGGGGTATTATTTCTGAAAGCAAAAGAGATGGTATTTTCCTACTTGTGTAATTGCAACAGGCCACTATAACACAGTGCCACCTAGAGGTCAAGTAGTGGAAAAGCAGGAAGGGAAACACTCTTTGTGTAGAACTGGGATCTCAACTCTGTGACATCATCATCAGACGATCACTCGTGACCGAGTAAGTAAGATTGTCTTCCAGGATAAAAGGAGGAAATTCTAAAGGAAGATTGTGTAGACTCTAGCGATGGGTCCGTAAGTGACTGTGGAGGCCAATTCTAGATCCACACAGCTTCCCACAGTGAGGACACAGGTTACCAGATGGAAGATGGTCCTGTGAAGGATTCGTTTGACATGCTTTTCGCTTAGCACGTTTCTCCCTTTCACCTTGCACTCGGGCTTCTTCAAAGTCCATGGAACCTTTGTGAAAGGCCAACCTCCATTTAGATCGTTCATGTGCCAGAGCTTCCCAGTTTTCGATGCTTATATTGCATTTTTTTAGATTAGCCTTATGAACATCTTTAAACCTCTTATATTGACCACCGATATTCCGCTTTCCATCTTTGAGTTGGGAATAAAATAACTGCTTTGGGAGACAGCAGTCAGGCATTCGAACAACATGACCGGTCCACTGAAGTTGGCGTTGAAGGATCATTTTTTCAACGCTAGTAGTCTTTGCTTCTTCCAGTACACTGACATTTGTTTGCCTATCTTCCCAAGTAATTTGCAGGATTTTCCGGAGGCAACGTTGATGAAATCTTTCAAGGAGGTGGAAGTGACGTTTATAGATAGTCCATGTTTCGCAGGCATACAATAAAGTTGGCAATACAATGGCTTCATAAACCAGTGTTTTGGTCGTCTTACAAATATCCCGATCCTCAAACACTCTATGTTTCATTTGAGAAAACGCGGCACTTGCAGAGCTCAAACGATGCTGGATTTCACTGTCGATGTTAGCTGTAACAGAAAGATAGCTGCCAAGATAGAGAAAATGATCGACATTTTCCAGTATTGTCCCTCCAAGCTGGATAGATGGCATCACCAAAGGGTTAGCTTTGTGACTCTGTGACAAAACCGAAAGTAGATATAGCAATTAACAGCCTCATGTAGAAAAGCTCATACATAGAATGGATTATTACTACAGGCTCTGTAAAGGGGGTGGAGTGGGGTTGTTATCTATTTCAATAAAGTTCAATTTTATTGAGAATTTATTTCAGAGAACAGAGTTGTCCATATCCAGATGTGCATCTTCAGCAGCTGCATATAGGGGATCTCTCATGACTACAAGAATAATATGGTGTTGGCCAGTCAAGGTGTTGACTTGTTTGCCACCGTCTCCATCACCTGCTGCTCTCTGGGTGCTCATGTGGAGCTCCCAAAATTGTAGGAGCCTGGACTTCAGCAGCCCCAAGCTCCAGCCCTAGCTGTACCACTGGCAAAGGTCAGGAATTCATTTAGCATAGAGGGGGGAAATCCATACACATGTACTCATGAATGGTTAGCTTCCTGATGTCTCCATAAAGGGAAATCTTTTTTTGACCCAGAAAAATTGCCAGACTAGGGAAGGATTAAATCTACTTCATGTTATAACATTCACTTTTTTTCGAGCACAAGTTTGTTCCGTCTTGTTTCAACATCAGTTTGCAACTGTATTTTTTTTTTAAATCCACATGAAAATTCATACATAATTTCATACTCATTTTTGTGCACACCAAAATTCATACACATTTTTGAATGCAGTTTTCTCTAATATAAGCATAATCATCATCATCATCATCATCATCATCATCATCATCATCATCATTATTTATTATGCAAGAATGTTCCCCTTATGTACACATTTTTGTATGCATTGTTTGATTGGAAGAGTGCATTGCAAAATCTGGAGAAGTGTGAAAACAGAAGGATAACTATGTTCTGGTTTGTGGTTTAATTTACGAAGTACATATTAGGTCAGTTCTTATTAAAATGTGAACCAAACAAATTTCTCCTCTGCTGCTCCCATTGAGGGACTGAGGAAAGAGCAGAAAAATTAAATGTGTATGAGGATAAGGTTGTGGTTTTAGGGAGGAGGCAGCTTACTATGTCCATTTTTGAGTGAGAAAAAGAACTTTTCTACATGAGGCTGTTAATCTGCTGTAACTACTTTTGGTTTCGTTGCAGAATTGAGATCTGACCACTACATGAAGAATGTTTCCTTTCCTTCTTTTCTGCTACATAACCTCTAGGTGGCACTGCAGAATAGCAGAATAATAGTGCAAATACACAGGAGGAAATTGTGCTTTCTTTCGCTTTCACAATTAAATGCCGCATTTTCCCTACTCTAAAAATAAAAAAAAAACATTTATGAAAGTGCTGCTGGTTAGACACAAAAACAAAACTGGAGGGTCACGGTGTCATCTAAAGCACTCGTAAACAACTGTGAGTAGGGAATGACAAGCACACGATAAATGCCTTGTGTAGAAAAGCCCGAGTGAAATGTCTGGTAAAAATATCCAGTGAGGGAAAGGGTTTATGTGCAAGAGAGAGCATAAAGACTCACCCATATGTTTGCATTTGACCTGGGATTCCAGAGCAGCTTGGCCTATTTGAGATAGGGTGCAATCTTATGCATGTTTGGACAGAAAAAAAACACTGCCTGGGGCATGCTGGGAGTTGTAGGACTTTTTTCTGTCTAGCCATGCATAGGATTGCACCTTTAAGTGTAATCTGCAACTAAGAGGGCAATCCTAACTCCCCATTATTGATGGCTGGAGGGGGTCGGGGACGTAGCGGAGTCCAAGGGTGGAGAGAAGCCAGTGGTAGCAGACAGCTCCAAAATGGGGCTTTGTGTGAGTGGGCGAGAGCTGGCATTGGATGTGCTTGATCCAAAACATTCCATTCCCCACAGAGGAATGGGCCCCTCATCTACGCCAGCAGGAATAGGCATAGGAAAGCTCCCTCTAGAGCAGTGTTCTCCAACCTTGGGTCCCCAGATGTTTTTGGCCTACAACTCCCAGCATGCTGGGAGTTGTAGGCCAAAAACATCTGGGGACCCAAGGTTGGAGAACACTGCTCTAGAAACTTTACAAAATCCAGTCCATTGGGGGGAGAACCCTCACCTTTAGCCCTGGCCAGCACAAGCTGGCCGGGCTGTAGGTGAGGCAGTAGATCCACCTCATCACACCCTCTACAGCTCACTTAGGGTTTTTCCTGTAAACTTCCTGGAGTCTAGTTGGAAAGAGGCTGAAGAAGCTGAAGCCTGTTCAACCGCTGGCATGCGACCTGAGGAACATTATAATTGTTGCCATAACTTGGAGGATGAGAATTTGATTAGAATGTGAAGGGATATTATTTCAGTGGATTTATTACCACCCTGGTTATATATATCACTATTTACATTTGGTGTGCTTTCTTCTCCCCTCACCCCTAACAACACACATGCACACACTCTTCTGTCCTTCTGGTCTAAATAAATCTTATTACTTCTACCCTGGATGCTTGGGGTCAAATTGTAAAGCAGGTCTCTGTCTTGGAAGCTGGGAATTTAACAGCATATGATTATCCTGGTGGTTTCCCCACTCTTTGTTGAGAAATGTGAAATGGATGAACAAGTGGCAGTAGTTTGGCATCACTGTCTTCACTTATGCTACCTTATCTTTGTACATAGCTCCCATATAATCAGGGTCAGTGGGAGAAAAGGGGTTATATACACATTCTTTAAATTATGGACCCAGATCTAATTTTGCTCATTTATCTATAGGTAAAACAACACCTCTATGTATATATAAATGCAAATTTCAAAGACAATCAATTCCAAATTACCCATTACTGCATCTATTCTAGATTTGGCAGACCCAAATAACTAAATCCCAAATGTGGAAAATTTGGAGACAGATTTGGAGTCAGTCACTGATTCATGATAAAAAAAAGAAAAGAAAAAAGGAGGGTTGGAACCTAGGAGGTTTGGAAAACATAATGAATGTGGGTGTCCTTTCACTTGGCCTTCTACTTTCTATTACTTGTTGTAACACAGATGACATCACCTTTCCAGGCTTATCTCCACACTTGGGGGTGAAGTGTGACATACCTCTATTTTTAAAGCAGAATCTTTCAAGATTCAAACAAGGGACTGAAGGCCACACAGAAGGGACTCTGAAACTACATAGGCTTTTTGTGTCTTTTTGTTAGTGTTTTACAAATCTATATTTATTGCTTTGGTCTTATTGGTTGTCTATGTCCTGCAAATGTGATCCACATCTCCATAACCCTTCCGTCACGTGTCTTAGGGCTCTCCTATCCATTGTAAGAATTTATTCAGGGAACTTTGCTGAGTAAATGTTTGACGATACAATCCATCTACCAGCTGCTAGTTCCCCACAGCTGCTAAAGGTTGCTGTATCATGGTATACAGCCCATAGGAAGGGTTGATCATGCCTGAAGAGTTGGGAACCAACATGGTGGGACAGAGTGCCAAGAGGACCATTTAAGAGGATCGTGGTTTGTAGTGTATGATGGTCCCAGTGGATTAACTGGCACCAGACAGTCTAACGTGCATGCAGGTAGAATTTCTTGTGCCTTGCTTGACCGGAATCATAGATTTCATAGATCATAGAGTTGGAAGGCGCCTACAAGGCTATCGAGTCCAACCCCCTGCTCAATGCAGGAAACTAGAGGAGGGGGGTCTCCCATCCAAGTAATAACCAGGCCTGACCCTGATTAGCTTTCCACGCTCAGACAAGCTGAGCCAGCTTGATAGGAGTACTAAGCAACCCCCAGCGAGGGACTGCAAGGTATGGGTAAACAACAACAACAACAACAACAACAACACCTGGAGTGAATAGAGCAGACTTGGTCAGTTTGGGGAAGGGTTGCTGAGCCTTTTGTTGTGGTTTATTTTTAAAATGTGTGGGGCAGGCCAGGAGTGAAAGGGGCTACCATTAAATGGTGATGGGAGAGGAGAGGTATGGTATATGTCCATGTGAGAGCAAGAGAGAGAGAGAGAGAGAGCTAGTTCAAGGGAGCAAGAAGAAATAGACAGCTAAAGGCTGTGCCACTTTCCCAATATCTCCGCTCCCATCCCTGAGTTTGCCATCAGTGGAATCACCAGGGATGGGGACTCGGACTCCAGGACTCGACTCGTGAGTCAGACTGAGTCCCCCCTCTGACTCGAGTCGGACTCGAGTCCCAATATTTTTAATGGGACTCGAGACTCGACTCGGGACTCGAGACCAAGGACTCGTCAACATCCCTGCTTGATGCCACCTGCAGGTGCTGTCTGGACCTAGTTGCAGTAACAATTGAAGTTTATTTTTTAAAATCATTTTCCTAATGCAACCTTTCAGACATTTTGGGTTTGGCTGCCTCTGCCTGCCTGCTTTGGGGTTCCCTGCCTCCTCTGCCTGCCTGGTTATTTTGGGTTTGGCTGCCTGGTCTGTTCTTGTCAAAATCAGTGGCAGAGTTTTGAGATAAAAAGGCACACTTGTGCCTAGAATTTATTTAAGCCACACATCTGAAGTAGCCTTATTTTGTTGGGGGAAAAAACAATTGATTTTAATAGGGACTCGTGGAGTCAGCTTTGGGAGTGACTTGTGCCTTGTGACTCGTGAGTCACCATTTTGGACCAAGGACTTGGACTCGGACTCGGGTCCAAAGACTCGTGACTCGACTCATGACTCGAGACCAAGGACTCTTCAACATCCCTGGGAATCACTTAGCCTTAGGTGATGCATGGAGAAGGCCACTGGCTAGTATACATCACTGGACTTGGCTGCAGCCTGCATGAGACTGGATGGTTGGCAAAGGGGACCTGGTGCAGCTCAACATTTGCCTAACTAAACATTCTGCCGATCACATATAGCAGAGCAACGCATGATTGGCGTACTTACTAGAATGTAAGTGTACATGGTCCCGATTTGGATCAGGATCATGGTGATTCAGGAGGCGGGAATTAAGCTCCCCCTCCCATTTTCATCCCCAAATTTTACCCATCTCCTGCGGGATGGTTAAAAAAAGAAGAAAAGTCTCTATTGATTCCAATGGAGATTCCCCCCCCTTTCTTACCCCCCATCCCACCCATGTGGGGAGAGGAGTGGAATTTGGGGATGAAAATGGGAGGAAGGGAAGCTTAAATCCTCCCCTCCCAAACTGCCATGGTCTCAATCCAAATTGGGGCTGCATGTGCTTACACTCAAGTAAGTAAGCCAATCCCGCATAGCTCTGCTGTATGTGATTGGCAGAATGTTTAGCTTGGCCCGGAGTGCTGGGAATAAAGAATAGGCTGAAGATTCTGCTGATGCACCAGATGAACTACTTCCTAGAAGATGCCTTGGCGGCGCTCATGAAGGTGGTTCCAGAAGATGACGATGATCCTCAATCTCTCTCTCTCTCTCTTTTAAAAACAACAATTCAGACTCATTGTACTGGGGAATTTTCATCTCCATCTACTGTATGCTGAGGCCTCCTTGGCTGGTGCAGCTCAGGACATCTGGTCACTGTGACAACTAGATAGGTCTACCTCAGTATTATGGCATCTTCAATGCATGGGCAAGTCACATGCTAGATTTATTGTTCTTCAGTGCACTGGATATGGGTGGTTTAAAAAGGGGTGTGTTGATATAATCCTTATCATGATGAGATCATTATTTGACAAACGTTTTGATCCATGTGGCATAGAGCTCCCACAGGGATGGTGAACCACTTAGTGTGATCCCGTTTCCAAAACTCTTTCATTCAGTGGCTATTCTACTGATAACCTGATTGGTCTCTAGAATGTAAGGTTGGATTTGGCCATTAGTGCTGTGGCTTCCAAATACCTTCTGCCACCACTTTGTAGCGAAAAGTCCCTTGAGTTGATGGAACAGTTGAGCTCTCTAACACCCCTGGGGAAGTGGCTAGAGCGCATGTGGTTGACCGAAACCAGTGCCCAGTTGAAGGATTATGTCATGACAGATGGTGATCATAAACAAGTCTTTTTTTCCTGCCTCCATTGCATTTAGGCCAGTGTTGCTCAACTTCAGAGGATTGGGGGGGGCACATTGCCCTTCCGGAACTATGTGGGCTGCGCCCCCCACTATCACTGATGGATGTGGCTAGACCACTGCTGGAGGTGGCCAGTGGACATGGCTGCACTACTGCTGGAGATGGCCATGTTGCTGGAATCCCAGCGATTCTGCTGGGAAACAAGGCATGTGGGGAACATACACCTTGTTTTCCAGCAGGATGGATGGGGCTCCCAACAGCCCACCAAACAACTGTTTGACAGGGTACTAGGAGCCCCATTCTGCAGAGTAAAAGGGTGCATTATCCTCACATGCCCTGGTTCTCTGCAGAATCACACTCCTGACAGCCAGTCCAACAGCTGTTTGGTGGGCTGTGGGGAGCCTGATTCTGCTGGGAGACAAGGTTTGTGCTCCCCACATGCCTTGTTCCCCTGCAGAATTGCAATGACAAACCAGCCTCCCTCCTGCACAAATGGCCTTGGCAGGCTGCATGTGGCACATCAACTGCGTGTTGCACACCCCGGATTTAGGCAGTGTTGTCCAGCAATGTTGCAGAATTGTCTGCAAGTGTGTTCGGCAGTGTTGTCCAGCAATGTTAAAATCATCATCGTTGTTCAATGGGAATGAGATCCAGTGGGAATGAGATCCATCTATCTGTCCACAGTTTGCCAGACATGTTTGCCAGACATTTTCACACAAAGTTGCTCATCTCCTGACTAACACCTGGATACCATATCTGGAACAGTTGAAGGTGTCACTAGTTGTGCCAACTGCCTGGACCACTTTCAGTTTGTTTCGTTCTAGGATTTTTAAAACATTATTTTGGACCATTTTATAGGAATCCTAGGCTCATAAAATAATATAGCTGTGATATAAACATATACAAACATATCTCATAATTAATTAAATGTAGAAGAAAAGACAAAAAAAACCCCAACCACAGAAGAGGAAAAAAGACCAATTATAATACTTAACACTCCTGCTACTACAATAAAACAGAATTTGTGATTGTAGGATTATATCTGCTCCAAGATAAAATGCAGTTTCCCCAGTCTTCAAAGAATTAAATTATAGGTTCAACATTTTCCTCACATGACTTAATCATAGCTGTGTATTTCATTCTCAAATCCGTGACAAGGTATGTGGAGAAGCACATGGGGCCATGGGGTCTAGATCCGTAGCCATCATGGCTAGCTGAGACCCAAGGAGAGAGGTTGGATCATCTGTCTCTTCTGTATTTATTGTGCGTGTTCCTTTATTTATTTATTTATTACATTTATACCCCACCTTTTTTCCTGCAAGGAACCCAGGGCGGCTTACATAATTCTCCTCCTCCTCTCCACTTTATCCTCACAACAACCCTGTGAGGTAGGTTAGGCTGAGAGTCAGTGACTGGCCCAAAGTCACCCAGTGAGTTTCATGGCTGAGCAAGGACTAGAACCCGGATCTCCCGAGTCCCAGTCCAACACTCTCACCACTACACCACAATGGCTTTATGCAGAGATTACCTCACAGTAGATGTCTGAAAATCGCTGAGCGCAGTAAGGATCCAGTTGTGAAAAAGTGTTTGTTGTGTAGTTGTAGTAAAGGTGATTTTATTTCTGGTGCTATCACAAAATGTTGCTTCTTGCTCTAAAGCACTGAATATAGATTTTATTCCCTTCCTCTCGTCTTCTTCCTTGCAGTCCAAAAAAATTGCTGGTCCCTTGATTCACAGCTGGATGTGCTTTGCCCATTCTAACAGGCTAGCTAAGCGTTGCACTTTTAAATTATTTAGATCTGCCAGAGAACTCTGAATCTGTTTCATCTTAGCCTTGTGTATTACACTATTTTTTTCATCATACAATCTTTCCATTAGTCATCACAGGCATGCTAGTGGGTTAACACAACCCCCTTATTCACCTTATGGCACTGGAAATTCTGCCTTGGGCCTTCCAAAGTTCTGAAATGTCTGCAGGGACATCGATTCCTCCGGCCCAGCTCATAGGATTCTCTGGCTTGCTTGGAGAAATGAGAGAACGCCCTGACAGTTAAGAGTATGCATGTACAGGATTTCCTAAACAGCTTTCCATATAAAGGGGAAAGTATTTTTGCTGTTGGAATGACATTTTATATTAAAATATGCTCTCAGTCTTTAAAACAAATATATGAAATCAAAAGAAAACAATAAAAGCAGAAGGAGCTATTAAACATGAAGTAGTGTGTGAGAGGAAAGTTTTGAATTCCAGTAGATCAGATGCATAGAAATGTGTTTACACCCTGTATATGTTTTCTGCAGTTTGAAATGCTATTATTATTCACTATGAAAGTTAACTGCATTTGCAGAAAATACTATTGCCGTGTACACCTACATTTTCTGGACTTTTCCCAGCCCTACCTGGAGATGCCGGGGATCGAACCTGGGACCGTCTGCCTGCAAAGCATGTGTTCTACCCACTGAGCCATGGCCTGCCAGGCCAAATTGTCTGCAAGTGTGTTCGGGTGGGGAGGAGAAAGTACTCCGTTTTCAGCCTCTCCTCTTCTTGTTTCAGGAACTGTGCCTATTATAGCAAATGATGCCAAATCCAGGTGATGCTGTCAATAGGTTGTTTTTATTAAATGACTTACCACTAAATGACTTACCACTCAACACACAGCTGAATGTGTGAACTGCCTTCTCCGCAAAGCTTTATCTCCGAAGTGAGATGAAGTGATAGGAAGACTCTGTTTGTGATGTTTGATCTGTGATGGTGGTTTTTATGCATGCTAATGATAATTGGATGTTCCAGTCACTGATGAATGAGCATGCATGGATAGCTATATCTGCCTAACTTGTGTGACTGAATTTGGACAATTTGTTGCAATATCACAATTTTGTTTTGCAGTAGCTAGGGATGGCTGAGAATTGTGTTCAGTTTGTTTTTACTGAACCCCACAAATTTCTTCAAAAACTAGATGGAAAGAACTTAAAATTTTAAAACGATGGATACGGGAGAATGTGAAACTTACAAGATTTGTCCGTCCAGGCCCAGTTCTTTGTGTTCTCAGCTCTTAAAAGTCTGTGGCTGATTCTGTGTATTTCAAGCCATGTCTGTGGTGCTGAATTAGGTTTGCCACCTATTGAATGTGGCCGGTGCAGATGGATGACAATTTTGTTCAGTTCGTTTTTGACACACACACAAAATGGGCAACATTTGCAAAATTTGGGATGAAAAAAAAAAAGAGGTTTAAACCATCTGAATGCATGAGAAAGTAAAACTGACAGATTCATCCATTACTAGCAGTAGCCATGCACTGGGACCTGCACAAAACTGAATGATACGTGTTCCCACATATTAATACAGGGGTCCTCAAACTTTTTAAACAGAGGGCCAGTTCATTGTCCCTCAGACTGTTGGGGGGCCGGACTATAGTTTGAAAAAAATATGAACAAATGGATCAAGGAAAAAAAGGACCCGGGTCCTTTTTTTTTTACTTGATTAAATGGAAAGTTATTATTAATTAATAATACATTAATTATAAATTAATTTGCTGTCTAAAATTGAAATACATTAAAATATTATATACAATATACAATTTTAAATATTGTATTTTCCTGTTTTTTTGCACTACAAATAAGATATGTGCAGTGTGCAAATCAAGCCTTTCTATACCTTTTTAAAATGTAATGATTAAATTTTAAAAAGGTATAGAAAGGCTTGATTTGCACACTGCACATATCTTATTTGTAGTGCAAAAAAACAGGAAAAAACAATACAATATTTAAAATGAAGAACAATTTTAATCAACATAAGCTTATTAGTATTTCAATGGGAAGTATGGGCCTGCTTTTGGCTAATGAGATGGCCAATGTCCGGTTCCATAGTTGTCACTGCTAGTCGTATAACAAGTGATGCAAGTGTGCATCAGTTAGTCTGGATCTGGTTGGAGATTTCAGATGTTTCATTCGGGAAAAAGTCTGTTCACAGACATAGGTGCTGCCAAAGATGGTTGCCATTGATGAGCAGTATTTAGTAGTAATGAGCAGTATTTACCAGCCACAGAGCTGGTGGTCCACATCCTGCAACTTTGTTCCACATAAATGTGCATAAGATTGCAGCCTTACAGCCTCATCTTATGCATGTCTACTTGGAAGTAAGTTTCACTGAATTCAAGGAGACTTTCTCCCCAGGTAAGTTTACAAAGGATCACAGCCTTAAAAGTACAAACCAATTCCCTGGGGTAGGTCACGAAAAAAACCTGGTACCCAGAGAATATAGTGAGAGCCAGTGTGGCATAGTGGTTAGTTAGAATGTTTGACTGGGCTGGGACTCGGGAGATCCAGGATCTAGTCCCTACTCACTCAGCCATTAAGCTCACTGGCTGACTTCGGGCCAGTCTCTGACTCTCAGTTTAACCTACCTCACAGGGTTATTGTGAGGATAAAATGGAGAGGAGGAAGATTATGTAAACCACCTTTGGTTCCATGCAGGAAAAAAGGCAGGATATAAATATAACAAACAAGTTAATAAATAAATAGTGAGTACAACTAAAATGATTGTCATTTCATTTCCATCTATTATTTTTTTAATAAAGCATTTGTAACCAAGGTATTTCCCCCCCTTGTGGACAGGAGGGAAGCAAGCATAGCATTTCCCCCAAGCTCCTCTGTAACCCTTTTCTGTGCTTCCAAAAGTGTGTCTGGCAATGAACTGTATTGGCAGCCACACGTAGATGTGTAAGCAGTGCCTTCTGATGCTAAGACTCCAGACATTATTATATGATTATTTTGCTTTGCTTTTCTGATTTTATACCAACTGTGTGAACTAAGAAGCAACAAAATAAAAGTCAGAATAACTCAAAAAATTGATTGTTGTGAACCGCCCAGGGAGCTTCGGCTGTTGGGCGGTATATAAATAAAATTTATTATTATTATTATTATTATTATTATTATTATTATTATTATTATTTCATTTATTTCATTTCTATACCACCCCACAGCCGAAGCTCTCTGGGCGGTTCACAATAGTTTAAATTTGGTTTACATACAAGTGAAAACAATACCTTATTTTTTGTGTATACTGCGGGGGAAGGGGCGGTTGAGCCAGCAGCAGGGGCAAGCCACCCGCCGCCTGGAGCCCTGCAGGGCGGCCAGCGTCTCCTTCAGTGGCCAGCGTCTCCTTCGGCGGTGGCAGGGCGCGAGCCGCTCGGAGCCCTGCAGGGCGGGCACGTGTGAGCGCCGCGGCCAGCGTCTCCAGACGCGGCTGAGCCGGTGATGGCGGGGGGCGCATCAGCGTCTCCTCCGATGGGAGAGACGCGGCTGAGCCGGTGGCGGCGGAGGGGCGCGTGAGCGCCGCGGCCAGCGTCTCCTCCGGTGGGGGAGATGCGGCTGAGCTGGTGATGGCGGTGCCAGGTGCGCCCGTGAGGGGGCGAGAAGTGCGATCCCGCCAGTGCACCTAGCCGGAGCCCCCGCAAGGCCGTCCGCGCACCCAGGTCTCGCTCAGTGCCTGCTCGCCAGCGGGCCGCGCGTTGCCAGGCAACCCTGTGGCAAGCGTGCGCGACGTGGTGCCCCAGCCGGCCAGTGGCAGGCCGTGCGCCGAGGCCGTTGAGCCGCCGCTGCCGCTGCCCCTCCCGTAGTCTCCGCATCAGTCTTTTCTTCCGGGAAGGGGCAGCAGAGCGCCCACCCACCGGGCCGGGAGGGGGCCGAAGGGCAGAGTTTGCTGCGGCCGGCGCACGTGTTCCTTCCCGGCCCCTGCTTCCAGTCCGTCTCTCAGCTGGCGCCGAACAGCTGTTTAATCCCCAGGGGAAGCGGGTGCACCGCAGCAGCTTGGCAGGCACGCCGCTCTGGGGTTTCCCCCCACACCTTTCTTCCCAGTGGCTTACTCCGGCGGGGTGGATTCCCAGCGGGCAGGGAGCCTCTAGATCGACTGCCGGGCCGGATGAAAAGACCCGGCGGGCCGGATGTGGCCCGCGGGCCTTAGTTTGAAGACCCCTGTATTAATAGTTCTTATGCCATTGCATATTGGGCATGCTTCACAAATATTTCTTGGCAAATCTTGGTGAACCATGAAGCTGATCATGTGTTCGACCTCCTTCTAAATAAGAGATGCTAAAATTGGTTGCTTGAATACACTTTTGGGGAAAAAAAAAAACCTTAGCAAAGTCTGGCATAGTGGTGAGAATGTTGGACTGGGACTCTAGAGATCCGGGTTCTAGTCCCCACTCAGCCATGAAGCTCACTGTGTGCTTTTGGGCCAGTCACTGGCTCTCAGCGTAACCTACCTCACAGGGCTGTTGTGAGGACAAAATGAAGAGGAAGAGGATTATGTAAGCTGCCTTGGGTTCCTTGCAGGAAAAAGGGTGGGATATAAATATAATAACTAAAAATAAATACTATTTATTTTTAACACACAATGAAAAATGTGACTAAGAAATGGCAATGTATTCAAAAGAACAATGTATACCCATAAGATGTGACTTTGGATCTAATCTATTTACTACATTATACTTAAACTACCATGTATGTAGCTGAGATTCAATCCAGATTTCAAACTTGGGTGGCAATTCGAGATGTATTGCTCTCCGTCCTGGGAAATAACAATGCAGTGGATGGGCTTGAACAAGAGAAGGCCGCCAGTCACAATCCACTGTCTGGTTTCAGCCCATCTCTGTTTGTTTTAAAAATGAAGTCTGAAAATAGATCTTAATGACGTTTTCCCCCCCACAAGCAATGGGGGAAAATATGGCACGAGTAATGCCATTATCTGAGAGGCTTCTGGTGGGAATGTCCACTTGGTCTGTTCTAGACTTTGGATTGCAATGTATAAGAGACCTAAGAAGGCACTGGACTGCGGTCCCCAACATGGTGCCTGCAGAGACCTCCAGCGCCAGCCACAAAGCTCTCCCTTCCCTGCCACCTTCAAAAACATTGTTTTAAGAAAAACCTTAGAAAATATCAGGGCAGTCTTCTTTCTTTCCTTTTCTAGCCTCTGTCTTTGCTCTTTCTCTCCTCTCTATCCCTTTGCCTTGCTATTTCCCGCTCCCTCCCAGCCTCCAGCTTCACTATTTCTCTCCCCCCACCCCTCTTTAGCTCACTAGCCAGGCCCCCACAGAGTCATTATGTGACTAGCCACAGCCTCCATGGAAGCCATTTTGTGGTGGTGCCCACAGCATGTTCTCAAATTGCCAAATGGGCCCACGGGCCCAAAAAGATTGGAGACCCCTGCACTAGAGAGGTTTGTAGAGAAACTGCTGCTGCTGTAGAATGCTTTTTATTCCCATGTCTACTCTGTTATTTAACATTGGGACTGGGGCTCTCCTTTTTATATTAAAAAGTGGGGAGAAGGTTCACCTCCCCCAGATGCACTTCCTGTTTACATATGAATGAGGTAGATACATGAATAATAAACATGGGAAGTGGAATTACATCTAGTTTGGTCCTGGTATTTCCCAGAAGTAGACAATTGGGGGCTGCCCTACTGAGGCCTGCCTGGTGTCAACCTTACTAACTTTTCGGCACCAGGTTAAGACTTCCCTTTATGTGAAGGCATTCGATATTTAATCTGTTCAAAATAGCACAGGGGGGAGCGGGGGTGATTGTCACCTGTAGACTTAGTTTTATTGACTTTTAGTATTGTTATTTTAAGATGCATTTTAAAATTTGGTTTTAAAATTTTAAATTACATTACTGTATTTATTGTTGGTTTTTATGTAGATTTTATTGTATGGATTGTTGTGAACCACCCAGAGAGCTTCGGCTGTGGGGCGGTATAGAAATGAAATGAAATGAAATAAATAAATAAATAAATAAATAAATAATAATAAATAATAATTATCAATTGATTCCACCTGCCCCCACAGTTGGCTTCTGAAAGTAGTAGTAAGCTCCATGGAGAGGAGATTGGCTGTGCGGGGGCACTAACCCAGTTGAATTAGTAGGTGTGTGGGATGGATTAAGCACTCCTCCCTGCCATTCATCAGTCTTCTCCTGTAAATGCCTCCCCCTGCATTCCCCTTGGGTCCCAGTATTGGGAAAAAGGCGGGATATAAACAAATATCATCATCATCATCATCATCATCATCTTGGCAAATGTTAGGCTTGGAGGGACCACACATTTGCTGAAAACCGCTCATTCCACCCTAAGGAGGAGGAACACCATCAAGACAGGCCTGTGTCTCACGCTGGCTCAGCTTGTCTGAGCGTGGAAAGCTAAGCAGGGTCAGGCCTGGTTATTACTTGGATGGGAGACCCCTCCTCGAGTTTCCTGCATTGAGCAGGGGGTTGGACTCGATGGCCTTGTAGGCCCCTTCCAGCTCTATGATCTATGAAATCTAAGAAAGCTGTAAGGTGGAGATCCTGGAAACATTTCTGTGGCAAGATCACGCCAGACCTGCATCATTGCTACAGCGAAGCAGGCTTAGCTCACCATTGTCATTGGGAAGGAGCCAAGCAGCTGATCCCATTGGGTATTTTGTTAATTTCAAATTGGTGCCAGTGTAGATTGCAGTCAAAAGACTACATGGCTAAATGAGTGGAAAAATTACTTTATCACTTTCTCTTTTCTAAAACGACATTGAAATAAATTGTGTATACTTTGAGTACTGAGTGTGCTTGCGAACTAACAAACATGGCTATGGAAATTCAAAATTTACTGCTCTGGAAGGGCCAGGTTGAAAGACTGTATGTTTTCATCTCGGCCTGTTCTGGCTAATAAATGTGATGCTCATTCACAGCAGGGACACTCTACTATATAAACATTTCATTTCACCATGGAAACTCGAACACACCTTCATGCTCTTTGTTTCTACAACTTTAATGCCTCCTCCTCCTCCTCAGATTTTTTCATGTTGGGGCGGGGGCAGCAGGAGGAGGAAGATTATTACAACTGGCTGGCATTCTCATTGAATGCCGAAGTCCTCTAAGCCGCCTTAAACATTCTGCATTGGGTATTATTCATTTAGTGTTTAATTATTAGCATTTATATCTGTTTTTTATATCTTTTGCATATTACTCAGCCGTTCAAAGGCAGTATTCCCACACTGCTGGGCTGAAGAGCTTCTGTTTGAAGGCACGAGCAGCATGGGGAAATCCTTCTACGCGCTGTTTGTAGCCAAGCCAAATAGTTGGTGATTGGGTACTGTCAGTGTATATTAAACTGATGCTGTTTTGGAGCCTGCTTTATTTGTGATCTTGAAATAATGAGCTCAAGCAGATTAATTCAGAGTCTTCCTAGCAAATTATATCCACTTGTACTTTCTCAGTTCTCTTCCTGTGGCATATGTTTTCTGCCGCACGTTCACCCCTTAAAAGCTGCACCTTCTCTGTAAAGAAATCAAAGCCTTGTGGTGGCGGGGATTGCCCTGTAGAGGCTGCTAGAGAAATAAAGTGCAACCCCGTAAAAAAAAAAGGGGGGGGGAGGGAAAGCATTGACCAAGTGGATGGATTCTGAATCATTTTAAAGCTAATTTACTCAGCAAGTGTCTCCTGTAGATGGTTTTGACAGAATTTGCTCACGTACTTTGCTAAACTGAGATCTGAATACCAATGACAACGTTCATTATGTCCCGTTGTAGTGGCTAGCTGCAAGAACAAGGCATGGTTTGACACGGATTAAAATCTTTTCTGCTTCCCTAATTTCAGGTGTGTACAGCTAGGAATATTACAGCCTTACCTCAACCTGCCCCCCCCCCGATGTTTTGGACTAGAATTCCCATCACCCCTGACCACTGGCCATGCTGGTTTGGGGGTGATGGGAGTTGTAGTCCACCCTGCAAATAAGCCATGGTGGGTGGGTTGTTAGCTGAACCACCTGACAGACAGCTGGACTCACCGTGGCTTTTTCGCCCTCCTCGTCCTTCAGTCCTCCAGCCGCTATCCCAGTGTCCTTCGCAGCAGAATCCGTTTGGTCTCCTTCCCCACTCCGATTGCTACCACTTTTCATTCTCTGCCATTTTAAAAATTTCTTTTTGAAGCCTAAAAAAAGCACAATTGGGGGCTTTTCTTTTCAGCCCCTGAAAACTGCGCAATTAAAAAAAAAGATTTTTTGTCGATGGTCTTTTGCAGTCAAGGAAGTGTTGAAAAGGTGGAGAGTACTAAGAACTGTCAGTTCAACACTAAAAATCAAGAGGATTTCATTGCTACGGGGGATATATTCTCCCCACCCTCTTTTGGTGCAATTTTGTTGCTGCTCCCCCCCCCTTTTATCGGTGCTTTTCAATTGACAGCTAGGCACTTCGACCCTGGCAACTGTGTGCAAATTAGCCGATAAGTAGTCTCACCTTGTCCTCCCTTTGACAGCTGAAACCGAAGAGGAAATTCACCAGGCTAGACTACACGTAATGGATAGCTGTAAGTGCGCACTTGTGCACCTGCAAATGACCAATAATAATAATAATAATAATAATAATAATAATAATAATAATACCCAACTGTGCATTATTGAGGCACCAATAAATAAATAAATAAATAAAAAGCTGAGGAATGAGTGCCAGTCCTTCCAAAGTGCCGTTTCAGCATTGATGGAAGGGCAGTCACTGACAAGCTTGCAATTTTAAGTGAGTGCCAGAGGTTTTTGCTGCTCTTGCTGAGCGGCTCTGTAGCTGTTCCCAACAACCCAAATTAAAATTGTCCTGCTGGGTGTGATAAGCCATCATGGGCAAAAACAATCCTAAACCAAGCCATGGTTTCTCAGAGTGGCTTGCTCATGAAATATAAGCCACTCTGCAGAAACCATGCTGCATTCAGATGACACAACAACCTGTGTCGTGCGAACAAGGTCTATGCTTGTACAGCTAAACTAGGCCTTGTAGTTTGGAGACAGAGAGATTGGGCTCCTCACAAGAGGTGAGATGATGATGATGATGATGATGATGATGATGATAATAATAATAATAATAATAATAATAATAATAATAATAATAATAATGTCTGACATTCTTTCTCAAGATCTATCAGTCCCAGAGGTCCTTTTGCATAGGCAGGAGGTAGGGACAACTGGTGGAGGATCAAAGCGCCCTAATAATTGGGGAAATTGACCCCAGGGACAGTGGGAGCAGGTGCTACCCATAAGATTTACAGGCCCAAAATACGTGAATAGAAATCTAGTTCACAAGTATCCTACAGACCTTCTGGAGAACTTTCCTTGTAAAATATTGCATCTGAAAATAAAAGAAAAATCTTCAAATCTACTTTTGAAAAAGGGTATGAAAGTGTATGAACATATCTTATTAAATAAGACCTACAAAAAACAAAGTGAAAAACACTGTAGCTAACTTCCAGGGGTGTGTATAGTCCTATTTTATTTTATTTATATTTTTATTGTACACTGCTGGTGACTTGGCAGAAGCTGAAAAGTTTTAACAAGCCAGCACTCATTAAAAAAACAAAAAACAAACAAACCCCCCAAACCTTGCAGGAACCCTCCTATTGGGCAAGAACGGTTATTTAACCTATTGAAGGTGAACTCGCAAGAGAAATGGACTTGGGAGAAATAATTATGATTTGGCAGTGAAGAGCCTGCAAAATATGTAAAGCTTTAATGGGAATTGGTCTGTTTATAAAATGTTTGCAGCTGCATTCATCTGTTAGAATAAAGCAATGAAAATGTCAATAAGATGATACCTTTATTAGGAACAGCCAAAAAGTTACAAAATAGTCAGTGAGCTTTGTAGGACTCTTCTTCAGCCTGGACATTATGTTAAACAACAACAGCAAAAGAGGTTGGGGTGTTTTGGGGGCATGGCAGAAAAGCCCCAGTGTGGGCCATGTAAAATGTACTACTAGATAGAAGCTTTTCTTTCATAACTCATGAGATTGTATGTATGTGATAGGATTGTGGGATTGTGGTATGTGTGTGAGAAGGGGGCCCATGTTACAAGTTGTACTGAACCCACCCCAAAATGATGTTTGAAATCACCAGGATCTCGCCACTCATCTTGTGCCCGATTCCCGTTTGTGATTGCTGCTCACTTTGCACAAATGAGAAAATTGTGCAAACTGAGCAGTAGTTGAATGGGAGATTAGCGCAGATGTCCCCAAATTTTCACTAATGTCCTAAATTTGTGCAACTTTCCTTCATAGTCTAAAGCAGGGCTGATTCAGTCTACTGAGGAAATTTGTGCAAATCGAACTGGGAATCAGGAACAAGACAAATGTGAGCACGTGTTCGAAAATTTGCACATATTTTTGGTGGACACATGCTCACGCTCACATTTGGAGCGTTGAACGGGCATGCTTGCATATTTTGTGAGCAAAAGTGAAATCCTCATACATCCCTGAGTCAGCAGCAGCAAGATATATGAGTGGGGGGAGTCAGAACAGACGTAGGAGAGATGAGTTCTTCTGGGGCCTCCACTGAAACCTGAGTTGGAGAAGGACTCACTGGAGTATGAGTCACCAGGGTTCATATTCTGAACCTGGAACCTATGAACCAGCAGCATTTCTATATAAGACACCACAGGTGACACAATTCAGCACATTTCCCCGCTGAGATTTTATTACATTGCTCTAACATCTACTCAGAGGAAGTCATCTGTAGCTTTTTTCCCTAAGGTACTCCCATTTTCCATTATGATTGCTTGCTGTGTATGAAGGCCTTCATAGCAGCACCTCCAGCTTTGCCTGGCTAGTTGACAAATGGGTGCCACACCACAGAACATCCTATAGCTTCTTAGAGCCTGTCATATTATATTGAAAAGAAGCACAACCCAGCAGGAAGTTCTCCTGCACAAGCCCTATTGAATTGCATGAAGCTGTGTAAGAGCATTGCCATGCATTTGTACAATTCCAGTTTCCTTTGAATGGGAGGGGGGGTTGCAACAGAGGACTGCCTGCTGGATTGTGCTCAAAATGTATTTATGTATTTATTTAATACATTTTTATACCGCCCAGTAGCCGAAGCTCTATGAATTGATCAGTAATTCTGTTTATTCTGGGTCAAACTAAACTATTTCATATCATTCCAAAGGTTTGAATTCAGTATCGGCATCCCACTGAAACACGCAGAGAAGTTGTCATGGAATTCTCAGAATTTGGCACTTCACGAGACTTATACAAACGGTATTCACTGTGACTGTAGTATTTTATCCTCAAATACACAGGTTGCTGCTTCCTTGCCCTCAAAATAAATCACATAGAATGAGAAAATTGCAGTAGCATCTTACACAGACATTGCAGAAACCTTTGGATCTCCCCCCCCCACCTTCTCTTGATGGTACAGAAATGGTTTTGAACACTGCCTGTCATCCAGATCTTCATATTCTTCATTGATTCAAGCAATGGTGCTGATTCAATCCATACAGTAAAAGATACCTGTATTTGTTAAGCACATGACCATGGTTTATCTTCTTTGTCATATACCATGGTTAATAAATACCAATGCAACCGTGCCTGATCTAACACTGGGTGGTTAATTTTTAGGTAATTGTTCAGTTGCTGAAAGACTAAAAATACGGCCAATCGAGATGGAATAATCAGAAATCAATGGACACTTGAAGAGATAATGGGGAATATTGAATTCAACCTACTTTAACATCTAAAAGAATTTGGTAATGGGGGTATAGAAAAACTACTGAATACACTGAAACAAAATGACACAGAAAGTAAAGAAAAGAATTATTTCTAAAAGGAACTGCTACAGAGGAATCATTTTATTTGCCTAGTTAACTTACTAGCCCTTGGAAAGCCTGAAAAAAGTGTGATGCACACCATCAAAAAATAGATTTCTTATTACACTTGTATTCTAATTACTCATTTTAGGCAGTGGTTTGGCTGAAGCAGTAAATGATCCTAGACCTTTCTGTCTCAGTAAGAAAAAAACTCTCCGCAACTGATCTGTTGGGGACTGTTAGTCATCAGTGCAGGAATAGCCACTTTTCTAAACGCTGGGTAGAAATGAATTCAATAAAAAGAGAGATAATGACAGATTTATAAAAGTAACATTCCTTATATAATGGGTTTTCCATTCTAATGTTTCTTTACTGTAATCCTTTAAAATTATGCAAAAAATTATTATTTAAGTGATAGTAAGGAATTCATTAGAAGATTAATAGTTCTGGTTTACCAATTCGCTTACCAGGTCACTTAATTATTTAGTTCATTAATTCTGTAAATGTCAGGCTTGCCATGAACTCTGGTGATTTGCATAAGTAAGGTAATAGTTCTACCAGCAATCATAGTCACACTGGAATTTGGCATCATTTACAAATTTCAAATGGGGGGAGGGAAGTGTGTGTATGTGTGTATGTGTGTGTGAGAGAGAGAGAGTAGTAGTATATACGTACATACCAATAGGCAAATCCAATGATATAACAAATATAATATTACTTCGGTATTTAGACCAAATATAACAAATATAATATTACTTCGGTATTTAGACCTCTGCCTTTTCTGTTTCGCAGGGAAGGGAAACAAAAAACTAAAACAAAGGACAATGTGAGTGTGTTGGGTGGGTGGGTGTCTCTGGGTTTTAGAGACCAGTGCAATCCAGGTGAAGCAAAACCTATGAAGAAAGTAGGGATGACCAGTGGTTCAGACAGGTAATTTTAGACTCGGGGCTTAATGGTCCTCAGGCTCAATCCTATGGGTTGTGTGTCCAGTGGAGGCTGGTAACTGGCTACAGTGTCAGCAGGGCTGTGTATCTGCTCTGGATTTTACTCTGAACTTTTAAGGAGCTATCCATGGTGCTGAACCCTATCCCCAAAATAGGTTCGGCACCATGGATAGCTTCTTAAAAGTTCAGAGTAAAATCCAGAGTGGATACATACACAGCCCCTCTGACATGGGAGTCACCAGCCTCCAATGGTTGCACCCTCATTAGACGGACGCCTCCAATCTCAGCGGCTTCTGAATATCCAGTGCCCTACTGGGCTCCTGTCGTCAGCAGGGCAGGAGGAGCAACAGAGATGATTTTTGCCTCTCTGTCTTCCTTCCCCCCTCTTTTCCCTCTAGATGGGCCTCTGAGCCCATCTAGAGTAGTCATGCTGGCAGGGCTGGGGCTGGGGTGGCCATAGGAAACATCCTATCCTAGCATCTCCTCTCCCCACCCACCCACCCATTGAAACGCCTCCTTGCAGAGGCCACTTTTGCAACCTCTCCAAGGTCCACTGACTGAGGCCACTTTTGCAACCTTGGAAAGTAGCCAGCATGATTCTTTCCATGGTGGCTGTGAGGTGTGGGGAGCTGGAGCTGGTGTGGAGAGGGATTGGATTCTGGAGTCTCCCTTCTGAGGTTGTAGCAGTGTCTGTGGCCGTGGAGAGGAGCCTCCGAAAAATCCTATAGTCCCTGGGATACTCTCATTGCTCTCTCCATGGTGGGAGAGAGAGCTCATTAGATGGTAATGACCTGGTTTGCACATAGCGCTAACCTATGGTTTATTTAACCCATAGGTTGTTGAATTCTGGGTTGCTGTGATTTGCCAACATGGAATGGAGAGGAAGGAATCTGTGCCAGTGGGAGCTCTATTTCAGAGGTGGTCAGTAGCGAAGTGGCAGGGTATTTGCAGAGGCAGAGAAAACAGCAGCTGGGGCTGTGATGGGGGCTTTTGGGAACAAAATGTCAGGATGATGGGGAACAAAAAACAGCAATGGATGGCTTGATGATGGCAACAGTAGTGGCATCCACTAGGGAGGGATAAGCAGCAGTTACAATGGTTACAAATTTTAATATTGTATCCAATATTAGTCTAACTTAAGCCCCATTCCTTTCAATGGTCTACTCTAAGTAGGACTAACATTGGATACAACCCTTGCATTGCGGTTCTCAGCCATAGAAAATTTTTGAAACGAGTCTTCAAAGCTTGTATCATTGGCCGTCTTTGGTTATTTAATTGTAAGGCTAGAGAAGGGATGAAAAGGATAATTGTAGCCCTTTGGAATAAAGTGCAATACAATATTGCCTAAGTATTCCATTAACTGTTATTAAAACCGATTCAACTATATTGTGTCTTTTCAAACATACAGTTCCCATTTTTTTAAACACACACACACACACACACACACACCATGATCCTATTATTTAATAAAATATCACATAATCTAAAATTGCCCATTTTATTTTATTAAAAATGGTTAGTCTTTGGAACATCTTCTAGAGAAACATTTCATTATCAAAAGAGTCCTATTGAAAAGCTGACAGTTCATATAAAAATGATCATCATTTATATCACACTAATGACCTCACATTACTCACACTTAAATTTAACGTATATGATCCTATACAAGCACAAAATAGGCATGTGATTAGCTCTTACAATGGAATTGGTCTAAATAGTCGTCAAATTTTATTTAAAATTCACCAGCAGTTATAAAAGGAAAAGTACTGTTCTGCAGTGTCGGAAGAACATCTTTTTATACTTGAAGCCTTCTGCCCACATAGTAAGCCTGAATGGAGAACATCAGTAGCTGGTCATTATGTATCATGTAAAATAATTTGATGCCCTCTGATGCATACAGGATAAGTAAGGCCATCTTAAATAATTTTTATTGTGGAAAGATTTTCTTCCATTACTGATTCTATGCACATGCTAAAATCCCTAGAGGAGTGTGAAGCACTCATAAAACAAAATGGACTCCTCTATCTTCCTTAAGAAAAGTGAGGAGCAAACCCTTCAACTGACAGTGTTTCCCATCTATCTCTCACGCCAATCAAAGAGTTACCTCATCTCAGGGCCCTCGCCCTGTTCCATCTAGATTAGACTTGCAATAAAGCTCCATAAAACCTGGATGAGTGGGTGGGGGCTGGATTTTGGGAGTCTGCTGTTCCTGGTCACACTTTGGACTGGACTTCAACCTTTGGTCCAGTCTGAAATACATCCACAATGGATCCCTGTGTTCCATTGGAACTGCCTGGAGGCCTCTGGTCCATAATAGTGATCCTATACAAGCACTGAGCACCAGGGACTGCAGTCCCAAGATGCTGTTGTATCTTTAGTCTCATGCATCCAAGTGACAAGCATAGTTCCACGAATAGTAAAATAAAATTTGACAGATAAAAAGAGCAAAAAACAGCACAGATAAAATTGAGAGTTAAAAAGCCTAGGAATTATTTGCCTGATGCTGGAAAGACATCTTACTAGGCATCAGATGAGCCTCTTTGGAGGGGGGGGGCATTCCACAAGCAGGAAACAACCACAAAGAAAGTCCCTTCCCCTTTCTCCACTTGCTCTCCTCATATGCCAGGGTCACTCAGATGAGGCTCTCCAAAGATGATCTCTGTGTACAGAATAGGCTTGTTTTGGAGAATACAATCCTTCAGGTACCCAGACCCTATTTGGGGTTTTGAAGGTAAGCAACAGCGTTCTGAATTGTGACCAGAAACAGACTAGGAGCCAGTATAGCTGTTCAACCACTGGTGAGATTGCCTAGTCTCAGTTAGCAACACAAGAGCTGCAACTGTAGTTTTTGAACAGCCTTCAAAGGCAGTCCCACATATAACACATTACAGTAGTCTAATTTGGAGATTACTGAAGTATAGATAACAGTAGCCAAGCTGTCTTATCACTGGCTTCCCCACTCTTTGCTCAGTAACCCTTGTATGTCTTTGATTTGCTCCACTCACATTGGTATAGTCTTAGTTATTATGCAAATAATAACAAATGATATAGATTCTGATCTTCGTCAATATGGCATTTTCCTAATGTAGGCAGAGTAGTCAGGAAAGGGTGATGGAATTGAGAAGAAGATAAAAAACGGACCATAATTATGATGCTGGGTCAGTCACCTTGTAAATCAGAGGCAATGTAGTCTGTTTTTTAGTTATATCTCACAAAGCTTCCTGTCTTACTGGCTCTGGGCTGTTTTTCCCTGACTATACTTATGGGTAAGTGACCTCTGACCAAACAATGCTGCACCTTGGTCTTGGTATCCATACAACCACCTGATCTCTGGCCTTGGACAAGCATGAAAGTTGGCCTAACATTCTGGTAATTTACAGCAGCAAACAGAGGGTCTGACAGTGTCATAACAACCTTCTGTGTTAACTAGACTATTTTATTATTGCAAAACTGTATTGGATGCAGGAATGAATCCCAGCCAAGACTTTAAGACTTTCCTGCTCTTTTGAGAAATGATTCATAAAATGCGTAGAAGGTGCTTGAAAGATGTGGAAAGCCATGAACATTCCAATAATTATTACTATTGTGATTATGCATATCAAGTCTTCTTCTTCTTCTTTTAATTAACAGAGCGATATGTCGTCTTGAAGATGTTTATAAAATAGATCATTAGTGAAAGCTGAAAATATGAAGAGCCAAAGCCTTCCTAGCCTTGAAATGTCCCCACACCCTACTTAACATATTCACCTTATATTTATCATCATTCAAACAAGCCCACTTGTTCTACCATGTGTTCCTCCTACTTTATTTCTAATTTAACTGCATATTAGAATCTATAACGATATGACAGATTACTATGGCTTATTAATACAGCCAATAGTTGCCCCGCACATCAGCATCTATTAATAATTAGATTATTGAGTTAATGCTCTCCATTTCAGAAACACAGACATCTCTGTATTGGATCAGAACAACGTTGTGATTCATCAAACACTTCATATCTATCTGATGGTGCTTTATAGGAATGACATAGCAGAATTATATTACTAATCCTAAAAAAGTAGCAGTTTGAGCCTTGATCATATATTTACCGGTACTTGTAGATTTCATAAGGTTTATAGCAGGGGTGGGGAGCTTTCAGGTGTCAGGGGGCTATATTGAGCCCCCAGAACCCACTGGGGCGTACATCCCTCCCCTCTTGAAATTGCTGTGTCAGCAAAACGTCCTGTGATTTTGGAAGAATGGGTGTATGGGGGAGCTTCCAGGAGCACAATTCTGCTTCCAAACAAGGTACAAAATCTTGCAAAATCATGGGGGGGGGGTAGGTGTTGCCACTGCCACAGCAAATTCAGCTGCAGTGGCCCTGTCAGGGGGCACAAAAATGGCCATAGGGGCCACATGTGGTCTGCAGGCCACATGTTACCCTCCCTGGTTTATAGGGTTGTAGTAGGGCTTTGCTTAGAAATTGCCTGGAACTGCATGTTTGCAGCAGCTTCCATAGTTGCTGCCATCCTGCTCTATTTGTACCTTTCATCCATGTGGTTAGGATGGATCATGACACTAGGTACCCAGTGGAGGCTGGTGGCTCCAGTGCCAGTGGGGTGGTGTATCCACTCCAGGTTTTGGTCTGCACTTTTAAGGAGCTATCCATGATGCTGAACCATATCCCCAAAATAGGTTCGGCACCATGGACAGCTCTTTCAAAGTTCAGAGTGGATACACCATACACGTCCCGGTGACATTGGAGCCACCAGTCACTGCTGCAGCTATCTCTGTCTAGATAGGATCACAACTGGTATATCAGCCTAAGCTCATAAAAGGTGAGCTTAGCCACCAGGTCACCTGTGCCTCAAGTGACAATGATGTATCCAAGCTGATCTTTCAGGGGGAGTGCAACCCCATCAAGAACAGGTTGAACACCACTCAGCTGGGCAGATGAACTATCTGCCACGAGTCCCTCCATCTTGTCTGAATTGAACTTCAGATTATTGGCCCTCATCCAGTCCATGTGCCCTGCTCAGGCACAGATTCAGGACATCCAGTGCCTCACCTTGGTTAGATTAAAAGGAGAAATAATGCTGGGTGTCATTTGCATATTGATGACACCTCAGCCACTTTCCTGAATAACCTTCCCCCTGTGGTTTCATGTAGATGTTAAATAGCATGCATGAGGGATAAAAATGAGCCCTGCAGAACCCCGTGACATAATTGCCACAGAACAGAGCGGTAATCCCCCAGCACCTCCTTCTGAGAACAGCCATCCAAGCAGGAATGGAACAACTCTAAAACAGTACCCCTCAACTCCCAACCAAGACAGCCAATCCAGAAGAATAGTATCAAAAGCTGCTGAAAGGTCCAAGAGAACATAGGGTTGCACTCTCTTGGCAAAGGTCATCCCACAGGACAACCAAGGCACTTTCTGTCCCAAAACCAGATCTAAAGCTGGATTGAAATGATTCTAGAAAATCAGCTGCCTCCAAGAGTACCTGGCATTGATAGGCCACTTGCTTGAGCACCATGCCCAGGAAGGGGATGTAAGCTACTGGTGTATAGTTGTCCTCTGCTTCTGGGTCAAGATTAGGTTTCTTCAGCAGTAGCCTGACTATTGCTTCTCTCAAAGAGACTAGTACCATTCCTTATCTCAGGGAGGCATTTGTAACCTCCTGAACTCAACGGGTCCTTCCCTGCTTTTTAGATGTAACAAGCAAAGAGAGCCAGTGTGGCGTAGTGGTTAGAGTGTTGGACTGGGACTCGGGAGATCCAGGTTCTAGTCCCCGCTCGGCCATGAAACTCACTGGGTGACTTTGGGCCAGTCACTGACTCTCAGTCTAACCTACCTCACAGGGTTGTTGTGAGGGTAAAATGGAGAGAAGGAGGAGGATTATGTAAGCCGCCTTGGGTTCCTTTCAGGAAAAAAAAAGGCGGGATATAAATATAATAAATAAATAAGCAAAGACGCGCATGGGTTGAGCATACAAGTGATCAGCCAAACTCATCCAAGCACCTTGTCTGCATTTTTGGGCCTCAATGACTGAAACTCATCCAATACAACTGGACCAGATGGAGCTCTGGGTACCTCCATTAAGGGAACTGCATAGGGATGCTGGAGAAACCCACATGGGGTTCAAATGAGTTCAGATTTCTAGGAATCTGAACTGCAGATTCCGCAGTGGACAGACTTTTTTCTAGTCATGTGGATTCCATGGACTTGCAGACTGGTTTTCCACTTTTTTTGTGGGGGATTTGCACTAATTCACTAACACAAATGCGAATTAGCTCAAGTACAAAATGAAATTCTGGTAAAAAATATATCCGATTCCATCAGTGAGTGGATGATGGAATGAAAGATGCCCGACAATCCATGAAACACAGATGGAACAGATCCGCACATCCCTACAAGTAACAGTGGAGTCTGAGTCATGCTGGATACAGGTGGTTTTACCTTCAGGGTGTCATGGAAATTTATCACAGCAAGCCACTGAGGGTGTGACCAATTCCCTTTCAGAGTCAGATCATAATATAGGATTGATAGCAGCCTTAGGTACATATTACACAATCTAAACAGATTGGTAAGAAGGGAATTGTTGTCCTTTGAAAAGGATTTGAACCATTTCCATTCAAGTTAAAACTGTTGGATTTCTTTTTGACCGATCACCATTTGAGAATCTTGTTTCATTAAGATGATAGGGAAAACACAGCTAGACAGTGTTTTCTGTTATGGATCTCTTTGCTGCAATGAATATATTCTGTGGAGTCTTTTATTCATCTTTATAATGGTTAATCAAGGACCACACTAATAACCATAATGCAGGAAGGCCTTTTATCAACTTGCTGTGATATTTTCCAGTCAAGGGCTGATTAATATTTTTGGCTTACCAAAGAAAAAACATTTCAAAGATAATGTAAAAAAAAAAAAAAAAATCTTAGCATTTGCTTTATGTGGTGAGGAGAATGCCAAGGACAAGTTCACTTTACGGTGTGCTAGGAGAATATCTGCATTTGAGAAGAAGGAAGATGCTGCCTGGATGTAACATATTTGTGAAAACTGGAATAAGCATGTTTTAAGCCAGGCTTCTCTTTAATTATTGTCTGAGTTTCACATAAAGTCTGCTTCATCAACTGGATAAATATTTGACTGCTGTTCAGTAAATTGCATTAGTTTACTTTAACTGTATGCTCAGCCTTATTCAGGCATCCTACATTAGGCAATGTAGTGTGTAATGCATCTCTGCAGGTGACCAGAGCTATTCTCTGTATGAGGTAAATTAAAACTCATATTTTAAAAATTAAACATTCTTGCACTTCATGATTTCAATATTTAATTATAACCTGTGTCAGGGCCTAATCTCTGACTGAGTCAGGCATGAAATTAATCAAAAAAAGGCAAAAGCTTAGCAATCCTTCTACACTGTAAAAATAATGTGATTTTTGTGGCAGCTCTGTAATTCTCAGAGGAAGAATTCAAGGAGGAAGATACCAATGGATGGCAAGTTAGAGAGCAACTGCCAAGATCTTTGCAAGCCAGCGAATAAGTGATATATAATATGGTGGTTACTTTGGCAGGGAATGGATGACAACTGCGGAGGTGGTACTTGCTTTGCTACCTCCTTTGAGAAGAACAGGAAGTGGCGGCAGTCACACAAGGCACAAAGGAAATATTTAAATACATTGGCCAAAAGGGAAAAAATTAAAAAGTATGAACAATAAGCTAATACAATCTATACATATTCCAGTATAATTTGTGTAATTTCCCACATTAATTTCAGCAGGACTTTGAAAAACAAATTAATGAACAAGAAAGTTGACTGCATTTAAAAATTATTATTATTTCATTGCAACATATAACAAAATGTGGAAAAACTATTGTGCAGTTTCCATTGATAGGCTTGCTTTTCTCACTAAGGGTGTGATTGACTAAGGCAGTCAAGAGTCCAGTATGGAATACATGGGTTTAGTGCTGCCGTGTACTGCTCCACCTATAGCTAATTAGTGTTGGGAAGGACTTTTCTACCAGGTACAGTTGACTAAAGAAATTATCTTTCTTATTAACATGATGGCAAAGGAAGCTCATCCTACTACATAAGGTGTGAAGTGGTTTTTCACACTGAAGTGAAGACCAATCCTGCAAGACTGGATGAAAGATAACCTCCTCAGGCTAAAGGACTGGAGTCAAGGCAATGCTCAGAGAAGAGAACTTGTGTTACGACTCGAGTGACCGTGTGGTAGTTCTATAATAAAAACATAGGAATATAGCTTGAACGGGACTAAAGCTTAGTCCTGAATGAACACAGTAAAATGCTCGCAAGATTATTTTACTTTATCTGTTTCAAGTGAGGGGACCATCCATCACAGGGTTGTTAGGAGGCTAAAAGCGCTGCTCGAAGATCCTTGGAAGAAAGGCAGGATACAAAAGTCATAAATAAATAAAGTATGGGGACAGTATCTACCACATGAGCTGAAAGGCTGGAGAAGAAACAAGCTCCCTCATGTAGTAACTACTAGTTTTAGTCATGTAGGGATGCATTTAGACCCTTTTGTAGGGACGAATTGCCTCAGCCTCACACAGGGAGGGGACACCCTCAACAGTATTCCAACTAAGAAAAAAATGATTCTAAAATGGGGTGCAGTGAGAAGGAAGGAATGGGCTGTCAAATAAACATTCAACCCTGGAGCCTTTCTGAGCCAAACTACATGTTATGTGAAAGACTTAGCTAGCAGCTACGTCTTTTTTCCTTCTTTAAAACAGTTTTTTCCATTTTCCAGTTAGGGCAGGTCAATACCCCTGTGTGGAGGGTGTGGGGAGCTTTAATACTTCCTTCCCTGCCATGATATTTATTGGGAATTAGAGGGGGGGAAGCAGGTCCAGCTCAAGACATTTTGCTACCTGAGGCAAAGGACAAGATGCTCATCACTATTCCATGTACAGAAGTTGTCTGGACTGGCAGTTGAACCTTACTTCAGTTATGGTGATGGGGGATACTGTCTTCCACCACACTTGAAGCAACTGGCTGGTTTAGTAAGACCACAACAGGTTGTATGGCCTCCTCCAATGTAGGGAAACAGCCAGGGAATCCAGAAGGAACTGCTAGGAAGCTACCACTGCTGCCCCCAGCACCTGCCACCTGAGGCAATCACCTCCCTCTGGTAGGGCTGTTAACAAAGTTAACTATGACCAGCTAGAATTGGGGGAGTGGAGGACCCCTGTCCACTCTTTGTGCTCCCAAGGAACTGGCTTGGTCATCCATGCCAGAAATCTCCCTGGGGATGCTATGCTCAGCCTCTCTGCCTGCAGTGATGCCTCAAGCTTAGGCGTACAGTTAAGCGGAGAGCAGCAGGTCCTTCCTGAGCAGGACATCACGTCAGCTGGCGGATCCCTTCCCGCCATACCACATGGCTGCTGAATAGAGGAGTTTCCTCTGCCCTGAGGGAGCCTTTCCTGCCCCTGTGTTGAAAACGTTAGGACAGGAACATCACTTCTCCAACTATAGGCCTTGCTTCCATCCATCACCACCAGCACTGTCAAGCTATGATGGCTGTTAGTGCAAGGAAACTATGGAAAATATAATATATCCACAAAAGATTATCCAAGGAAGGCAAGAAGCATACCTATCTGTGGCTACTATCACCCATTGGTAAGCCTGTTATTGAGGGTGAGAGGGAGGGTTGCATGGCTTCCTGACTGAGAAAAAGGTCAGGTGGCACGGGACAAGGCCTTATATTGGCCTTGCCCCAAGTTCTAACTTTCAAGTCTTGCAAGGGACCAAAATCCCAGCTCCCGCAACATTTCCTCCACGGCACAACATTGCAAGGGCCATGACTTCCATTCTGGCCCTTGCAATGCCAGCCTCTAGAGATGCAAGATGGCCTCACCTCCTCCAACCACAAGAAACTTCACTTTCCAGTAGGCACTGCTGCAGATCGGGGAGCCCACTTTCCTCTTTATCTAACAGTGCCGTGGGGAAGGGGTGTCCAATGTGGAGGGAGGGCTTTTAACCCTTGCTATCTGTGCCATTTTTTGAAGCAGCTTTGCAGGGAAGTATGAAGGAAAATGGCAGGGGAAAGGGTTAAGCCCCTCTCTTCCCCTGTGCCATGGTCCTCCCTGAAGCTGCTGTTACTTTAACAGAGATGGAAAATCCCAGGCACTAGATTCACAGATGCATTAAACATCATGTGGTGCTATTGCACTCATGTCCTACTTCTGTGTTTCCCACAGGCAGCTGGTTGGCCACTGTATGAATGCTGGACTAGATAGGCCTTTGGTCTGATCCAGCATGGCTCTTCTTATGTTGTTATGTGTAGTTCAACCCTCGGTTACTGCCTATTTTGGAATAGTCTTACTGCATGAAAGAAAATGACTGCCACTTAGAAGCTGCTTTAATCCCTCTGATGTCTATTCCCATGTGTAGTGTATTGTGCCGAGGACAGGGAAATATTCTCCATGCTACTGCAAATCTTTCCCCCTCTTCTGGGTTGGTGAGGGAAGATTTGTAGTGGCATGGGAAATAATATCTTGTGATCTATATGGTAAGTTATTTGTTGCCCATGAATAGCTTGCTGAATGGATACAGATGTCACAGGCAGAAATGTAAGAACTTTGCTTCATATCCACATTCAGATTCCGAGATTTGGAACTAGAACCAAGCCTAACTGTGCAAAGCAGTTAAAAACAAACAAACATTTCTTATTGTTTGAACTCGAGAACACCAGTTCATAAAACATCTGAACGCTTAAGCTTGGGCTTGGATCCATTTCCAGAGCCATATTCGGTGGAAGGGTGGGGGTCTCATTTCTATTTCAGACAGCGGATGAGCTCATACTCTGAGGTGTTATGGCTGCAGGCTATCCACACTGGAAAGGCATTACATAATCATATTTGTCAAAGACGACTAAAACAAGTGATCATAAATTATACAAAGCACTGCATAATTAGAGTGACAAGCTTTTTCCACCAGACCAATCTGGTGACCAGAAAGCAGAAACCGTTATATTTCTAGTAGACATAAAATATGGCTCGTTTTGTTCCTTTTTAAAGTATGGCCTAGGAATCCATAGTTTTCTCAGTGCCAGCATAGTTGATGATACAGAACATCTGAGCCAGGTCATTCTTCATGATAAGAATGGCATTTGTCACCCCAATTCTTGCTTCCTCGTTCTCAAAATGTGAAGTGGGCCTCCCTAAAGGGGCCCACAGGATGATCTGATCATCTCATTACACCAGGCGGCTACTAATCAACATTAATGTCAGAGTAACATAAGCCCTCTTTAGGTGTTCTGAAAGTGATTAAAGTAAGCGCACGAGGAGAGGGAGTGCTTTAGCCCTGCCCCCTCCTCACGCATTGCCATTACCCTACACCTGTGGAGGGTGACTTTCTGAAGAGGAGAGAGCCTCCTAAATCCACGGAAACTCTCCACGCAATTGCGACCCCCAATTTTCCAGCATTCTCAATTCCGTTAAGAAGGGCTGGCATCATGGGTAGGCATGGTTGGGCATTTGCCCGGGGCCCAAATCCCAGCAGGGGCCCACTGACAAGAGCCCCCTGGAATTGTTCCTCCTCTTCACCATTGCAACCGGCTTGTTCACGTGCCTCTTGCTCTGGCCCAGACAACAGCGGTGGCGAGAAGGAGGAGCAGTCGATGCCGCTGCCCGCTTGCTCACTGGTTCTCTGCCCGTCAAGCAAGCAAGTGGTAGCAATGATGCAAAAGAGGAGGAGGAGCAATAGCAGCTGGTGACAATGGGGTCGAGAAGGTAGACTCACTGAAGGAGGGGTCCCATTGTGGGTGTCTTGCTCAAGGCCCCTCAAAAACCTGGATCCAGTACTGGCATGAAGAGCCTCCACAGATACAGGAAGCTCTGTCCTCTTCAGAAAGTCACCTAATGGAAATGCGCAAGGAGGGGAAGGTGCTGGTGCGCTCCCTTTTCTTGCGTGTTTACTGTAACCATTTTCAGAATGCCTGTAGAGGGCTATATAATCATGATCCTGTGTACTCTCAAGCAGCAGCAAAAAGAAAAACAATACCATGAAACCCACAGGCTTGACATAGCAACAATGATAGTCAGTCCCACAGCTCCTGGACTAAGCTGCCACTGCCACCCACCAATCAGCTTGCCAATGATGCCCATGCATGGGAGACACCAATCAACATGCAGCAACATGATGACATCATGAAACTCAACCCACACACCTAATTTCATGTCCACAACTCTCCCAGGAATAGACAAGAGTCCCTTTCCTATTAGGACCCCCTGTGGCCCAGTGATCAGGACCAAGGTTTATATGTAGGAATCATTGGCTTCCCAGGAGAATCATTGGCCTGTGAGTTCTGCTAGGATGCCAGTGGTTCCACACAGACTGTATGAATAATGCTTCACACAGCATCTTTTTATTGGTGTACATTGGAGAGGAACAACTATTTTCCAGGTACCAAGAAGCAGTAAAGAGGATACTGAGCAGTTTGGACCTCCCCGTTCATCCATGCTGGTGCTCCAGCGGCAAGGCCATGGAGCAGATGCAGATGTTCTGGTGGGGTTCGCAGTGAAGAACCCACCCGTTGTGAGTCCCCCACCATAAACATATCTGAAGAGAGAAAAGGGTTGAGGTGGCCTTCCCTGTGTGCTAATCATCATCATCATCATCATCATCATCATCATCATCATCATCAGAACAGAGACAAAGCTGAAAGAGCCACCACTTTTATTGAATGATAACTCTTGTGGAATGACTGCAGGCTGCACCACATGAAAAAAAATCAGTTTGCCTGCCATTTCTGTTCTTGCAGAGTTCTGTGCCTCGAAGGCCATGCAACAAGGCAGCAGAGCCACAGGTGTAGCTTTCCCCGTCAATGCATCTCCATCCTAGGTATGGCGGCACCTGTTGCATCTCCTTCTGTCAAGTCCTTTTGAAAGGCATGGAGGAGAAATAGTGGCAAGCCTATATATGAATAGCAGCCTGCCCACTGGTCACTGATGCTGCTGCGTGGGCCTCACTTGCACTCTGCATGGCACTGGGTGAGGGAACATCTGTGCATGTTGAATGACTGCCTGGTAGCCTATGGAGAGAAAAGAATAACACAGGGATAGGGATTCACAGTAAGTAGCAGCTGCAACATATATTGGGTTGGAACCAGATTGAAGCTGGATTGACTGTGTTCCCCTCCTCCCCATCATTCCCCTTGGCGGCCCTTCCGGTTCCCCAAAAATGCAACACAGAGAGTCTGGAGACCCTGCAGAATGGGCTGAGCTGTGGTGTGTGTGTGGGAGGGGGATCCCCAAAAATCGGGCAGAGGGAACTTCTGTGAGCAGAGCCCTTCCTAGAACTACCCTAGATAATTCACACCTTCAGTTACCAGACTCCAGTCTCTCCACTGTTGCTGGTTGATTTAACAATGTAAGCAAACACTTGGTTTGCCATGATTCACGATGATACAGGGAGATGATAATTGTCCAACTGATTGGCCAGCTTCACACAAAAAGTGATGTAGAACACTCACATGACACATTATTGTATTGTGGAAGGAGTCTATTTAATTGAAACAAATGTAAATAGTTCTGACTTTTGGATCTCGATCAGGTCAGCTATCCAGATGATGCAGCAAAAGCGTATGTAGCATGTGCTGTACACATCGAATAAGGAAATTCCAACTCCCCTCCCCAATATTTTCTTCTCTAATAATAGAATTGGACAATTACAGTTTCAGGTTTCCTATAAACTTCTGTGCTCTAGTGGTTTTCTAAATATTTTCATTATGTGATAGAAAATGTCTTTCTGCTCAGTATACTATTTAAATCTGACCATGAAGTAACTTCCTTAGGAGAGTGAAAGGTGTTGGTTTGTGCTTTTATTGCCCTATTTATGGACCGATCATTAAACTAAACATTACCCTGTAACCTCATGAATAAATCATGGAATCAGTCACTGGAGTTAGAAAATGTGTGATTTTGGGGTGAGCAGGGTGTCTTAATATTTGAATGCCTTTTGGTGACTGAAAAGCATAATTAGTGAATGGCTAAGCAAATCATGTACCGTAATCAACAGAGCAGCTTGGCAGCCCACAAGAGAGAGTGTTGAAGCTCCAGTATATTGGAATAATCTACCTGGTTTCCCCCCCCCCCCTTCAGAACATTGGAAGCTGCCTTATGTCAAACTATTTGCCCACTTCATTCAGTATTGTCTATTCCAGCCTTACCAAACCTGGTGCCCTCTAGATATCAATATGGGACCTTCTGAAATCAAAGCATGTGCTCCACCCTTCTGCTACAGTCCCTCCAGGTGACTTCAGAACTTTTTCCTAATTTTTCCTGTAATCCAAAGAGAATTCTGAAAATACAATGGATTCATATTTGCATGCACAGGACAATAATGTACAAGAAGATGGAAACATCCCATTGCTCTGGGTAAGCTAAACCTTTTAGCCAGCTCCACAGCATGTACCAAAGCATCTGAAGAACAATTCTACAACAAATAAGAACAACATATTTTTCTTTTATTATAAGTAGAAATATGTGACATGCAAGGACTTTATGGTCATATTTGATTCACTAAAAGAAATGTACGCATAGGTGAGAGAGAAAACACATATAAACAAGATCACATTTATTCTGAACAAATTCCCAAAGTGTAGCTCTGTTAGTTTGTTGCAACAAAACAACAAAGAGTTCCCTGGTAGTTTAAAGAGTAATGTTGCAATCCTATAAAAGATCCAGTCAGAATGGGTGTGACCGACTACCAACTGGTAAAGAATTAGCAAAGCACAATGAATAGTGTACCAGGGCTGGGCAACATGCCTCACCAGATGTTTTGGCCTATAACTCCCATCAGCCCAAGCCAGCATAGCCAGTAGTGATGGATGATGGGACTTGTATGCCAAAGCAACTGGAGGGCCACTAGTTGCCTGCCCCTGGTGTTCATGAGCACTAATGAAAGACAGTTACAACTTTCTGTAGTGAGTTGGGATAATTAATTAATTAATCTAAAACATCTACCACTCCCCAGTTCAATAGTCTAATGTAGATTAATGTCCACAATCCACTGTAAAATGGTAACTCTGTATGAAGGATGGGGAACTGATGGGCCTCCAGATATTGCTGGACTAGACCTCTCATAATCCCTGCCCATTGGCCACTGGCTGGAGTGTTGCATTTTGGAAGCAAGCGACATCCGGAGGTCCATGGGTTTCTCACCCCTACTCTATATTGTCCTTTTGTTTGTTTTGTTCTGTACACAAGAGCACAGCTAGATGAATTAAGCGGTAACTAATATGTGTTGAGTGATTTTGTGTATTTACAAGGAGAAACAAAGCACAGGAGACTGAACCAGTTCTGATCCACAGAAACATCCAACTATATGGCTTAATCTTCCCACTAGTGATTCAGGCAGCAATTCTATATCATGTTTCTTAGGAGAAGCCCCACTGAATTCAGTGGGATTTACCTCTAGGTAGACATGTATAGGACTGTGCTGTCAATTGATTTTAAGGCTAGAATTGAACATGATGCATGATCCTGAAAAACCACTGACAGTCCTATGCCAACTTCGTAAAACTCTCTAGGGAATTGTGAGCTTCCCCGCCCAGTGCTTGAATGATCAAAGGAAAGTTGGGGGGGAGGCTTTACCCATTTATTGAAATTGATTAACTGCATCTTCAGCAACAAATGCTCCCAGAGTGGGATACAGTAAAAACACTAATGCATGAAAACAAAAGATAATAATTCAGCCAAACCATTCTGTTAAAATGGGAGGCTAAAGCAGCATATGACCTCCTAGAATTCTGCAAATAAAATAACCGCAGGGGCTGCAAAGATTGATTTGTTTGTTTGTTTATTCCATTTCTATACCACCCAATAGCCGAAGTTCTCTGGGCAGTTGTTTGTTTTTTTATGTCCACCTTTCCCTCAGGAAGTTCAAGGTGGCATAAATGATTCTCTCTCCCTCACCCGCATTTCATCTTCACAACAACACTGTGTAAAGTATGACAGGCTGAGAACTAAGTTGCACAATAAACCTGTGAGGTAAGTCAGGCTGAGTGGTTTAATGGCTGAGTGGGGACTGGAATCTGGGTCTCCCTGATCCTAGCCCAGCACTGAACAGCCACAACACACCAGCTCTCACCAGATATGAGAAGGTCTTAAAAGTGAAATAAAAAGCCTGGGAAACTGAGGAGGTCTTTGCCTGGTGCCAAAATGGCATCTACGTAAGCCCGCTGCCTCCCCCAGTTTTGGCCCCATCATGCCCCCTGAAGCTTTCTAAAAAGCAGTTAAAGGGACCCATCAGAAAAGGCCGAGGCCTGTCCGAGAAGTGCCCCCTGCATATTATTTATTTATTTATTTGTACTATTTCTATACTGCTATTTAAAAAAAAATCCCTAAGTGGTTTCCATATAAATATTAAAATCATAATTAAAATACATTTTTAAAAACAATTCATTTACAACAACAACAACAACACAGAGCAGTAGAGGAGCAGTGAAATGGAACAGCAGCATGGTTAATGGGATTACCAGAGAAAGCCTGGGTGAACAGGTGCATTTTCAGGAGGCATTTGAAAGATGCCAGATTTTCTGCCTCCCGAACTGCACGATGGAGTTTTCCCACAGGCTGGGCGCTGCTACCGAGAAGGCCTGCTGTGGAGGTATTACATGGCGACATTCCGATAATTTTGGAATGACCAGCAAGGCCTCCTCTAATGATCTGAATGGTTAGTTGAGTATATATAAGGGAAGGCGGTTTGAGCACTGTTCCTGCCCTCCCTACTGCACAATTGACTACTACTGGTGGGGATGGGGAAACGCATGACATCCTGTCATGGGGTAAATATTCTTACATATTATGGGGGGGGGAGAGAGATCAGGAGCACTCAACAGTCACATTGGTGCAGTCTGTCATACTATCCCCATATCAACCACAGTAAGTTCTTCCCGCCAAAGGAGGCTTTGGACACTCATGATCCAAGTGCAATTCTGTTAATTCCAGATTCTGAACATGGTTAAAAGCTTTACTTGTTATGGTGGGGTATGCCAAGCTGCATAGATCCACATGTGGATATTAGGCACTACAAACACCGTTAAGTATGCTAAACAGGGAACAGATGCATCAACTTGTATAAAAGTAAACAGTGAATGGGGCTGATCTGCTTTGAAAGGTGTGTAAACATCTTCATGCAAATTGGGTCATCTTGGGATCCTTATTGAAAGGCAATGAGAACAGAAGGCATACACAATCCAAGAGAATGATGGCGCAGTGCTTTGACAACGTCTACCCGGCTCCTCAGAGAGATCACACAAATGAATTCTCTCCACGTCTGATTTGCCAGGTAGAATTCCCTATTCATCCCAACCACTTCCTGCATTGTTTCACATCAAATTTCATTCTGTCTTGGAGTGCTTTGTAACATACGGTACTTTTGGTGGGCATTGCTTCCAGGCACCTGAAATATGCAACACAAAAATGCATTAATATGTGAGAGATCCCCAAATAATTATTTTGTTGCTCTTGCTAATTCTGCTGAAATCAGATGCTGTGTTATGGAAGCTTAAAATCTAGTATTTAGCCATTTGCACTAAAGTTATTACTAATTTCTTCACCCTTTGCTTTAATTGTTACCAAGAGAGCAAATTTTTTGATATGGTAAAGGTAACACAAGGGTGATTTTCCTTTTTAAATGGTGGACACATAGGACGAGATCTTCACATTGCCATGTCTTGGAGATCCATTCTAAGCTGAAACTCTCTAGGGCAGGAATGGAGAACATGTGTCCCTCCAGATGTTGTTAATCTGCAACTCCCATAAACCCTATCCAGCATAGGTAATGGTGAAGGTCAATAGGAATTGTAGTCCAGCATCATCTGGAAGGCCACACCTTCCCCATCCCTTCTCTAGGGCATACTAAATCTCAATTTCTGGTGAACCTTTCTTCTGAATACACTGCCACAATGTCCAATCTACTGTTTGCTAAGTCTGCAGGTGGGCGGCGGGGGGGGGGGAAGTCATGTGTAAAGCAGATATTAGGGGAGGAACAGTGGTGTTGCTAAGGTTGCACAGTTACTACTGCTAGTGGCATTTGCTTTGCTGGGCATGGGAGAGGAAATAGCCTACATGGACAACAACTCCCAAACACAAATGGGCTGCTAAAGCTGGCAAATAAATGCATGTGTTCAAGTGCAAAGACTGTCATATCTCATGCATGGATTGTTCCTGTCTCGCCGAATGGCCCTGGCCATTGTGCTACTACAGTAACAGATGACACGCTTACTGCTCCAGCAACTATCCTCTCTGCTATATGTGGCTCAGGAACTGCACACAAAACAATTGTGTGGGTGAAGTGTTCCTGGTTTATTTAGGACTGAATGGAGGGGTGGGGGCCTCCAGCTGGATCACATGCGCACCATGCACACGGACCTTTGGTGGAGAGCCAGTTATGTTAGTGCAACCTATGAACTTGAACTGTAATCCTGTATACTCACACTTCATTCATTCTTTGGGTGTGGAGCCTTCTGTAACCAAAATGGCACCACCCACAGTCAAGGAGGAGGTACTAGCAGGCTCTGGGGAGCCCAAGGTTTGCAGAAGTACAAACAAACAAACAAGGAAAGAATTCTGCCTGAAAACCTGATTGCTGCCAGTCAGTGTTGACAATACTGGGCTAGATGAACCAATGGTCTGGCTCAGTATAAGGTAGCATCCTGTGTTCCTGTGACTGACTGAGCATGCTCAGTGGCCTCGGAATGCTGACTGTTCAGAGGAAACAACGGGACACTGGAGAAAAGGGGTCTGGAATGGAATATTATTTACGAGGTGAGTATGCCACCCCAAAACAAAAGTTTGGCTGGCTGGAACCCTGGCCTGAACAGAAGCACTCCACACTGCAACATTTTGTTGCAGGTCCCACTCTGTAGTAATTAAGATTTCAACTGACAAGTATGATTGAAGTAGGGAAAGGATCCAGCTGTGACTGCCACACCTGGCCAAGTCAGAAGCAATTGACAGTGCAATCCTGTGCAGATCTACTCAGAAGTAAGTCCTACTGAGTTGAATGGGACTTACTCCCAAGTAAATTGTATGGCCCTTAGAGCCCAATCCTAGTCAGATTTACTCAGATATTCCAATCAATAGGGTTGACTTCCAAATAACTGTGCTTAATGTTAAATAAGCAAATAAATAATACAACTGTGAGAAATTAGAATCTAGCTCCCAACACTATGGAATACTGTGGCTGAGAGAGAAGTTCTATTTGCCAACAGTCAGAAACTGAACACAATGCGCATATGGAATGCAGATTTCTAAGATGTCACGCCAAACCTTAGTTAACTAGCTTTGTAATAAGCAGTGCTATCACTGCTTCTGATTTTTTCCTCAGTTGCAGCCCCCTCCTCTTCCTTTTTCACTAGCTTAATATACAGTAATACCTTGGATTGCAAGTAACTTGGTTTGAGAGCGTTTTGCAAGACAAGCAAATTTTTAAATATTTATTTAATTTTTTTTTTACTTGATATACAAGCGACATCTTGCAATACAAGTACTGTAGTACGGCTTAAATTAAAAATCTCTGTACAAATTTTTTTGGGGGGATTTCGTTTTGATATAAGAGTGTTTTGGATTACAAGCACGTTTCCGGAACGAATTATGCTCTCAATCCAAGGCATGACTGTACTATTGACTGGACATCATGACCCATAAAATAATACACTGAAGATCTGTAAATGGAAGATCATCAGGGGTTTCATAGGCCAGTACATGGTAACCAGAGAAATCTAAAACAGGATCTCTCGGCTCTCAATACATTTCCTCTACCCATCCCCTAGAACATACTTCCCCAACCTGAAGGTGCCCTTCAGATGTTTTCGACTTCAGCTCCCATAAGCCTTAGCCAGCATGAATAATGGTCAGGAATTCTGGGAGCGGTAGTCCAAAACATCTGGAGGGCACGAGGTTGGGGAAGACTGCCCTAGAACAATGGAAAGTGGGAACAGGCTTGCATATCTTCCTTTGTATCTCAGTGAATACAAAGGGCAGAGACTTTATTTTTAAGTGAAATATAATAATCTGGACCAGCTAATGCAACACACGGGCAACAGGTGGCATGCTTAGAATCCAGGCAAAACCTGGCTATGCGAGCCATATGTGCCAACTCTAGCCAGATGCTGCAATCAAGGGCAGGTTCTGAATGGACTGCTTCTGTTGTACATGATAATCCAGGCCAGCTAATGTACCGCGTGGGCACCAGGGTGCTTCCAGATGAGGATTTCAAACTGCGATGGCCTTGCCTTGCCTACAGCATTTTAAAGGGTGTGTTCCACATGACATCCTCATGCTTTAGTAATTTTTTTCAGGCATGCAGTAATACCACAAAGATCCACTGGTGTGGATATTTGGCATCAGAAGTGGGTGGCATTTTGCAGGGATGTTGAAGAGTCCTTGGTCTCGAGTCGAGTCACGAGTCTTTGGACCCGAGTCTCGAGTCCGAGTCCAAGTCCTTGGTCCAAAATGGTGACTCACGAGTCACGAGTCCTGAGTCACTCCCAAAACTGACTCCACGAGTCCCTATTAAAATCAATGGGGTTTCCCCCCAACAAAATAAGGCTACTTCAGATGTGTGGCTTAAATAAATTCTAGGCACAAGTGTGCCTTTTTATTTCAAAACTCTGCAACTGATTTTGGCAAGAACAGACTAGGCAGACAAACCCAAAATAACCAGGCAGGCAGAGGAGGCAGGGAACCCCAAAGCAGGCAGGCAGGGGCCTTTGTCTTGGATAATTCAAACTGTGGAACTGGTTAAGAAGAGACCAGGCAGGCAGAAGAGGCAGGAAACCCCAAACAGGCAGGCAGAGGCAGCCAAACCCAAAATGTCTGACCCTAACCCTAACCCCCCGCAACAACACATCAAAATAAATCTCAACACATCGTTGGGGCTGCGCTCCTGGTAGCTGTCCATAGTGGCCAAGCAGCGGCGGCGCGCCTCGCCTCCATGCACTCTTCACCGGTGATCGCGCTCCTGGCACAGCCAGAAGACTCGTCAACAGCCCAGGGATGTTGACGAGTCCTTGGTCTCGAGTCCCGAGTCGAGTCTCGAGTCCCATTAAAAATATTGGGACTCGAGTCCGAGTCGAGTCAGAGGGGGGACTCAGTCCGACTCACGAGTCGAGTCCTCGAGTCCGAGTCCCCATCCCTGGCATTTTGTGGGGGTGGGGTTATGACATGTGATGTGCTATGATGTTGCTGAGGGATGTGTTCTCAGACTTTGGGTTGCTCCACAGCTGTGTTACAAGAGGCATTTACTGTGCACTCGCCTTTCCTTCACACAGTTGTTTACAGGCTCTTTAGACAATGTCATGACCCTCCAGTTTCACTTCTGTTTTAAAACAGCACTTTCAGTAAGTTTGTTGGAGCAGGGAAAATGCGGTATTTTTTGTGGAAGCGAAAGAAAATGCTTTTGTCACTTGTGGATTTGCACTATTCCATTATACCACCGTGCCGCATACAGGTTGGTTATGTAGGGGGAAAGCAGGAAAGGAAAAGCTCTTCATGTAGTGTTTGGATCTCAATTCTGCAATGAAACTGAAAGTTGATATAGTGGATTATTATGATGGTTATAATTTATTTCCAGTAGCCAGTGCAGAAAGATGGCTGATAATGTGGTTTATGGAGCCACCAGGAAACTGTCACTTTCCTGGATATTTGTGGAGGGGGGGGAGGGAGCATGTGTGCAGAATTAGGGACCACCACTTTGATGCACACTGCTTTGGCTCCACTGCTGGTCTGATGTCTGCACGGGGGTATAACCATTCCATGTCAGAGTGTCATGGCAATGTGCAGGAATTAATGGCTGAGTACCGGCGCGTGTTGACCACATCCCCCCCCCCCTTTTGCTCACCTGCACCATATTATCCACTGTCAGATGAGAGTAGTGGTCCGTTTTATACAGGATCCAGCACGGATGGGCAATGACCTTGCTCTGGATCCCCAGAATGGCATGCTTAGAATCCAGGCAGAACCTGGCAATGTGAGCCACATGTATCAGCTCTAGCCAGGCTCTGCCAGATGCTGCAACACATACAAGTTCTGAGCAGTCTGGTGCCATTGTACATTGTAAGGTTTACAGAAGTCAGACCTTGACGTTATGTAGCTCTTCGTCCTGAATTGTAAAAGAATTTTTTATTTTACAGGCTTTTCACTAGATGGAGATAGTGACGACCCGCCCCCCCCACCACCACCGCTGTTCACCCACTGTTTTCATTTCCACATCCCATATCCCTTTTCATCTTGTTCTGCAGGCAGAAGTCTTCATTTTGGGGCACTTCCAGGGTTATGTCCTTGCTCTCCCTTTGAGATTCTGGCCACCTACCCATCACTGTCCAAACCCAGTCCGTGCCTAACGGAAAGCTGTGCCGCTACTGCCAAGAGAAGCAAATGAAGGTGCAGCTGGACAGACATCTGTCAGAGATGCTTTGACCTAGATTCCTGCATTGAGCAGGGGGTTGGACTTGATGGCCTTGTAGGCCCCTTCCAACTCTACTTTCTATGATTCTATGATTCTATGAAACATTTCATGTGTAATTCATGCTATATGCTGACATTCCACACCTCAATCTGTGAGCACAAGGTACGGCTTTTCCCGAAGAAATGTGTGAAGAATGTGACACCGCAGGAATATTCTTCCATTAAAAAGGGGGGGGAAATTCATAGTAATCAAGAAGTCAGCCCAGAAGAGTTCATGGTCAGTTATTGTTGCAAGGACAATATATTCTGGGGGAGTTAAATCAGGCTGATGACTTTTAACAGGTCAAACAACTGATTGCATTTTGCAGCCCAGTTTTTCCTTGTCATTAGTTACAAGACTGTGTGGTTTAAAAGTCAGTTAGTTATCTATGAATGAAGATAACCTTGCATTAATCATAATGTGAAGCTGAGTGTTATCTTGGTTTGACTTATTGTCACATTCTGTGGTCAAAAAAAAGAGAGAAGAAGTCAGAAATACCTCTTTAACCTTTGTTACTCTCCACTTTTTCTCAAGACTTAAATGCACAGTCATTTTTAAATAATAGGCATTAAAGAGTATGAACAGTTGCAAGAGAAAAGAAATGTTATGAACTATGCAAGCCTCAATAATGTTCCCCCTCCCCAACTGAGTACAGATGAACATTTCAAAATACACACAAAGTACTGAGGATTATCCACATGTAGGTGATGCAGGCATGAGTAGATAAGATCAGAATACTGTAGGAGTTCACCCAATGTGTCACACTAAGACAGTCTTCTCCAACCTGGTGCCCTCCAGTTGTTTTGGCCCACAACTCGCAGCATGACCCAGCCAGCCATGCTGAGTGGGGCATGCTGGGAGTTGTAATCCAACACATCTGGAGGGCACCAGGCTGGGGAAAGTTACTGTAGGGGGAAAGGTCAAAGGTAATACTGAAGAAAAGAGGCTTGAGCAGATCTGGGAGGCCATTTTACTCAGGTTTACTGCCAAGTGCACATTCCATAGGGAAACCCTACGCATATGACACATCCATGCTCAGTGAACACTAGGAAGGATGCTACTGCCCCAACCCTGTTCAACAAAAGATCTAAAGATAACTTATGAGTATAGAAGTTGAATGTGTGTGTGCAATCTAGAGATACAGCTGGGGAACCCGCAGAGTTTCAAATTATGTTGACAGAACCTATGCACCAGGAACGGTGCAGGGCTGTTTGGCGCCCTAGGCCAAATTATATTTAGCGCCCCCCCTCTCGTGCTGTGGGGGGGCTCCGGAGCAAAGCAGCCCTGCTCTGCAAACCCCCCCGCGCCGCCGCCGCCCCACCACCACCGCTGCTGGCGGCTGCTGCCGCTACCGCCGCCGCCTCCTCCTCCGACACGACGGGACCCCCACGCTTTTTTTTTTTTGCCGGGGAAACCAGGGCAACAGGGCTGTTTAAGCCCTGTTGCCCTGGTTCCTCCTCCCGCCAAAACAACGCCGGTGGGGCTAGACGGGAAGGTAGGTAGGTGGCTGGCGGGCGTGCACGCGGGGGGGGAGGTGCAGCGGCGGCAGTAGCTGGCAGGCGGGTGGGGAGGCGCAGCGGAGGCGGCAGGCGGGGCAGGAGCGCGCCGGAGGCGAGGAAGGGGCGCAGAAACGCTGCGCCCTCTTCCACCACGCACCCTAGGCAGCCGCCTGGGTCTGCCTAGCGGTAGCGCCGGCCCTGCTATGCACATACAACTTTTAAGCTAAGGAAACATGTTAGAAGATGATTTCTCAACACAAGAATCTTCTCAACCTGCCCCTGCTAAGGGGAAGGCCAGTTGTAAGGAACGTGTGACCTGGTTTGCATTATCACTGCAGCCCACCATGGCTTACTTAAGCCATGACAAGCCATGGTGCCCATGGGCACCAGATTGTGAATTTAAGCCATAGTTTGTTGTGTCATCTGAACCCGGGTGGTGGCAGGGTTTGTTTGAGGGCTAAACAACCCTCAAATAACCCATAGTCTGTTGTAGGGTTATTTGAGGGTTGCTGAACCCTCAAACAAACCCTGCTGCCTGACTTCAGATGTCACAACAAACCATGGCCATCCCCATTGTGGGTTGAATATTCAAAATGGCTATCCACCTGCACTGCAACCCACCTGCAATGATTGTGTGAACTGGCTGTGTACGTGAAAAAAGAGACAGTTTGGGAACACGAAACAGTTTGGGAACATTGCACAGAAACAATGGCACGGAAACACACACACACACACACACACACACAGACAGATGAGTGTTAGTGGAAGTCTGGAAGCATCTTGAGGTGCAGGCTTGATGCCTTTCTCTCTGATGATCCAATGTGGGGGAGCAGATCTCCTTCCTGGTGGGCTCCACTTATGCTCTACTTATATATGTGTACATAAACTTAATAGTACAAGTCATAAGTCTCCAGTGTTCTCCAAAGGAAGCTAAACCAAGGTAGCACCATCCCTAGAGCAGCCTTCCCCAAACTGGTGCCTTCCAGGTGTTTTGGACTTCAACTCCCATCAGCCTCAGCCAGCATAGCCAATGGTCAGGAATTCTGGGAGTTGTATCCTGCCCTAGAGCTTCGAACTGCTGGAGGAAGTGGGGAGCACATAATAATAGCTTCCTTCCTGATAATGTACAGTAATACCTTGGATTCAGGAACGGTGCAGGGCTGTTTGGCGCCCTAGGCCAAATTGTATTTAGCACCCCCCTCTCGTGCCGTGGGGGGGGGGCTCCGGAGCAAAGCAGCCCTGCTCTGCAACCCCCCCCCCGCGCCGCCCCCGCCCCACCACCACCTACCTTCCCCCCGCCCCCGCTGCTGGCTGCTGCTGCTGCCGCCTCCTCCTCCAACGTGACGGGACCCCCACGCTTTTTTTTTTGCCGGGGAAACCAGGGCAACAGGGCTGTTTAAGCCCTGTTGCCCTGGTTCCTCCTCCCGCCAAAACAACGCTGGCGGGGCTCCAGAAACGACGGGAAGGTAGGTAGGTGGCGGGCGGGCGCGCGCACGCGCGCGGGGGGAGGTGCAGCGGCGGCGGCGGCAGCAGCTGGCAGGCGGGCGGGTGGGGAGGCGCGGCGGAGGTGGCAGGCGGGGCAGGAGCGCGCTGGAGGCGAGGAAGGGGCGCAGAAACCCTGTTCCACCACGCGTCCTAGGCAGCCGCCTGGGTCTGCCTAGCGGTAGCGCCGGCCCTGCTTGGATTGCAAGTAACTTGGTCTGAGAGCGTTTTGCAAGACAAGCAATTTTTTAAAATAAATTTTGACTTGATAAACAAGCGATGTCTTGCAAGACAAGTGTAGGGATGTAACCGCTCGCCTCGAGCAGGCATAGCAGGCCAAAATCGGCCCTGCTCACGCCCGCCAGAGACTCGCTTTGATATAAGAGTGTTTTGGATTACAAGCACGTTTCCGGAACAAATTATGCTCTCAATCCAAGGTATTACTGTATATGGAGTGCTTTGCACAAATAGGAAAAACACCTTTCAGGAAAAGCTTGAAACACCCAAAATAAATACAATAATAAAATAATAATAATTAAAAATAATAATACATTGTCACAGCAATTGTTAAAACTGCCCAGTAGAACAGGCCATTATTGCTATCCCCATACTGGTAGTAACTTCATGACTGAGGACCTCCTAACCCACACATGATACTAGAGCATCTCAATTTAATGGAATATTGCTGGAATAAAAAAATAAAGGGACAAAAATTGGCAAATATGGAAGGCATCTGGGCTAATTGTATTCATTCTGATTTGGGTCTAGTCATGAACCCCTTTTGAGGAAATGACACTCTCAGAAAGTAATCAGGGGAAATTGTTTATCTTTCAGTTGATATCAGTGTGACTTGCTCCAAGTAAATGCTAGCAAAGTGTGCGGAGTATTATCAAATCATCTATCTTTCTCTGCAGGTAGCTACATCCCTGTTAGGCAGACTCTGTGGTAGCCAAGCAATGTCTTGAGCCTAACCCAGGCAATAACTGCTCATGAAATTTAGCAGCTCGGAAGAACCAAGCACTTCTGATAATCAGATGGTTAACCCTTTTGTACATTTCTTCCTTTAGAATTGAAGAAATAAAATTGTGTAGGGTAAAGAACAGCAGTTGACTGCAGACCACCAGGAGGTAGATTGGTTTGGGAAGAAGCAGCTACTAGAACAGTGATAATCTTAATGGAAAAGATCTATTTGATTTTAGTGATCAATGGCACGGAAACAAAAAGCAGGCTAATTCTGAGTTAACCTCTGTTTCCCTATGGAAATATATTTGTACAATCACATTTTTTTTTAAAAATGAAGAGAGTTTGATTAAATCGTATTAGAGCTCTGTCCTACTGAAATGTAATAAAAATAGACACAAGGTATTTTAAGTTTGTTGATCATTTCATACTATTCTGACCCACTTTATCTGAGCATCTTAAAAAATTCAATTTCACTAATAAAATGCGCTCTTGTATTATCCTTCGATATAGGCTACAAAAAGCTGGCAAATCCATAGATGTTCATGACCACTCATGCAGAAATGAAATATTTAACTACAAGGGTATCTTGTATTTGGGAAGTTATTTGCTGACATTTAATTCTCTGATCCTTTCAGTCCATACAAAATGATTTGCACACATAAAATGTAAGTAAATGCTTTACAAATTGACTTTTTGACTATTTTGTGAATGTCACTAATAGTCTGTATTTTAGGTGTTTTCTGCTCCACAATACAGTAATTTTTAAATATTTTTTATCAAGTAAAAGCACGTTGCTAGTGCTAATCCTCTTAAGGGATGCTTTAGTTTGCTTCAACACAAACAATAAGAGGATATAGGTGCACATTTTCTAGTAACACATATGAAAGCTCATGTATGTTAATTATGGCTATTAATTTTACTTGGGTAAAGGGATTAATTATAACACAGTCATTATGAAGCTGCCCTTCATATTAATTCGATGTGGTGGACAAATGCTGTAAAAAAAGAAGCCTTTCCAATCTACCTTCTTTTTCTTTGAGAGAGGGAAAAGAAATAGTACACATTTCATTGGTTAAAATGGAGTCTCATGTCATTCTAAATCACATTAAGAATCAGTTGAAGTTAAGGAGTGGGTGTTGAACTGTCAGGTTTTAGAAAGAGGAAAAAAACTTGAGACAAGGTTTTGGAGCTTACAAATTCAGATGGAAGGATTTAATCAGCCACTTTCCATGTGCTTCACTGACTACGTGAAGTTCTGTCTGTCATATACAGATACAGTGGTGAATGTCTGATATGTGTTTCCTGGCTCTACCTAATTGGATCACTCCAGCACCTGCATCAGACTAGGCAATTAGTAAACTGGGCAATAACCAAATTTGGCTCCGTGTTGTTCGATCAGTAGATCAGGTCATTCTTCCATGTGAATGATCTATCGTATAGATTCAATGGAACTGGAAATATATTACGTACTTCACAAACATTTCTCCCATTTTAAAAAGCAACCTTATATGATTTTGAATGGTAAATTACAAATTTACTGGACCTTTTGCTAAGAAACACTGAAGTCACAGCCTGGAAAACTGTATTTAAGAACAGACATTGTTCTCAACTCATGGGAACATCGGAAGGAGATACTTTATACTGAGTCAGACCATTGGTCCATCCAGCCCAGTATATAGTTGACACTGACTAGCAGTGGCTCCCTAGGGTTTCAGGTAGGAATTTTTCCAGCTCTACCTGGAGATGCTGCTGGGGATTGAACTGGGGACCTTCTGCATGCAAAGGATGGGCTGTACCACTGAGATATGGACCCTCCCGTTCATACACCAAAGGGATATGAAACTCCAGGAATTTCTTCTGCACAAGCCCCATTAAAAAAAAGGGAAGCTGTGCAAAATTAATACTACCGGGCTTGTGTGCTGTTCCATTCATTTCAATGGAGCTTGTATAGGAGACCTTTTCAGTGAATTGTGCCTGAATGGTCCTGGAATATATGGTTTCCCTGCAGCTTTGTCTTCTTATGTGTGTGACAGCCTCCTTGCCAAATGTTTGAAAGCGTATATCTATATAGGACCCTATATGCGTGAAAGATGTGGTATATGTTATTTGAAAGAGCTCTGTTGTCTTTAACCTGCTTATGAAAGGAAGTTGTTTGTAGTGATGGCCACCAATGTTGATGGTTTTAAAAGGGGATTAGACAAATCCATGGAGGATAAGGCTATCAATGGCTGTTGGTCCTGATGGCTATATGCTACCTCCAGTATCAGAGGCAATATACCTTTGTATACCAGTTGCTGGGGAAGATGAGCAGGAGGGTGCTATTGTGCTCATGCCCTACTTGTGGGTTTCACACAGGCAGCTAGTGGGCCAACGTATGAACAGAATTTTGGATTAGATGGACCCTTGTTCTGATCCAGCATGGCTCTTATTATGTTTTTATGCTCTTATGTTCTTATCAAGGAATCATGTTTATGGGCATGTCAACATTCCAAAGCAATTTAAAGATCATGTACAGTGCAAAAATTTGGAATGTCAACTAATTAACTTGCATCGAGGGGAACACTCCCAGCTAATAGCTAAAAAAGCAACAAGTAGGTGATACATGTAACTCTATGAAGAGAATAGTGCAACAAGAAAGGAATCAAATGATCACCCCCTTTTGATTTATTGGCCCTTCACAAATTAACACTGCCCAATCAGACTGGCTGATAAAATAAGTGCTGGTGTGATTATTTAAACAAATACAGCGTGTTGAAAAACTATGTATAATCAACAGCCTGATCCTCAGGCCTATGAGATTTTGTTGGCACAGTTACTTGAGAATCACCGTCTGGAAGATTTTGTTTTTAATGTGTCCCTAGTTGCAAAATGGTGCATGCGCATATATATATATATATATATATATATATATATATTCTGGCCAATCATATATATATATATATATATATATTCATATTTAGAGGCAGGAGTTGAATATATTTCTTTAATATCTTGCCCATCACCAGAACACAGTAACACCAGATGGCTGTATTTTATGGCTAACATTTAAAAAGAAAAAAAGAAAAGTATTTTAATGACAGTTTAATCATGCATGAGAGTAGTATTTTGGATTAGAAGAAATGTCTAAGGCACCAATCACCTGCAAACAGTGAATTACCTAGTGAGGAAGGGAGCCAGAAACAACGGCCCATTGTGTATGCTTTCCTGGAATTATGAGCAGGCCTTTGACGCAGTAGAAATGGAAGGAGCATTGAGAGCTGCAGACAATGAAGGCATAGTAGGGACATAGAGGCTACATAATAAACCCCCAATACACCTATGTTATTTGAACAGCAATGTTTAAGCTTAGCTTGACAAGTCAAGTGAAGAGATCAAACTGTGGAAGTGTTAGACGAACAGATACAGTTTCATTGAAATTCTTCAAGTCCTGCCAGGATAAATGTTTAGAAATGTTGAAGACAACTGTACAAGCATTGTAACATTTTGAATTACCTTCAGGTTTATATATGAAAAATGTTAAGCTTTGTAGCAAGTGTTGGGGCCCATTTCTCAGAGCACTAGAATTCATGCACAGCAGTGGCAGGGGCCATGCATGCAACTCATGGAAACATAACAGCCATTCAGTCTCAACAGACAGAGTGAGAATGCTTTAACCCTTCAGGCCATTCTCTTTGTACTAAGTGCTGCATGGGATTTTAACTTGCAGGGGAAAAAAACACACAGATGATCTCGTCCTTAGGATGGCCACTTATGTATCACCCCAAAAGAAGAAATGTATCAGTAAAAAAGGAGATAAAACGGGACAGTGATTTGCATAAAATTTGCATAAGTTAATTGATATGGTTGGAAATTTAGAAATAATAATTATAATTTAAATAGAAATACTGTCCATCTTGCCATAGTGCGAAAAATTGTGACCAGGTGACCTATGTGCCTGCTTGTACAGTCTGCAGCAGTTCAGTCTGCAGTCTGTACAAGCAGTTCAGTCTGCTTGTACAGTCTGCAGCTGACTTTTGATGGGCAACAGTTCTTACAGTTCTTTATCTTTAAAACGGAATGGGACAGGACAACACTACAAAGACGGGACATCATCAAATAGAGGATGGTCCTCCGGTAGCCCTTTAAATAGAGCAGGGCTCTCCAACCTTGGGTCCCCAAATGTTGCTAGGACTACAGCTCCCAGAATCCCTTGCCATTAGCCATGCTGGCTGGGTATGCTGGGAGCTGTAGGCCAGCAACATCTGGGGACCCAAGGTTGGAGAGCCCTGAAATAGAGGCTGTCCTCTGTAAAAGGGGACACAAGGCCACTCTACTCATCCTGCTTGCCAGTAATAGGTTGCTGTAGCCAGAGGTGCAGAGCTAGTTCCTTCAGTATCTGCATGTCTACCTGTTCCATGTGTGGTATTTATGAAGTCTTCCCACAAACTTCAGTGAAATGTCTTTGAGACCACTGCAGCATGGGTAACTTATGGACTGCATTATGAAAGTGTTTCACATTTTTGGTTGAGAAGCTGAACGATCTGGATATCTTTTCACAAAAGAAGCATCCTTCAATGGGTGGTTTTAAATGTTGCATTAATAAAATAAATCCTGTAGCCCTATGCAGACATTAAAGCAATGCATGGGGGGAGAACGGAATCTCATGTATTCCAATTCCACATATTCATTATAATGCCTGAAGGCTGTATGTCGAGAGGGCTCTTTCTACATGACTGGGAAGCCTGAAAGAACAGAGCTCCAAGCAGTACATGCAGGTTCTTGGTCCAATTTCAAAGAACCCACTTCAGTGAACTACATTTAAGAATGGGGAGAAAAACATAGGTGAGATTGTAACACTTACATATTAGAAGGCATGGTTATCTTGCCTACATGTTTATGAAGGTTTCACATTATTTCTATCACAGGAATTTTACCAAAGTTATCAACATGCTAACACAGGGCAAAAGGGGCTGGCAAAGAATGGTTTTAAAAATGGCAAAGTCTTTGCCTTCTCTTCAGAGAATTTCCTTCCCCCAACCACGCATAGCTGTGGGCGGCGAGAATTTTGCACGCACGGGGGATGAGAGAAGAGACCACTATGGGGTGATCCTAGTCACCAACAAAGTTTGAGGAAGGCAGAGCACCAGGATTGATATTAGGCCTGGACGCAACCTGCCCTCAGCCTCTTTCTTTCGCAGCTCCCTCCCTCCCTGTAAGCAGTGTAGGTTCCTCTGGTTGCCCGGTCAGGGGGCCAAGTAGGAATTTTGGCCCATTGCCATTATTTCTACACGCGCAATAAAAAAAGTCAAGATCCCTGCCTTCACAAAGCTTTTTGGGCAAAACAAACATGCCCATGTGGGGATCCAAGCAGCGAGGGCCATGTTTAAATCAGGTTGCCAGTTCATAGGTGTATACCCACAGGTATGCTGCAGTGGTCTGCTAATGCTATAAGCACAGGAGCCAGTGACCCTGTTTCAACATGATCCTGACTATGTGGAACCTGGTAGGGACAAGTTTACTTTACACACCCAGTTTCACATGGAAATCAGTTCTTACATTCTAGAACTAAGCCCTGGCAAAAATACAGCTCTTTGTCTTGTAAGCCAGAACTCATACATTCCTGTACCATCAGCTAGAGTCATAACTGATACACTATGCGCACCATAGTTAAATACAACACACTGCAATCCAAAGCATACGTTCTGGGAGGAACACAGGAAATTGCTTCCAAGTAAACAGGTTTAGGTTGGCTTGGCAGTATGAGAACAATGACATACATGATCGCTCGTGGCACATCTGTATATTTCAGTAAGGGTTGGATGGAGTTCAAAACACATTCAGCTTCATAATATTCCGCTTCCAGTGAACTCAGTGGCACTTAAAAAAAAAAAAATCTGGAATGTGTGTAAAGACTGAGAAGGTAATCATCACTAAGGCGAATGGGGGAGAATTGTATGGTAGTTAGTTATTGGATGCAATGGGTTGTCAGTAATCAGAACCTAGCAATTTGCATTGTGTTAGCTATTGTATAGCATTTGTATAATTTATTTCTTTAGACATCATAATTATTAATCATCATCATATAAATAAGATGCATCTTTCAATGATATAGAGCTTGAGAAACAAGCTAGGTCAGTGCAACGAATCTGCAATCATCATTAGGAAGGCATTTATTTTTACAGAGACCTCATGGGAGACTGTAGTTTATTTGTCAAAGAAGATGTTTTAAGTTTCATAGTATGTACTGGAAGCTAAAAAAGGGCCCTAAATTGGGGAGGGAGGACATCACATACAACCCAACCAGTTGAAAAAGTTTTGGATACAAAGTTGAATTTTATAGCCTGGGCTCATCTCCATAAAAATACATATGACATATTCTTTTAAACATAAACGTTAGTCAAACAAACTCCTTTAAGAAATGCTTAATACATTCATTTTTGTATACAACAAAGTCATTCATAAAAGTTATGCTTTTTTAAGCTTGCTGGTTTAAGGAGAATGTGAATAGCTTTCACCACAGGAACTCACCGAGGCAGCAAAACTCTTGAGTGTTGCACATTTCATAGAAATTACAGGTTCTTGGAACTGGATCTTTTTTGCTCACTTCAGAAGCAATTAACTGGTTGCTACACACCTGGAGCTTGTTAATTCTGGGAGAGGCCTTAAAGCTACAGTTCACATTTCACTGTAGTCTGGTAAGAAATCAAATAAAAGGGTGATTTTAAAAAGCCCGGTAATGCTTATTCCATATTTCTGGCAAGGAAAAAAAAAATCTATAAAGTTGCTAGCTTCCTTTGGCTAGAAAAACCAATTTCCATCCTGAGAAGCTTCACATCATGTGAATATTTTATTTTCCCCATGAAAATCTTTAAAATGGGAGAAAATGGTGCTGTATGTATGTCACATTATTTAAAGGCTTTTTAATAGTTCAGAATACACAAGCTGTGCAACTATGGGTATTTCTAAGATCACCTGACTCTGAAATTATGTATATTTAGTTTTTGGTGAGTTCAGTGTGGCTTTGTTTACTTGAGGCATCCATGAAGACTGATTGAATGACTATATAATAGTTGCTGTGGCAATTAAGTCAGAGAATATGTATTAATTAATATCTATTAGAAAGACACTTGGAAGTTGCTGTGGGGGTTTTTTGAGAGAGAGTAAATGTTGCACTTTTGACTGACTTGTGTAGCTCTGCCTATCATTCCAAACATGGCAGGGTTGATAGTATAGAGCAGGGGTGCAGAACCTCCGGCCCACAGGGCACCCAATCTGGCCCATGCCACCCCTTGGGGGTCCCCCAGGGGTGTGGCTTAGGTTCCAAGCCCTATCCCCTGGAGAAAACCCCTGGGAGGGCATCCCTGCATTATCTCCAAACTCTGATCAGATATCAGGGATGGCCCTTCCAGGGATTAGGACTCAGCAATGTGCGGGGATGAGCAATGCTCTTGCCCCTGTGCAGGCAAGTCTTGCCACCTCTCATCTTATCATTCCAAACATGACAAGGCTGATAGAATAGATTCTATATACCAGGGTTCTCCAAACATGGGTCCCCAGATGTTACTGGCCTACAACTCCCAGCATACCCAGCCAGCATGGCTAACGGCAAGGGATTCTGGGAGCTGTAGTCCAGCAACATCTGGGGACCCAAGGTTGGAGAGCTCTGCTCTATACTATAGAGGCAGAGCAGGCACTGACCAGGTAAGCAGTTGAGCTAATAGGTGGGCAGTTAAGCAGGGAGGGATTTCCCACCAGGAACATGTTGCTGCAACTGAGGAACCTATCCAAAATTAGAGTCTTTATAGTACTGGGTAGAATCCCATTGGCCCCTGGTGTCACCTGATCCTGATGAGGTAATCACTGCATTTGCTGCCCTCTGGCCATCTGCACTGGTGTGCCAAAGTGCAGCAGGCAGCAGCTGCCTTATCTGGCAAGCCATCATGGTGGCAGAGAGAGTCAAGACACCTTTGTCTGCCTGCCTGCCTGACTCTGTGGTTTACAGTCATTGGCATCCTACCGAAATAGGTGGGTCACAGAGATGGCAAATATGAAGGCAATGGGAAGGATATGATTAGTACTGTCCTGTTTCCATGATGCCATTGCCATGAAATCCGCAACATTTATTACTGAGATAGACCTGATAGAAAGAAAACAGACTGGTATTTCCTACCAGTCCACATTTTACACACGGAGAATGACTGAATTTAAGATTTCTCAGTGAAATCTTACTTCCATTTCTCACAGGATGCATTTTTTAATCCTTGAAGCTTTCACTGACTTAATACAGAACTGAAAAATTAGCTGATGTGTAAAATTAGCTGATGTGTAAAATTAGGAGAAATGCCCCCCAAAGTTTCTGACCATCTAAATCGAAAGGAAAAAATTAACCAACCTTAAAAATTAAATGTAATGCATATAAATTAAATATTTTCATTTTGAGTGGAATAATAATAATTTACATTGCACTTTAATGAAGCAAATGTGTGTCCCTCGTATGAACCAATTAAACGATTAACTACTGTATGCATTTCAACCAACAGGTCATCTTCAGCTTCCTGTTTGTGATGGAGTCTCCTTTGGGGCTGTTTAGGCAGAGGCGTAGCGTGGGGGGTGCAGGGGGGGCCGGCCGCACCGGGCGCAACATCTGGGGGGGCGCACTCGCACTCGCAGCTCTCTGCCCCTGCCTGGCTCACTCACTCTCTCTGCCCTAGCCCGTGCGGCGACTCCCAGCTTTTCTTTTCTTTTGCATTTGCAGCGTGGAAGCCGCATAAATAAATAAACAAACAACAGCCAGCGGCCGGCGCGTCATGTGGACTAGAAGATTAGCGCGGCTTTTGTGTCTCAGGTTGTGTGGCTCTCCCCCCCCCCGCCCGAATCTGTGTGTGTGTGTGCGCGCGCGTGAGCGCGCAAGGTATAAAATTAAAAAAATAATAATGATATCCTACCACGAATCGGGCTGCTTTGAAAACTTTTGTGTTTCTCTGCCCCCCCTTCCTCCCGTGTGTGTGTGCGTGCGTGCGTGCGTGTGCGTGTGTTTTGCATTGCCCTGCCTGCTCTGTTGCCCAGCCGATGCCTCCCGGGAGGAGGAGGAGGAGGAGGAGGAGGAGGGGGCGGGGTAGAAGAGAGGGGGGGGTATTAGGAAAGCTACTGCAGCTGCCGCCGCTGCGTTGGACGAGCCGTCCAAGAAGGGAGGGGATCCCCCCCCATAGAAGGTACTCTTTTCCTCTGTTCCTCCATTGATTCCTCTCCCTCCATCTCCATTGAGATCGCAGAGACACTGTCTCTGCGGGGCGTTGTTAAGAGCTGGGGGCTTTTGTTGCCGCTGCGAGATTCAAAGGGACTAGAAACGGAGGGTTTCCCATGTAAAACCTTGCCCGCCCGCCCCTCCAGCAGCACTCTCCGTGCGCCCTAACGCCCACCCGCTTTCCTGGGATTTTGAAGGAATACCTTTCTGGAATCTCTAAATAATGATGATTTTTTAAAAGAAAAACAAACAAACAAAATGTATTGCCTGCGAGTACTTTTCACACATGAAGAGAAATACTTTGCTTTCATGCTGTTCTTTTTCTCTTTGAGTTGAATCTCCCCCCCCCTCCCATCTTCATGAACGAATGCACTAAGGAATATATATATATATATATATATATATGTCTGTGTGTGTGTATCTCTTTCTCTCTGGGTGTATTTTATATATCTATATAGTACTTAAAACAAAAGGAAGCCCAAACTTTTTTTTTGAATTTTAATCTGGAGGTTTGCATCCATAGTCTCTAGTTGGTTTGGCAGAGAAATTGTGTTTGGCCTCTTGTATGTGTGTGTGTTTAGTCACTTTGGGTGATATCTGAGGAATGAAATGTTCTTCTGCATGGGAAGGCTTCCCCCCCCTCTAACTAGTTGACTGGTATTTACAAGTGAAAACGACCGCCATTGTGTGGTCCCCCCCCCATTGGGCACAATTGCTGTGATCTCCTTTGGGTATCCTAGTTTAGAGATCCCACGCTTTGAGAAGGAGGGGGTTAGAAATGTTCTGGTTTCAAAGTCCTTCTGAGTAGATATGGGCCCACCAGAGAGGCCCCCCCAAAGGGGGGGGGTGTTCCTCATCCTCACCACCACCCTCTCCTCCTCCAGTGCAGCACCGTTTTCCTCGTGTAAAATGTGTAATGCATGTTCGCACTCAATAAAGTGTTTGAAAATAAACTTGTATTTAGATGCATTTTACTTTAATTACATCAGTATTTTCATAACAAACAATACATGTGCTTAGGGGGTAAGGGTTTCTTTAACTAATCTAGTGGAAGAGACTCGAGTGCTAAAATCCACGGGTTAGGGGGCGCAAATTACTTGCCTTGCCCCGGGTGCTGACAACCCACGCTACGCCACTGTGTTTAGGTGTTACTTCCCCCCTGAAATTCTTCTCAAAATAACAGTAGGAGCAGACCTCAGGTTTGTTCACTCCCCCTCCCCAGTTCTCTGTCACTTCCTTCATAGCAGGTAGAAAATGGAGGGTGCAATCCAATTAAGTCCTTCCACTGATGGAATTGCTTCCGTCAGTGGAATGGGATGTGGTGGGTGATCCCACCTCCCCTGCAGCCCCATGTGCCCTCAAAATATGCTCCGGAGCATTGGGGGAACCCTCTGGAATCAATTTGTCATGGTGGTGGAGGCGGCGGCGGGGCTGCAAAGGAAAGGAGAGGAGAAGAGGATCCCATTGCACAAGTGGACTTCTGTGCATGCTGTGTTGCATTCCACCTGGATCCTGCACCTGATGTTTCTTAAAATTCTCCTTGCCACTTACAATAATACAGGATAATACAGATGCTCAAGCTATGACTTGTGGTAGTTTGTTCATCTCTGTGTACACTATGCCAATGTACACCAGTTGCTGGGGAACATGGGCAGGAGGGTGCTGTTGCACTCATGTCCTGCTTGTGGGATCCCGTGGGCAGGTGGTTGGCCACTGTGGGAACAGAAGGCTGGACTAGATGGACCCTTGGTCTGATACAGCAGGGTTCTTCTTATGTTCTTACACTGCCTTACCCATAATATTGGTAAACAATAGCAGAATAGATCACTTTCTGCTCCTGCTGCAAAGGCAGATAGAGTAGCAAAACGGTGAGGAGGCTGTAAGTTACGAACTGTAAAGGGGCAATCCATGCGTGTTTAGAGAGAGAAAAAGTCCTACAAATCCCAGCATTCCCCAGCCAGCCAGCCAGCCGGGGGGGGGGGGAGGATGCTGAGAGAGGCAGAACTTTTCTCTCTCTAAACATTCATGGGATTGCAACCTAAATCTGGTGTAAGTTTGCTCCAGGTAGCTTAAAGATGAGGGCTAGGTAGCTTTGGAAGGAACAGACAGGTAATTTACTTCCCTATTTATTTTATTTATTATAGTTATTATTATATTCATATCCAACCTTTTTTCCTGCTAGGAGCCCAAGGCAGCTTACATAATCCTCCTCCTCTTCCTCCTCCTCCTCCTCCTCCTCTCCATTTTATCCTCACAACAACCCTGTGAGATAGGTTAGGCTGAGATCCAGTGACTGGCCCAAAGTCAGCCAGTGAGCTTCATGGCTGAATGGGGACTTGAACCCAGACCGTCCCAGTCCAACACTCTAACCACTTTGCCACACTGGCTCTCTATTATCCATCAGCATTCTTTTATACATGCCATATTTTTTTAAAAAAAATCTGTAGTGTATAGTTATGTGAATTTTTAAAGACCGATACAAATTATCTTATTAAACAATCGCACAAAATGTCATCAAACTAAGCTAAATCTTACTTGGTGTCTTTTCTGAAAACAGATATTCAGATTCTGGGACAGCAGCTTCAGATCCAGTCTTCACAAAGCTTTTTCTTTTTTCTTTTTCTTTTTCTTGGTTTAATGTTGAAAGAACTTCCCTTCATTTTCACCTGCAATTTTGGTCTCACATCAGGAAAGAAAAGGACGTGGTCCTCAGCTTTGAAGATTATTGCTTTCATTTTATGTGCTGCATGCAATGTTTTGCCATGATCTTCCACATCAAATACAGAACAAAATTGTTTTAGTGCTTAGAGTGGGCATAGTCTTTTTGGGGTCTGAAGTGAACACCAATACACACTTTCAATATAAATGTATTATTCTTCAGTGTTAAGCTTAACTCCTTAGTAACCCATTTGTTCTGGAAAGGTGAAAGAAGGCCCAGCCCAGTTCTCAAATTCAACAGCACAAGCCCCATTCAAGAAAACATGCTTTTCCTCAACAAAAGATATATATATATATATATATATATATATATATATATATATATATATGCAAAATAGATAACAATGTATTTTTTTAATGCCCTATGAAGGAAATAATCTGGACATGTCTCTGTGTTCATAGAGATAAGATAAAGTACCTGCACATAAGGAATAATCTATCAGCATTGGCTAAAGCAGGGCTCTCCAACCTTGGGTCCCCAGATGTTGCTGGCCAACAGCTCCCAGCATACCCAGCCAGCATGGCTAATGGCAAGGGATACTGGGAGCTGTAGTCCAGCAACATCTGGGGACCCAAGGTTGGAGAGCCCTGGGCTAAACATATTGAGCTTGTTATTTTATGACATCTGATTTCACCCCACCTATAAAAATGAAGGGCACCATCCATCCATTCCCATTATCCCCTTCCCCCATTGACTGCACCTGGCTGTTACCTGCAGTGAGAGATCTATGCCTGTCTGCCTGTCTGTCATGGGCCGCATATGTAGAATACTCTCACAGGAAGAAGTAGCTTGCATGAATTCTTTGGAGAGGAATAGGGCCGATTGATCTTTCTTTGGGGGTGCGCGCACAGGCCTGTCATGGCAGGTAATGACTAAGTGCATTGCCATGTAAGCAGCACAACATGTATGGTGGCCACGTATGAATCATCAAAAAAGAGGAAACACATCAATAAAGAAAAGAAGACAAAAGATGGCACTGATTTACATAAATTTGTAAACCCCTGCAGGCCCGGGCTCAGCCGGGAGCCGCCTTGCCCCACCTGCAGCTGCTTGGAAGGGGACTATAAAGACCAGGCCCCAGCTGACCCGGGCATCTCCTCACCACCACTGCCGGGGAGAAGACCAAGCCAGGCAGGTGGGTCCAGCTCTGCTGCTGCTGCCGCCGCCTGTGCGAGGCCAGCCCACCCCACCGCACCTGTGGGACTGCTGCCTGCCCCCTGCAGGCCCGGGCTCAGCCGGGAGCCGCCTTGCCCCACCTGCAGCTGCTTGGAAGGGGACTATAAAGACCAGGCCCCAGCGGGGGTGGGCATCTCCTCACCACCACTGCCGGGGAGAAGACCAAGCCAGGCAGGTGGGTCCAGCTCTGCTGCTGCTGCCGCCGCCTGTGCGAGGCCAACCCACCCCACCGCACCTGTGGGACTGCTGCCTGCCCCCTGCAGGCCCGGGCTCAGCCGGGAGCCGCCTTGCCCCACCTGCAGCTGCTTGGAAGGGGACTATAAAGACCAGGCCCCAGCGGGGGTTGCCCCTTTGGGGGAGCCACTTCGGGGGTGGCACGAGGGCGAGGGCCTATCCCCCTGCTGTTGGGGATATAGGTGGGGCTGGGAGTTTTAAAGAGGCCCTTCCTTTTTGAAGGGTTGGGGCTTTTTAGGGGTTGATTTTAGGGGTGGGTCTCCCGCCTGACTGGCGGAAGCGAGGGGGCATGTGTCTCTCCCAGGGAGATAGTGGGGGGAGTTCTGGGGGGCAAACGGTACCAACGTTGAGCGGCAGGCGCTGGCAGAGCGCTAGGGGCAGGCCACGCCGAGTAAGGGGAACAAGGGATCGATGCTTAATATCTATCCCTTGTTCCGGGCCTGCCCAGAGCCAAGGGATAACTGGGGGATGTGTTGCTCCTCCCCCCACCCTGCGTTTGCTGTTGTGCAATGCCAGGTCCGTTACCCAAAAAACATCTCTCATCCATGACTTGATCATGGATGAGGGTGCGGACCTGGCATGTGTTAAGGAAACCTGGCTGGACGAGGCCACTGCTCCAACTCTGGCGGCCTTGTGTCCGGCCGGTTTCTCGTATGCCCAGCAGCCAAGGGTTGGGGGACGGGGAGGGGGAGTGGCTGTTATCTACCGGGAGTCCTTGGTCCTCACCAGACTCCCTCTCCGGGAGACCAAGTTTATTGAGTGCATGTACTGGAGGTTGGGTCCAAGGGGCAGCCTGGGGATTCTGCTCGTGTACCGTCCACCCCGCTGCACGACAGACTCCCTGGCCGAAGTGCTGGAGGTGGTCTCCGATGTGCGTGTGTTGTCCCCCAGGCTAGTGGTGCTGGGGGACTTCAACGTGCATTCGGGGGCTGCCCTCACGGGGGCACCTCGGGACTTTATGGAGACCATGGCTTCCTGGGAGCTGCACCCTGTATTAACTGGACCTACCCATGTAGCCGGTCATGCACTGGACTTGGTTTTTGTTTCCGGAGAGGGGGGAAATGATCTGGAGATCGGGGGTATATCCACCACCCCCTTGTCATGGTCAGATCACTATCTGGTGGGGTTGGATTTCTCGGTGCCACAACCCCTCTGCAGGGGTGAGGGACCTATTAGAATGGTCCGCCCCAGGCGTCTTATGGATCCGGATGGATTCCTGAACGCGCTTGGGGAATTGGAGCACACAAACGGTAGCTCGGTCGAGACCCTGGTGAATGACTGGAATGCTGCAATCACCAGGGCATTAGACCGAGTTGCCCCGAAGCGCCCTCTTCGCCTAAACAGAGCCCGCGCGGCGCCATGGTTCACTCCGTCGCTGCGAGCTCTGAAACAAGAGGTGAGAAGGCTAGAGCGCCGATGGCGAAATTCCCGCTCCGAAGACGATCGAACACGGGTTAGAGCTGCATCTTCAGCCTACCGGGTGGCGGTGAAGGCAGCAAAAAAGAATTTCTATGCTGCCTCCATTGCGTCTGCAGAGTGCTGCCCCAGGAGGCTGTTCCAAGTGGTCCGGAGTCTGGTCGGTCCAGTCGCTCCGGACCCACTGGAACAGTCAAAAGCCTCCTGTGAGGCTTTAGCGAAGCACTTCGCAGATAAAATCTATCGGATTAGGAGTGGGATATCGTACGTCGTGGACACAGGGAGTGAGCGGGAGGAGGCCAATGGCAGACCGGTTTTGTGGGATCGGTTTCGGCTTCTTCCTTCTGATGAAGTGGACAAGGTGCTTTCATCTGTGAGGCCGACCACCTGCTTGTTTGACCCTTGCCCATCCTGGCTCATCATGAGCTGCAGGGAGAGACTGGGTGAGGGGATCAAGGCGGTGGTGAATGCCTCCCTCGAGGAGGGAGTGATGCCATCAGCCCTCAAGGAGGCAGTAATAAGACCGCTTCTGAAGAAGCCCTCCTTGGATCCCCAGGATTTAAACAACTTTCGCCCAGTCTCCAATTTACCATTTCTGGGCAAGGTGATCGAGCGGGTGGTGGGTGCTCAGTTGAAGGCACACTTGGATGAAGCTGATTATTTGGATCCGTGCCAGTCGGGCTTCAGGTCTGGACATGGGACGGAGACGGCCTTGGTCGCCTTGGTGGATGATATGAGGAGGGCTTTGGATAGGGGCGAATGCTCCTTTCTAGTCCTCCTCGATCTCTCAGCAGCTTTTGATACCGTTGACCACGGTATCCTCCTGGACCGTCTGGAGGGGTTGGGCTTGGGAGGCACTGTATTGCAGTGGTTCCGGTCCTTCCTCTCTGGAAGGTATCAGAGGGTAGTTCTCGGGGAGGAGGCTTCGGACCCTCGGCTGCTCACTTGTGGAGTGCCGCAGGGTTCCATCCTCTCCCCGATGTTATTCAACATCTACCTCAAGCCGCTGGGAGCTATCATCAGGAGGTTTGGGGTGCAGCGTCATCAGTATGCGGATGACACGAAGCTCTACCTCTGTTTCAAGTCCTCACCGAGGTTGGCCGTTGAGACCCTGTCCAAGTGCCTGGAGTCAGTGGCTGGCTGGATGGGAAGGAACATGCTGAAACTGAACCCGGACAAGACCGAGGTACTTCTGGTGGGGGACAAGGGAAGGTTAGGGGATGTTGACCTGGTGCTGAATGGGGTACATCTACCCCTGAAGGACCAGGTCCGCAGCTTGGGGGTCATTCTAGACTCCCAGCTGTCCATGGAGGCTCAGGTGGCAGCTGTGAGCCGGGCGGCGCTGTATCAACTCCATCTGATACGGCAGCTGCGCCCCTACCTTCCTAATCACCTGCTCCCATCAGTGGTTCATGCCTTGGTCTCCTCTCGCCTAGACTACTGTAATGCGCTCTACGTGGGGTTACCCTTGAAGACGGTCCGGAAGCTTCAGCTGGTACAGAACGCGGCGGCTCGCCTGATTAAGGGCAGCCGCCGGCGTGATCACATCACGCCAGTGCTTAATGAGTTGCACTGGCTACCAGTTGCTTGCCGAGCCGAATTCAAGGTGTTGGTTTTGACCTTTAAAACCCTACACGGCTCCGGCCCAGTTTATCTCAAGGAGCGCCTCCAGCAACATCAAGTAGGCCGCTCAACAAGGTCTGCCACGGACGGCCTTCTCCTTATCCCATCAGCCAGAGCAGCCAGGCTGGTGGGGACTAGGAAGAGGGCCTTCTCTGTGGCGGCCCCCACATTATGGAACTCCCTCCCTAGTGACCTTCGCCATGCCCCCTCCGTGATGAGCTTCCGCCGTGCATTAAAAACATGGCTGTTCAGGCGGGAATATGGGGTGGGTTAGGTTTTTAATGAGAATTTTTTTATATTGTTTTAATTATTATGTTTTATTGTGTTTTATTGTATTTTAATTGTACATCGCCCAGGGTGGCCGGGTGACCGGCCAGATGGGCGATTGATAAATATAATAAATAAAATAAATAAATAAATAAATAAATAAATTTGCATGTGCTAATTTATATGTATAGATGCAAATTCAGAAATAATTGTCATGATTTAAATAGAAGTACAGTAAATCTCACCACAGTGTGGAAGACTGTGACCAGCTGACTGTCCAGGTGCCAACTTTAGATGGGCAAACATTCTCATGGTTCTTTCTCTTTAAATTGGACTGTCCTTTAAATAGAGAACACCTTCAAATAGAAGGACCATCCTCTGTAAAAGGGAACACATGGCCACCCTAAAAGCATGTCAGCGGGTGATGATGGGAAATGGCTCCAGAACGCTAACCAGGTGAATTGGTGGTGACTGCAAGGAGGCGGAACGGCAAGGCTGGGAGGCACCAGGGGTTAACACTGGGCCCCTTGCAGGAGTATAGGCCTCAGCTGGTGCCCTTATGATGCTAATTCCTGACACCAGCAGTGGCTATTTATTTATTTATTTATTACATTTATACCCCGCCTTTTTTCCTGCAAGAAACCCAAGGCGTCTTACATAATCCTCTTCCTCCTCTCCATCTTTGCCTCACAGCAGCCCTGTGAGGTAGGTTGGGCAGAGAGTCAGTGACTGGCCCAAAGTCACCCAGTGAGCTTCATGGCCGAGTGGGCATTAGAACCCAGATCTCCTGAGTCTCAGTCCAACACTCTCACCACACTGGCTCTCAAGAGTTATTGCTGGAGTGGAGCATGTTTTGTAAAATCTGGAGCAACTTAAGAATAGCTGTGGAACTTTAGGGTAGCAGCTACTGAAACATCCTTACATATCTGTGTATCTATGTATTCTTTGCTTTTCTAAAGTCTATTTAAAGCAGCTTATAATACAAGTAAACAAAATAAGCAACAATGAATCATCAAAAGGCAGATTTCCAAAGCAAATGTATTGTTTGGCAAGGGTTACATTTAATAATAAACAGTGGAAGCTACATCTTCCATTTCTTCTCTCTCTCTCTCTCTCTCTCTCTCTCTCTCTTTAAAGTTAGGTCACTTGTTCCAGAAAATAAAATGAATCTAAACCTTCAGGGTATCTCAGACTGCAATTTGTAGCCCACTTACTCTGGAGTACTCCTATCCTATCGGTATCTCAATGAAGTTGGTGTGATTGCTCCACGATTATTCTGGAGTAATAGGTTGAGAATTGCAGCATCAATGAGTAGGTAGCACATATTCATCATTTCAAATATCTACCAACCTTTCTTCCTGTCTGAACTGCTGCAGTGTCAGGAAATGCCTCTGCTCTGGTTTTCTTTTCACTTGGCAGTTCCAATTACTTCTCTTCTGTGCTGTTACCTTGACAGGGATAGCGCTGAACAATTCAGTTGTTCTTACAACAAAGATTTCTCAATAACAGCAAACAACATGTTCATTTTGATCTGGTGATTTTTCCCCCAGAAAGTATCTGAATATGTTTCTGTTCATTTGCAGCTCTTAATGGTCATAATAATCATAGAGATGGATTTTGCTATTCTCTCATTTCTTTTATCTCTAGTCAAGCATTTCTTGTTACAGACCTGTCACAATAACTGATACAGCTTCCTTGTGTCTTCATTGTGAGACTGAGTTCTGTTGTTGCACCTATTGTTGGGATTCTAACTCTCTTAAATGACTGACTTATAAATATTTGTTGGCATCCAAGCCTTTCTTCTTTGGATTTTATAAAATAGTCTGCCCATTGTCGATAACTTTTGCTAAATACCTTTTAGCACTGCACAACTTCTAATTGGTAGGATATTAGCAGCACAATCCTGTCCACCTCTACTGAAAAGTGTGTCCCATTGAGTTCAATGGGGCTTACTCCCAGGGAAGTGGATATAGGATAGCAGCCTTAGATATTAACATGTAAAGATATTGAAATAATTCCTTCTCCACTTTAATTGCTGGTAAAATCACTGCACTCTTTACAAACGTTTTGGCAAGCTATCAAGATTATGTTTTTCCAGGTGTTCTGTTATATATAGTATAAAAACATAACTAATTTCAAGGAAATATTGTTTTATTGCAAGGTTATAAACTGTACATATTTTTTACCAGCCAGTGCCATTGTGTTGATATATTCAGAGGCTTAAACAAACATACTGTGTAGTATAGAATTTATTATACACTCCTGTGTTGAATATAATGACATTGTAGCACCAACATCTGCAAAAATATGAGATGCTAAAAGTTTAGAATGCATTCAAGTATGGTTTCAAGGTCATCCTCAACCATATTAATTTCAACATGTGTTCCATTTTTAAGGCTCAGTTTTGGGCGTGTTCTAAGGCCAGAATCCAAAGTATTACTTTAAGGTTGCAATCCAATGCATGTTTAGACAGAAAAAAGGCCTACAACTCAAATCACGTGGAAAGCCTCCACAGATAGAGGAGGCTTTCCCCTTCAAAATGGCGTCCCCCATCATTAAAGTTTGATGGGAACAGCATTGGAGGGTGGCATTTACTTTACACACTTTTAGAATGCCTGAATAGGGCTTATGTTTATGTGGTGTGTGCCATATATGTGTGTATACACAGACAACCATATTAATGCTTGAGCTTCACGCATTCATTCTTCATTCACTGTATCAACATTGTAAGGGTACATCCCTAATAGACCCAAGCAAAACATTACGTGCACATAATGACAGCCCAACGGCCCTTTTAGAACTCGAAAAGATTTAACATGGATTTAACATGTATCTTCAGCAATAGGCAGCTAAACCTTGGGACATATGTACTCCAACACCCTGGGTTGTTTTTGTTTTTGTTTTTTTTTGTTTTTTAGAGAAGATTGAAAATGGGACATTTTAAATTATTTCCTTCAAAGTCAGAGCATGAAAGGCCTATTCAAAACACATATGTGGATAGGAAGAGCAGAATTATGTCCACTGGCCCTTCTACTCCCTCAGGAGGGCAAATAATTTGTGGAGAATTTTGATTTCATAGATAATTGGGGACAGGCCACTGAGGCCAGCAGAGGGTTTTGCCTAAATGGGGCATCGCTGTCAGCATGTGGATTCCTCTCCTTCGTGGCTTTTGATTTTGATCACCCTTGCATGAGGATACTGCCTATGCTTTTTTTTTAGTACATAAAGCAAGGTGAGGAACTTCTGTCCCACCAGATGTTGTTGGACGACAAGTCTCATCATCCCTGACCATTGGCCATGCTGTCTGGGGATGATGGGAATTGGAGTCCAACAACCTCTGGATGGCGCCAGCCAGGTTTGCTGCTCCCCGGCATAGAGTATAATGGGGATCTGGAAGAGTGGCAACCCACCCATCCTCCTCCTCTGCGCTCAGGGCCAAAACAAATAATAATCCGCACACTCCCATTTATTAGTGTATCGGAGAGGAGGGATTTACTTCTGGACTACAGGGCAGAAGACACATCTCCAGAGAAGTTGCACTTAAAAAAAAAATCCTAACATTGAAGTAAATATTAAGATTTCAGCTCCCCCAGCCAATAGGACCATGCATGATAAACCACATTGATAAACGTAACACGGATTATTACACAAATAAATGCTGACTTTGCTCTATTTCTTTGTTTTTGTGGATTTTAGTGATGAAAAATAATCTACAAGGCACCACAAACACTTCTAAAACCCCAGCCATATTGTCAATTAATTATTAGACGTGGAAACCACAACTGAGATGGAAGGACTGGTACATTAATCACCATGCAAGGCATTGGAGAAAGCAGAACTAGGTCTAAAGAGTTTTGGGTTGAAATAGAAAAGGCAAACATTACATGGGAGAAAAGTTTATTTTTATTTTTTTCCACATTTTCGTAAGAGAAGGAAGGCATACAAGAATGGATAGGGTTCTTCCCACAGTTTCTGCTGTTAGAGATGTGTGGCATATAATGTCATGTCAACTGCACTTTGATCTATTTTCTCATGCTAAATTGACAGGCAGCTCCATCCTATGTGGGTGCCCACAACCCTCTGAACCCAGCGGACTGCAGGCATCCAACTGAGGGCAGGAGGAGTGCGGCAGAGAAGATTGCTGCCACACTCCCCTCACCCCCAAAAATATTTAGATGGCTGATTCTGGCCGTCAAAATGTTTTGCCTCTCTTCGTGAGGAGGAGAGGCTGAGGCACCACCTGGATTCCTCAGGAGCCAGCGGTGCCTCGCTCCTCCCCTCCCAGCCCCTGGGAACGCCCTCCCCCCATGCAGGCACTGAGGTTGGTCTTATGGCTTAGGTTCCCAGCTAGCACAGAAAGAACCGCACCGGCTGCGAGGTGGGGGGGGGAGGGTGTTCTGCGCTCAGACTCCCCACTGCGACCTCTGGATTTCCAAGGTCGCAGCAGGGAGCCCGACAACTCCTATGACCTCCCAGACAAGGTCAGAGAGCCACAGGATTGCACCCTTTATGTGGCAATCCATATCTAAGAAAATGTAAGAAAATTTTGGTAAGAAAATGGTTATGTTGCAGACGACAGATACGCCAATTTTTTAAAACTTTGGATCCATTGGTGGGTGCTGCTGATGTGTTCTTGTCATTTTCTATTCTGCATTCCAAATACAATTCGCCACCTATGGCTGAATGGCAATAATTGTAATTGCAGCATTTGCTAGTACAGTAATACCTTGGATTGCAAGTAACTTGGTTTGAGAGCATTTTGCAAGACAAGCAAATTTTTGTATCTAGGTTTGGCCTGGCTGCTTTTACACCATCAGAGTTTCCATTGTTATTGGAAGCACTTATTGAGGCTGGTCAGGCGAAGTGTCCTAGGGTCCATGTCTATAAATACTTGTTATTGGTGAATAAATATGATATACAGGGTTCTAAGCAGGAATGGAATAGGGAACTGGATTGCCCCATTTCCCCTAATTAATGGACCCCCACTTTGGCATCTATACCTGTAGTGTCTATGGATCTCAGGCTGTGTCTTATTCAGCACAAACTTTTATTTTGTGTCTGTTGGATGCTACAACGTCTCTTTAATAAGGGTTTGTCTAATTCGGCTAATTGCTTGTGCTGTGCAATGTAGCTAATGCTTTGTCAATGTCCAGTAGTTGCTTCTTTTTGGGACGAGGTTATTATACAGATAAATTTTGTACTGGAACAGTCTTTAATATTCACTGATCTGGTACTCCTGAGGCATTTCTTAAATTACCTTAAATTACCTGATCTAAGATGGCGTCTGAAGCAGTAACAGCTTTTTTTAGAGCTTCGGCATGTTTTGCTTTTAACTGTTTTAACCGTTCTTAATTTTATCTTATTTTTTATTCCTGGGCTCAAAAACTCTGGTGCTCTGATTAGCCAGAGTTTGGGAGTATGTTTGGTGTCTGACTAGCTAGCTGCTACCTTTTATTTTATTTTATTTTATCTTGGAAACTAGCTAGCTCCGAGCTTTATCTGGCCACGAGGAGTAGTTTCGGAGATTTTTTGGGGAGTTTCCCTCGGAAGGCTGTTAGTGGTTTCTACTTGGAGCCCTACCAGAGAGTATTTACCGGAGCTCCCTGTAAGATTGAATATGCTGCTATCTTTATTTTACTGGATGTTTACTGCTCCTGTGTGGAATATTCACCCTCCTTGCTTGAGGACTTGGACTGCAGCCTATTCTGATTATATAGAAGGAGATCACAGCAGCTCAGTGAATTATACTCTTCTGCTGTTATTCTATCCGGTGTATACCTGGTAGAAATTGAGATCATTGTCTGGAGGAACCAAAAGGAGGAGTTTTTTGCTGAAAGGACAAGAAGTGTTAAGATAAACGAAAGCCTGTGGAGTGTGTCTCTGGGATCAGCCATCTCAAGTGGGAGGAGGAGAGAAATTTACTGCTAAGAAGGCTGCTAAGAAGACCTACCGCCAAGTAGACTGCTTTATAAACACCAGAAGATACTATAGAATCTGTTTTATCAAGCAGTATTCCCCCCTTTTTGGAAGACTTTGCTGCCCAGGATACACAATAAGTCCTTGTTTTGAGATGGGGAGACTGTCTAAGTTATTGTAGTTTTGTTCATGGGTTAACATTTTAATGTTTTTAAAATGTTTTGATTGATATTATTTTAATATTTTAATGTTTTGATTATTTTATTTTATAAGTTTTAACAAAATTCCCCCTTTCTTTTACGTTGTGTATACTAGGATCACATTTCTTCTCTTGGTGGGGTGGGGGTATTGATGATGACTATGAAGGGTAGAAAGAGACGTAGCTCTGTTAGCGATTCGGTATCCCAACCATTTTCTAAGCAGCCCAAAATTGACGACTTTTTGTTTTCTAAAAGAGCGCAAATGAAAGAGAAGGGCTTTACTATCCCAGTCATGAATAGATACTCAGTATTTGCTGAGGAGAACGAGCCTCCCCCTGGTACTGAAGATGTCCCCATCATGCCTCCTAAGGTTGAGGCCGTTATGCCTGAGTCTAATTCCACTGATTTATCCTTTATAGAACTTCTGGCAAAACAGTGTTTCTTGGCGGCTAATATGACACAAAATATCTACTCCCACCTCAGAGAAATAGAGAGAACTCTAAATCACCTAGTTTCCCTTGTCTCAGGTGGTGGTTCAGCTTCCGGGAATCCTACTGCTTCCAATCAGCCTTCAGTGCTGGCTGAGAAAGCTTCCTCAGTTCAATCCAAAGTAAGTAAGGAACAACCCTTATTGGACATAGGACACAATCTGGTTTTACAGGCAAACCAGGTTGTCTTAAATATCATGCCCTTTAAGGGAGGTATCCCATGCTGGGGCTCAGTTCAGATGGCAAAACATCACTTGAGGCAAATATTGGGGTCCAGATCTATTGATCTGAGAGCTGTTGATCCAGTGTTTTCTTCACTAACATATACTAGAGTTCTTCTTAGCTTTAGCAAAATAGATATCCCGACTCTTTTAATTAGAGAAAAGGTTTTGCTTAAGTCTTTTGGTATCTTTCCTACGAGAGTTTTCAAAGACTTATCTCTCAGGCCTCTCATTCCTATTAGGAAACATAGTACCGCTATAAGAGGTTGCAGTGTAAGTTCTAATTTTAGAGATGCCAGCTGGGAGAGACCTGATAGTATAAAAAATGGGAAATATTTTACCTGGGGTACCCAGTCAGGCAGTGTAGATCTTATAGGCATTAAACATGCTCAACAGACCACCATGAACTTTTTATCCAATCAACATATAGCATCCAATTTACAACAAGACACATTCCCACTAAAAGGACATATAGATCCATGTAGACAGGATGATCTGGTATTTACTGAAAGGCCCTTGCCCACAGCTGACCTTATCGACCCTCCACGGCCGGAACAGGAGAAGAAAAAATATATACCTCCTATATCCCATTTACCTCAGGTTTGTGATGACTTCTGGGAACTGGAGGAGTCTCACCTCTTTGTCTCTTTCTCTGCACTTCCACAGGCAGAGCAGATTAGTATTTTAAAGAGACTAAATGGGGTAGAAAGCAGGCTTCTGAGTCTTTTCACAACTAGTGGGAACTTAGGTAAGTCCTATCATGAGGACTTATTGATTTCACCACCACCGACTACCAAAGTTCTTTCCCCGGTTTGTATAGTTAAGAAGCCAAAGCAAGATGGAGTATTTAAAACTATTGATCTTAATCCTGAGGAAGAACTGATGGTCAAGGCCAATGCGGGTATAGCAAATCCTGGCACTGCCGACTCAAAGGATTGGGCCAGTTTCCGGTTTCTGGAAACTCATGAACTAGGAGCACCTTTTACTTTTAACCCTCCTTCTGGGCCCTTAAATAAGCAGATGTCATCAACTAAGAGTGGCAGTGTCTTTTTTGACCCAGTAGGTGTGTTGGAGGAGCTAAACCCCATTGACTGACTCTCTAAGAGATGTACTGACTCTTCATCTTTGCTTAGATGTCTCTCATGGAACATAGCGGGTTGGAAGGGGAAGATTAGGGATAAATTATTTATCAATTATATCAAATCCTTTGATATTGTTTTGTTGCAGGAGACTTGGGTGAGTGATCAAATAATATTCAATGGGTATATTGCTACCTCCTTGGCAGCAGTTAAACCCCCTTTGAGAGGTAGGCCAAGAGCAGGATTGTTATGTTTGGTGTCTGCATCCCTTGATGTGGAAGTAGTTGCACTTCCCAGTTGCGGGACCATTGCTATGGCAACCTTAATTAAGAATAGCCGCTTTCAAGTTTTATTGTTTAATATATATCTTCCTCCAACTAAATGCTATGCTGATAAGAAAGCTCAGTGGGAAGAGCTAGAACAATATACTATCCATATTGAGGCAAAGTACCCATTAGCACAGGTCCTTATGGCTGGTGACTTTAATGCCCGGTTAGGACCTGAAGATTCTGCATTAGCAGAATCTCGACATCTTCAAGGAATTGACCATATGATAGGACAATCTCCATACACTAGACATTCTAAGGATGTTACAAAAAACTTTGCTGGTGTGTGTTTAGCTCTTTTCGCAAGTCGACATAACAAAATTATACTAAACGGAAGTACCCCAGGTGATATGCTGGGTGAGTTCACTTTTAGTTCTCTGCTAGGGAGCAGTGTTGTAGATTATGTTCTTGCTTCTCAGCCACTTAGGAGGGCAATTCAAGCTTTTTATATTGATGATCGCACAGATAGTGATCACTACCCATTAGTAATATTAATCAAACCCTCCCTAAAGATTCATTTGCCTGCTAGACCCCTATTATCGGACTCTTCCTTGCTCCCTTGTGTGAGAGGGATCAAATGGACAAGTAAGACAGAGGGAAAGTTCACCTCCTTTACAGTATCTCCTGTCGGTAAGCAATTATATCAAAACATCTTAGCTTCTGCTGATGAAGAGAAATTGTGTCATTATGAGACTCTAATTTCTAATATTCAAAGGACTCTAGTGGTAGATAGTCCCTCAATCGGTGATAAATACTATAGGAATAAAAGCTGGTTTGATCACGAGTGTTTGTCACTTAAGAACCAGATTACTCAGGTCTATTCCGTGTACCGGGATAAAGGAGCCAAATGTTTACCCGAAGTGTATTATAAATTGAAACGAGAATATAAAGCACTTATTAATCATAAGAAAAGAGCTAAAGTGAGAGATAACTGGGATTTACTAATATGTGCTACTCAAAAGAAGGATAGTAAACTATTTTGGCGACTTGTTACAGGTGCCTTATCAGAACGCCAAGAATATCCTGCTTGTTGCATTTCCAGTTATGACTGGGAAAGACACTTTTCTGTAATTCTTCAGGATTCTAACAACCTTTCCTTGCCTAGTTCTTGTCTGTCCCCTGATGTTGCAGAATGGCAACCTGTAACTCCTGGTGAAATTATTGATCTGATCTCTGAACTTAAGTCTGGTAAAGCTCCTGGCCCTGATTCTGTACCTCCTGATCTTTTAAAATGTAACCCAGAATGGTGGGCTCCCTTACTTTCAGTTTTATTTACTTTCATTAATAAGTCTGGAAAGATCCCCATCATTTGGAGTAAAGCAATTATAGTTCCCATATTCAAAAAAGGCGATAGGACTAATCCAGCTAATTATCGTCCCATCAGCCTCCTTTCAGCTATTGGGAAACTCTATGCGAGGTATCTAAAACGTAAGCTTCTAATTTGGATGGAGGATAATAATATAATAGGTGAGGAACAGATTGGGTTTAAAGCTGGCCATTCAACTCTAGATCACTGTTGTGTGTTGGCCCATTTGGCAGAGAAATACACTGCAATTCCTGGAGGGAAGCTTTTCACTGCCTTCATTGATCTTAAATCTGCATTTGATCTGGTCTCAAGGGAATTGTTATGGACTAAATTACACAAAAGTTCTATGGACAAGCGTGTACTATTCCTCATCAGATGTTTGTATAATCGGACCTCTAGCCAAGTCAGATGTGGGCAGCAGGGACAAGTTTCTAATCCGATCCCTGTCACAAGGGGTGTAAGACAGGGCTGTATTTTGGCCCCTTTTCTTTTTAATTTATTTCTAAATGATTTGGCCTCTTATCTTTGTAATGTTGACTCTCATGCTCCCAAATTGTCCAGCATCAAGATACCTTTGCTTTTGTATGCCGATGATGCTGTGTTGCTGTCACTTTCCAGAATTGGGTTAAATCGTTTGCTGTCTGCATTTGGGACCTATTGCTCTGAAAACAGCTTGACTATTAATTACAGTAAATCTAAAGTTTTAGTGTTCTGTAAAGCTAGAAAACAATATAAATGGACTTTAAATGGTAATATCATTAAGCAAGTCTTCTCTATGAAATACCTGGGCATTCAATTGAAGAGCACTGGATTCTGGTCTGAACAACGTAGACAAGCTATTGAATCAGCAAACTTTAGCCAGCAGCTGATCTTAAGATACTTTTTTACCCAAGGTGGTCAGTTTATCCCCTCTGCAATTCAAATTTATAAAGCAAAGACTTTGGCCCAACTTACCTATGGCATTCCTATTTGGATTTTGGGTTTCAATTCCCAAATGGAAAGTGTTCAGTCTGTGTTTCTTAGGAAGTTATTGGGCCTTCCTTCCTGTGCGGGGAAGGCAGCTATTTATCTGGAAGTGGGTATCCGATCAGTTGAGTGTAAGGCATGGATTAATGCCTTCAAATGGTGGCTACGTTTACACTTTTTAGCAGTTCCTGGTAGCTACCTTTCCTTACTGCTCACAGATACCTACGTCACCCGCTGGATGAGAGAGATGGAGAAGAAGTTGCATAAGCTTGGCTTCTCTATGGAAGTTGTGGGCAACTATGGGCTTGTGAAGGCCCAGTTTCTTGTGGTTCAAAGATTAATAGACTTAGATCTGCAGCATTTGAGAACTGCCGCTAATAAATCTTGCTCTCCATTGGTCTATACTAACTGTGATAATTGTAATAACTATGGTGTTACTGTAGCCCCATACCTGTACTCATTAACTATTCCAAAGTACAGAAGAGCATTCACTCTTGCTCGCTTTAACGTGCTGCCATCAGCATTATTAAAAGGACGATTTAATAACATTCCAGTTAATGAACGGTTATGTCCATGTGGTGCTAGAGTAATAGAATCAGTTGAACATGTCCTTCTACACTGTATTTTTTATAAGGAATGTAGAGATAAGTTAATTTCCCCACTATTAATTGACTTTTCTGGAAGTAATCCTACCACCCTGGTATCAATCTGTTTAAGGGATGTATCTTCTTATGTTACTGGAAGAGTTGCCAGATTTTTTATGATTTTAATGCAAATTAGGAAAAAAATGTTGTTATCCTCCTGAGAGAATGAATCCTATATACTGTATTCTGCAATCTGTTGCTATAACAGTTTTAACTGGTCTTATATTTCATATCAATTTTGCTGGTCTGTGACCGTAATAAATAAATAAATTATTATTATTATTATTATATTCACTGATGTACAGTAATACCTTGGATTGTAAGTAACTTGGCTTGAGAGCGTTTTGCAAGACAAGCATATTTTTAAATTTTTATTTTAAAAAAATTGACTTGATATACAAGCGACATCTTGCAATACAAGTACTGTAGTACGGCTTAAATTTAAAATCTCTGTACAAATTTTTTGGGGGGATTTCGTTTTGATATAAGAGTGATTACAAGCACGTTTCCGGAACGAATTATGCTCTCAATCCAAGGCATGACTGTATATGCTGTTTTAAATTGTTTACCTGCTTCTTGGAAATTAATGAAAGGTCAGCATAAATAGATTCTCCACTTCCTTTTGGCAGCTAAAACACTGATATTACAACATTAGGAGGATAAATGCTTACTTGCGCATGTAAGGGCGAGATAAAGAAGAGGTAGACACAGGGTATATGGTTTCAAATCAGGGCCACATTTATTGAATTGAAGATCTGTAGGTTAGAAGTGCGGTTCTAACCTAGCCCGGCCCTTGGCCGGGTAAAAGACCAATATTTGGCGAATACATCCTAACTGAACCGGAGGCGGGATGGCCCGCCACCGGCCAGTTACCCTCCATGTGGAGCTGGAGGGCCTTACCATTGTCACCTTACTTTGACGCCTCCAGGCTCCCAAAGTAGGTGAGAAAGGTAAAACCCCAAAGCCTTCCCAATCTCCCTCGTTCCAAGCCTCATGGCATTGGCGAGGGCAGCCTTGGGTAAACGTCAGTCACCTTGAAAGGTGCCACTGGATGATCACCATAACCCTAATTGCTCCTGCCTAAACCCGCACTTCCCGCCACAGGGAGAGACAAGCTATCGCTTAGTCGAATTTCCCCCACCTGCACGATAAAAGAGCGAGCAGGGCCCTTCGCAGATCTCCAATAAAAATATCATTGCCAATATCGGATAGGTGGACCCCATCCGGCCGATACAGCTCCCTCCGGACCAAGGTTATATTGGGATGGGGAATACAAAACCCGATCCCACCTATGGCCCTACAAATTTCGCCATTCACCTTCCTAACCACCCTATTTAAGGCCTTAGGCCAACTGAGGCGCGGTATGATGAACGACCAAAGGATCCAAACCCCCGGCCACCGGTGTCGGATGAATGCTATATCACATAGCACCTGGAGAACCAGGGCCTTGCCTTTTAGCAAGCCCAAGTAATTCCCCCCCAAATGTAGTACCAGGACATCTGGCGGGGGGGGGGGGACAAAAACTGGTCAGTCCGGAACAAACTGTGGAGGAGGTGCTGCCATCGCATGCCTCGGCGACCCATCCAATGCACGTCAGCCGAACGCTCGACCAGGTGGGACCCGAAGTCTGAATTGGCAGCTCGTCTTGCTGCCCAGTACACCATACTGTGCCCACAAATCAGCACACGGACAGTCCTGCCTCCACTCCGGTGACCTGGAAGAAAAACACACAGCCCACGGCAGTACCTTCAAGGCAGCTCTCGCACATAGGCCCGGTAAGACTGGGTCTTCCAATGCCCCATTGCCTGAACCTTTTTCTGAGAGAACCCCAAATCTGCCGCAGTAGATGCAGCACCGATCCGGAAGGAGTGGGTTCCAAAGTGCAAATGGGCCCAACCCGTCGCCACCAAGGCGGACTTCGTTACTGACCAAAACTGAAACTTGGTTAATGGTGCACCATCTTGATGGCAAAACAGACTGCTATCAGCCAGACCCCGTCTAGCTACAAATGCATGCAGGGCCCTAACAGGACACAGCTTCGTCATTGATCCTGCGTGTAGCAAGATGGTAGACCCTTTACCCAACTGGTCAGTCTTGGATCTCACTTTTATTGTCTCACTTTTATTGTCACCCACGAGGCGTGCAGGGAAAGGTCTGAAAATTGTAGGGCGCGTGCAGATCTATCAAAACGGGATTGCACCACCAATTCAGAGATGCGAAGAGCGCCGAAAAATAAAACCGCCTCATAAGGAGAACGGCAGACAGTAGGCCATTGTCCGTGGAGCTTGAGTAAAACCTCGGGTGACACTGGGGTCCTTGAGTCAGGTGGACGAGGGCACACCCTGGACCATCCTGCCAGGATCCTTTTTACCCTAAAATCATTTGAATTATCGTGGATACCCTGTGCCTTGGCCAGAAAGGACAAGGCAGCTAATTTCCCTCGAACAGTCTTAACTGATGACCCACTCTGCAATTTGGAAATGCAAAACTGCATAAGGTGTTCGACTGGCACCGGCCACAACATGGGGAGGCGAACAGCCGCTCTAAAGGCAGCGAAATCCCTACCTGAACGCATATAGGCCTCCTGCGTGCTTGGGGCTATTGAACACCAAATTGCTTGTGAGGCGGCCGTTCACCAATCTGCCAAAGATAATTGGGCATCAAGACAGGGGACTGCTGTGCCCCTGGGGCAAGGGCCCGAAATCTCTGCATCTGGTTCCTGGACAAGGCGTCTGCGATACCATTGTCCAGGCCAGGTGTATGCCGCGCCCTGAGCAAAATATTGCACTTCAAAGTATGCAGTATCAGTGCTCTAACTAAAGACATAACTCTGGGGTTCCTTGAAGACATAGTGTTCACTATCTGCACTGTAGCTTGATTGTCACACCAAAAATGAACTACTGAGTTACCCCACGGCCCAATCAAGAAAAGAGCTAAAACATTCAAAAGCAGAGCACGATATGGAGCAGCCCATTGGCATGGCTCTATCGAAGTAAAATTTTCCTTGGAAACAAAACCCAAGAAGGTCAAAATCATCCGGGTGGACAGGCAGCAATCTAAATGATGATTTAATATCACACTTTCCCATGAGGGCTCCAGTACCGCAGGAACGAATCATATCAACTGCAGAGTCAAATGATGCATACCGGACAGAACAAAGGTGTTCCGGTATAGCCTCATTCACTGAGGCCCCCATGGGAAAGGACAAGTTATGAATCATGCGAAACTCACCCGGGGCCTTCTTAGGAACTATTCCCAAAGGCGATATGTGTAGGGAGGGCATGGGTAACGAAGTAAATGGGCCCAATACCCTCCCCGCACGCACTTCTTTATCAATTTTGGTTTGGACTATGTACTCTGCCTCGATTACTGATTTCTGATTACGGGACATCATGTGCACATGAGGACCTTGATATGGAATTCTGAAACCATCTCTGAAACCACTTAGCAAGTAATTGGCATCAGACTTGTTGGGGTACGTAGACAGTAATGCAGCTAGAGTGTGTAAGCTAATTGGGCTGGGGCCCTTTTGTCGAAGGGTGTTGACCAGTCCCGTGTTGCCGCTTGGGCCCTGCACCCTTGAAACCGCCCTTTGAGCCCCGCAAACGGAAACAGGATGCTGACGTGTGGGAGCCTCCACAGACTGCACATGCATGCTTGTACGGACACTCCATGCGCCCACAGTGCCCTTTGTAGGCATAATCCCAGCACGCCTGGCAGGGTTGAACCGCCTGCCCCATGGAAGCACGGGGGTTGAGGGCAGGCGCTCCCTTGGACAAAACATGACCACTCTCAGACCTCTCACCTGAAATAGGCCTGGCAGGGACCATGTATTCTAACCACAAATCATGATCTTTCTTGTCCCATCTTATGTCATCATGGAAGGCAGCCTTTTTCCTAAACCCTTCATCGTATGCCAACCAAGCACCACCCTCAAAGCCAGAATAAGCCCGATAAATAATATCTAGATATTTGGTGATGGTGGCTGCTCTATCAGGAAACTGCTGCTGAACGATACCCATATAAATGATAAACCCGGGCAACCAATTGGCCCAATTGTGGGCTGGTTTTTTGCGCTTTACTGCCTCCTGGTCTTTATCACTGGTTTTATCATTATCAGCAATTTCATTTTCCCTTGTCAGGAGGGAGAAAATATCAATATATTCACCGCGGAGTATTTTCTCCTTGGTTGCAGGGGCCAAATGGTATCCCAACGGAAAGGAGGGGTCGCCAGAGGGCATGGCGCCCGCCCCTACCCGAGGGTAATGGTCCACCATATCACCTGTGGACTGCCTTTTTGACTCGGTCACAGTATGGCCCAGCGGGCCAGACCACACTTTTACACATGCTTTCTTCACCTGAGAAGACTCCCCGTCACTATCTACCCTGACTGCGGGATGAGTCTTTGGTGCTCTTCTGGAACGTGAGGGGGATCTTGTAGGGGAAGAAGGCGGCTGACCCCAGTAATACGGCCACCCCAGTGGGGGTGGCACAGCTGGGCCTTGATAATAATGATTGAAACCACGTGGTGGACTTGTGTGCCTATACGGCCATGATGCCCTGCCCTTGTGTGGGTAATACTCACCCCTCTCTGGTGAATCTGTTTCATCAAATTCTTGGTCCCAAGCCCGTGGAGGTGATTCCACTGCATGCTCCCTAGAAAATCGGCTAGTGCTGGGCTTTGACAGGGCCATGGCACTAATAGTGGCTGCCATTTCTTCTAATTGAGCTGAAAAAGAATGCAGAACATGATCTTTTGATCTGCTACGCATGGAGAGGCCCTGCCCTGCCCCGCCTGAATCTTTGTATAAGCAGCGCCGCCTAAATCAGCTGAGAGGCTGCTCTGCCGGGGTCTTTTCTGTAATGGCTGAGATAAGCGACGGGGCAGAATTAATCTGAGGCGGCTCTGAAGCTAAGCCTCTGTAACAGCTGATCGGCGGGGGCAAGACAACTGAAAAAACTCTCAGGCAAACGGGGGCAAAACAACTGAAAGAACTCTGCTCCGCCTGCAATGGCTGAGCTGCGGGTACCAGATGAGCAACGGGGCTGAATTAATCTGAGGCGGCTCCGAAGCTAAGCCTCTGTAACAGCTGAGCAGCGGGGCCAAAAACAACTGAAAGAACTTTCAGGCAAGCGGGGGCAAAAACAACGAAAAGAACTCTAAGGCAAGTAAAATTAAAGGTGAATGGCAAACCGCTCGGCTGTGCCAAAGCTGCGAGGCGGTGGACCACGTGGCGCTGCAACGGTATGCCCCCCCCACAAAACAACCTTACAGCAGCAGCGCAACAGAATTTAATTATCAATCCCCAATACCTCAACTATTCAGCACTCTTTATTCTGCCAGCCAACAAACACACCCGATCCCTTCCCAAATCACCCATGCACACGCACACCCGCACCCACACAAAGGAATGATACCACGAGGACGATCAAGGAGGAGGACGATGTGAGTCAGCTGAAAAAACAGGAGCAAAGAGACTGAAGGCGGGAACCCAGTAGCTTAAATAAGCTCTTACCTGGGTCCCCGCCTTTTTGAGCCATTGGCTCATTTCTCGTGACCCACCAGACCAGGTGCTTGCCTCCTCTCTCCTCCCCCACGCACAAGCCTTCTCCCTGTTCCCACGTAAGGGGCCATTGGAAGTTCTTTCCTATAATACAATGGATTGAGGACCTTACAATGCTTTCCTGTTTGAACAAGTGGCATATAGACACCACCTTTGAATGAATACTCATTTGGATATCTGGTCTGCTTTTGTTGAAGCTTATGTATAATTGCTAGAAAGTTGTATTTTCATATAGATGCATTTCATATGTATTCACTGATATGCATATATACAAATCTATGCATGTTTCATTTCATAGATAGAGCTGGAAGGGACCTACAAGGCCATCGAATCCAACCCTCTGCTCAATGCAGGAAACTAGAGGAGGGGTCTGCCATCCAAGTAATAACCAGGCCTGACCCTGCTTAGCTTCCCACACTCAGACAAGCTGAGCCAGTGTGAGCCACCTGTATATAATTTTTCTTTTTATAATTCTTTCTTTTTATTTTCCCCCCTTTTGTTTAAATGTAACAATAAAATTAATGATTAATTAATTAGAGAAAGAAGATGCTTTGCCCCAGCAGTCTTAAGAGACTTGGCACACGTTCTATAGCAGTGTTCTCCAACCTTGGGTCCCCAGATGTTTTTGGCCTACAACTCCCAGCATGCCCCAGCCAGTGTAGCTGGCTGGGGCATGCTGGGAGTTGTAGGCCAAAAACATCTGGGGACCCAAGGTTGGAGAACACTGTTCTATAGGATAGCCTTCCCTATTCTGGTGCCCTCCAATTGTCTTGGACTGCAACTCCCAGCATTCCCAGCCAGCCTTGGGGTTGTAGCCCAACACATCTGGAGGGCAACAGGCTGGGGAAGGCTGCTATACTACAAAACTCAAAACTGAACCTGGCTGACTTCAACCTCAGACAAGGGCAGTATGTTATGATTCATTCTCCTTGATCTGTCCGCAACCAATGGCTAATAAAGACTGCATCACAGATGCCTCTTTCCCCCTGGCAAAACGGTCACCCTTCTTGCTGTTTGAGCACCATTAGACCCCTATGAATATCAAGGTCACTCAGAAGTTAGGATCTCTTCCCCCCCCCCCCCAATAGGGTGTTCTTGTGCTATTTTTAAAGTGACAAAATGTTCTCTCCTCTCCAAACACAAACTCACAGACACGGACACACACACACACACACACACACTGAGAAGCAGTAGATGAAGCAGAGAGGAATCGGAAATGGTTAAAGGGGTTGAAGTGACATTTACACAGCATAGTCTGCACTATTTGCAATTCATCTGTAATCCTGTTAAGGGAGTAATGGCAGTCGACTGCAGGCTGCGGATGCTGCAGGTAATAGGAGCAAGGATCAGTCATTCATAGTGTGCTAGTCTAGGTCTGGCTGGGATCGTTCAGACTCTTAAGCCAAATGTTAAACACACTCTAAATGAATGACAAAACACTCAGCTACTCTTCTGGCAGTCTTTGTTAATGGTGACGAGCCTTTGCTACGGTGAACGCTTGGAGCTTTCACGTTTCATCCAAACATCTACTTTCCAGCTTGAATGTGTCCCTTGGTGTATTTCTCTGACAGCTGTACAGCTGTGTGCACCTAAGATGAGGTTTTTATTTATTTATTTATTTATTTATTTATTTATTTTGCCCCGGCTACTACCTGATCCTATCCTCTGCTACAGCTGTTGGGGTACAAAGCAAAACAAGCAACTGGACAGTTCTGCCCCACTGGACTCTAAAACTACCGCAGAATCCCTTTGTTACACGGGTATTAGGTTCTGTGGTGCTAATCGGGCCCCCTTGAGAATGGATACAAAGGGCCAGTGTTGGCTCCGCATCCTTCTCCCGAAGCCCACCGCACATCACTTCTGCATGCTGTAAAGCAGTGTTTCCCAACCTGGGGTCCTCCAGCTCTGTTGAACCACAACTCCCAGAATTCCCCAGCCAGCTATGCTGGCTGGGGAATTCTGGGAGTTGTGGTCCACCGGAGCTGGAGGACCCCAGGTTGGGGAACACTGCTGTAAAGGCTCCCCTGCCCTTGGCTCAACCGGCAGTGTGTGGATGGCCGCATCGATGCAGGGGCTGAACGAAGGTAGTTCTGTCTCAGTTGCGGTTTGTTTCTCCGTCTGCCAACGATGGAAGGTGTCCTGCACTTAGTTCAGTGTTTGACTGGATCTCCCTTACCAGTTCCTATTAGATTTTTATTTTATTTTTTGCCGGCAAGCAGATTCTGTTTGCCTTCCCTCCTGACTACAGTTCAGTAATTACAAAAGTATACTTAAAACAAAGCAAAACACTGGCCCTGGTCCAAAAGCCAGTGAGTGGCATTTCCTACCCTGCTTGCAAGAATCTACATGACACAGCAGGAGGCAGAAGAATGTATTGAATTCTTTGGAACTCTGGGATGAAAGAGGAAGATTCTTTTGTTTCAGAATCCAGGCGGGCTTTGCAATGGGGGGGGGGGAGAAGACATGCTTAATAGGGCCGGATTAAGAGCATTATGGGCCTGGTGCTGAGGATTTTGGTGAGCCTTTTTATGGAAATAAATAAAATGAAGACGCAATTTTATATTAAAACAAATTAAATATTTTAATTACCATTAAAGTGCCAAAACAGAAACATATTGAAAATATTTCTTTTTTTGTAAAGAATAAGCTTGTTAACTCAATAAAACCGTTATAAATAGAACATTCACAACAACCATTTTTAAATAAACATAAACCATATAAACAATTTAAATATAAGTGTATGATGTTTGGCTCATAAAAAATTGTTCCTTAAAGTATTATTATTATTATTATTATTATTATTATTATTATTATTATTAAAGCATCATAATCAATACAGCCTGTGTTATGATTATGGTGCAGAGAGTAACTCTTGAAATAAATAGCAACCACTAGTTTTAAACACACAAACAGGTTATTCACTGAACTCTAACCTGCATTTAAACTAAATGAATCAAGCTGGTAGATTAAAATGGTAGATTTCTGTGCACAAAGCAGGTGCTCTACCCCTGAGCTACGACCTTCCTCCCTAACTGGGGATGGAGTTTACACATATTTGGGGTTTCGGCTGGAGTTATCAGTACCTTGCTCATTCATACCTCCCACTGTGTGGACATCCCAGGAAGTAGCACAGCCCTGGGGGAAAGGCGACAGGGCAAAGATGCGGGGGGGGGGGGTGTACCGTGGCCACGGGACCCTGCAGAGATGGGCCTGCAGCAAGACAAGAGGGCCACTTCAGTGGGGAAAGCTTCAGGGTGCCATTAAAGGAGAGCCAGCATGGCATAATGGTTAGAGCAGGGCTCTCCAACCTTGGGTCCCCAGATGTTGCTGGACTACAGCTCCCAGAATCCCATGCCGTTAGCCATGCTGGCTGGTTATGCTGGGAGCTATAGGCCAGCAACATCTAGGGACCCAAGGTTGGCGAGCCCTGGGCTAGAGTGTTGGACTGGGACTCGGGAGATCCGGGTTCTAGTCCCCACTCGGCCATGAAGCTCACTATGTGACTTTGGGCCAGTTGCAGGGCCGGATTAAGACCATTATGGGCCTGGTGCTGAGGATTTTGGTGGGCCTTTTTATGGAAATAAATAAAATGAAGACGCAATTTTCATATTCTTCCAGGAATATGAAAAACACATTGATCTACCTTTAAAGTAAAGTTGCTGTTGTTTTTAAAATTTGCAAAAAGTAGCATCAGGGAAACTCATAAAATGGGTTGATTTATTCTGGCTTTAACAAACTCTCTTGCTCAATTTCTTGGTGCTGTGGAGATTCAACATTTCCAGTTTTTAAATAAGTGCTCAGCTAGTGTGCGTGCCTGTGGACAGCATTTTGTGCTCTGTTATTTATAATTTTTATTTGTTTTAAATATTTCTTGGGCACCTTTTCAGGGCATCCTTCCCCAGGGAACTTAACATAAATATGAACATAAAACGATAGTATACTGTTTCCATAAAATAGAATAATTTAAAACAGAAGTTAAAAACATCTGAGTCCAGCCCAGCGATCAATAAAACTAGTAGTTAAAAAATGTGTGGGCTGGGGTGAATAAATAAACCAGCAGCAATACAGCTATCATTAGAAAACAGCCCAGGATGATCTCAACTAAAAACAACATTTAGGGCTAAAAGCAATTTGGAGCAACTGGGTTTTCAAGTTCTGTTATTATTCATTTAGCCTAAAGCAATAGAACTGAACTATTGTCATGGGATCCTCTGTGGCACATGGTCTTTTCAGCTGCCCACCCTTCTTTTACAGAATGTTACATCCCTGCCCCAAGGTGTTTGCAGTTTTGACAGAGGTGGCAAAAGATGGAGGATGAGGCAGGTGGAGGCAAGGGTAAACAGCAGAAGAATATGCCTTTATTTCAGTTACACGTGCTTACATTGCAGAGATCAGATCCACCCCACCCCCACGATTGATCTGAAATGAAGTAATGTTTTTGGGGCTCTTTCCACCCCCAATTTCCTGCTACTTCGCCCCCCCCATCTCCATCTATTTTCCATTATTATCTTATGTCATGTCTCGCCTCTTCCCCTACCAGCTGCCTCTCTGTAACTGTTATGGGGGGAGGTCCTACAAATCCTAGCATTCCCATGCTGGCTGGGGAATGCTGGGAGTTGTAGGACTCCCCCTCCCCCATGTTATATTTTACTATATTTTATGTTATATTTATATTTTAAGGGTGCAACCTTATGCATGTTTACACAGAAAAAAAGTCCTACAACTCCAGCATACCCCAGCCATCATGAGAAATGCTGGGATTTGTAGGACTTTCTTTCCTGTCTAAACTTGCATAGGATTGCGCCCTCATTGTCTAAACTTCGGCAGTGGATTTAACCCCTCCCCCCCCCCCACTTCCAGCCAAAGGGAGGCAGGACAGGAAAAGGAATTCAATGCAACTCAAATGCCTATGAATTTCCAAGCCTGCCTAGGAATCAGCACTCGGTCACTTTAACTCTTTGAGCCCCTTTATGCAATTAAAAAAAAATAATAATCAACTTTTCCCTTGCCCTTGATTGAGCTTTCATTAAAGAGGAGGGGGGAAATGCAAAAATGCTTCTCCACACACACACTTAATGCAAGCTGTCCAAGACCGCATGCATTTTTAATTTTGATCCATTTAAAAAACAAGGCTCACCAATATCTAGGCAGAGAGCGCTCCTCCTTGGGTCATCTGATGGTTAAATCAGCTCAGCTCGGATTGCTAGAGAGGAAGGGGATTTGGGGCCAGCGGAGGGGTGGGGCCTTTCTTTCTATTGAATGCCCCTTCCTGACCTGCTCTTCTGCAAAACTGCAAGCTGATTATAAACATTGCAAATCCTCCGCGTGTTCCAATCCGCCTGAACTTCAGTGGGGCTAGCTTCCCAGCAAGGGTGCTTAATAGGACAGCAGTTTATTTTCCCTTGGCAGAAGCTGGAGGCCTCACCCGAGATCAGTAAGTTACGAAGCGGGTCTGGCTGGCAACCGCTCGGCGTGCTCGCCTCTCTCGCTCCGGCAACGCCACCCTCATTCCCCCCCCCCCGCACGCCGCGCGTCCCTATTGGTGGGCCTATTTTGGGGGACGGGCCTGGAGCTGGCGCTCCAATAGCCCCTATCTTAATCCGGCCCTGGCCAGTTGCTGACTCTCTTAGCCTAACCTACCTCGCAGGGTTGTTCTGAGGATAAAATAGGGAGGGGGAGGATTATGTAAGCTGCCTTAGGTTCCCTGCAAGAGGAAAAATGTGGGATATAAATGCAATACATCAATAAAATAAAAAATAAAAAGGTGGAAGGCTGGCAGAGCTGGTTCCTGGCTCACCACCGTCCACCAGGAATGTCATCCACTCAAGTCCCACTTAGAAGCAACCTGGAGGTCACCACCACAATCAGGACCGGTGCAAGGCAGTTTGGTGCCCTAGGCAAGATCAGATATTTAGCGCCCCCCCTTCCCACTTGAGAGCGCTGTATTTTTTTCCCAAGGTGTTTCTAGTGCCCCCTTTAGCCCTGCGCCCTAGGCAGCTGCCTAGTTGGCCTAATGGTAGCACCGGCCCTGACCACAATATATAGGCTCTGGTTAATATTTACACGATACACTGAACCCATTTTCACCCCACCTCAGTTCACGCATCCACTGGAAGCCACACCCACCCACTCCAGGTCCACCTCGCTTCTTTTTACTGCAGAACAAACAGTACCCTGCTACCTTTTTGGGGGGGGACGGTCTGTGTCACGAAATGGAGCAAGTTACCTTGCACAAAATGGAGCAAGTTACCTCGCACAAAATGGAGCACGCTACCCCCAATTAACTCCTGAAGGAGCACTAAAGGTGGATTCCCACAAATTAAGGAATTGGGGTGGGGGAGAACAATAAAGCATGGCTGGGAAAGCATGGCCCTGCAGAAGTTGTTGGCCTCTAACTCCCATCAGCCCCAGCCGGCATGGCCAATGGTCAGGGCTGATTGGAATTGTAGTTCAACTCCATCTGGAGGACAGCACATCCCCCACACTTGCTATAAAAGAAACTGAGGGAGGAATAGGACTCCCCCCCCTTTTTTGTTCAGAGGGGAGGTCATTTTGTAACCCCACAAAAGATGGGGGGCTTGCTGGGGGGCACAGAAGGGGAAGCAAAGAGAACACATGTTTAAGCAATGCAAGGAAGAATTGCCTGTCTGGGTCGGAAGAGGGGTTTTGACCTCTCTCCCCTGCCCTGGCAGTTGAAAATGGCTCAACCCCAACAGGTTTAGGAATTGCCCCTTTGGCAGTGTATCTCTTGGCTTCTCCAGGTGAGGGCAACAGCGAGTAACCCCAAACAGGTATAACCACCACGGGGGAGGGGGAGAGACAGGCCCTCACTCTTACATTCTTAACCCCCCCCCCAATATAATGAGTTGCAGCTGAAAAACAGACCAGACCAAACTGATTATTATAAAGGGGCAAAACGTAAAGGCATGGCAGGAAACCGAGAACTGGACCGGGGGGGCGGGTGTGGGGAGGGCATACGACCCACAGATGTTCAGTTATGAGGGCGGGTGAGCGGTGGTAATCGTAATCTCCCCCTGCTCGATTCCCCCATTCGCAGTAACGCTCTTATAGAACAATTGCATATGATGGGCGCTGCGGGGGGAGAAACTCACCTGCTTTGAGACACACACACACCCCTCCCCCCGTGTTGTTTCGCCAGCTATCAGCACCCCCTTCTGCTACAGCCCTTGGGGCACAGACGGGGCATCTCGCAGGTCCCCGGCCCGGCGGGAAGAGCCGCCGCCGCCGCCCCGCTGCCGCCGCGAGGGAGCCGCTGCGCTGCCTGGCGTCTCGACGCAAGGGCAAGTGCAGCAGCGGCAGCAGGCGGCGGCGCGGCTCGGGCGAGTGGGCGCTGCCGGGCCTGTGGGCCTATTTTGTGGTAGGGGCCTGGAGCTGCAGCTCCAATAGCCCCTATCTTAATCCGGCCCTGATGCTTAACCCTTCTCACGCCAGCTGCTCCTACACTAGCACTCTCTCAGTGCTAAATAAAAGTAAAGCAACAGCAGTGAAGATAAATGACGAATCGCTGGTTAAAAGATCAGTGATTGTGTGAGGCTGCTTACGATCTGTTTCCGCAATCAGTTTTCCTGCGATAACAGCCTGCTGAAGTTGAAATCAGCTCTAACCTCTAAATCTGATTTGTTCATAAGTTCAGTGTGAGTGAAGCGCAGCTTGAAGTCAGTAGAAAAGAAATCCACCCTTTTCCACCCAGTGCCAGCACAAGATATTTTGCTGCTTCAAGCAGAGCCCGAATGGTGCCCCGCCCCAGCCCAGCCCGGGCCAAGTCTTGCTGCATCATTCAGAAATCAATTCCTGCCTTCGTCTATCTCCCCCACCCACCCTGCCCATGGTGCTGCTTGTCAGAATTCCCACCCTAAGCAGAAATTCTGAGCTTGGATGCTGACTTAGATGAGAAGGGGCTAGCCAGATCCATCTGACCAGTGGCACAGCTGGTGGAGGAACTAGAAACCAACCCAGACCCAGCATCATGACTGGGCCAGAGCCGGAGCCCATCAGATTAGTGACCCTTGAGCCAGCAACCATGAAATGGGACCTCTGGAATCTACACTTTCAGACCCTGTACTCCCACTTGAAGAATCAAGTCGTCCCCCCCCCCCATCTCAACCCATCAATGTAGGCAACAAGCTTAGAGGGAATCCTAAGAGAGGAAGAGAAGGAGTGTGAGGCTCCAGGCCAGAGGTGTCCCCCCTTTTAAAGATTGCAATCCAATTGGGATGCCCGTAAGCCTCTGAACTTGGTGGATTGTGGGCAGAGTGGAAGGAGTGGCAGATATGATCTCTGACTCTGCCTCCCTGCTCCTCTTGCTCTGCATTTTTGCTAGATGGCTGTTTTGGGCTGTCTAGCTGGGGCACTTCAGAGGGGGAGGGAAGGGGGCTGCAGAGGACACAGGATAAGTTGTACCCTGGCCTCTGCAGTCTTCTCCACTCCCTGCCCACTGGAGTGCCCCCTTTACCGCTTCTCCGAGGTTGCTTTCCCAACCTTGCAGAGGCAGCCAGCACGGTTCTTTCCACGTCGGCTGAGGGGGGGAGGGGTGGTCAGAGCATGGATTCCCAGCTCCAAGGTCGGAGCTCTGTTTCTGACCTCTCTGATCTGGGAATCCGAAGTATCCTATGCCCCCCGCCCCCCACCAATGATGTCTAGGGGCCATAGGATTGATCTCATCTTGTATTATATTACATTTCTATACCATCCAATAGCCCAAACTCTCTGGGTGGGTCCCCAAAATCAACCCCCAAAATACGTGACATAATATAAAAGCTTGCAAGTTTAAAAAGGAATGAAACCAAAGTAAAAACCAGAGTAAAATCCAGAAGCAGTGTAAAGTTCTAAAAATGCAAGAACACATTTAAAAACAAAAGTGAAGAAACAAAACGTAAAAGCCTGGGAAAATAATAAGGCCTTCACCTGGTGCCAAAAAACCCTACAATGTAGGTGCCAGGTGAGCCTCTCTGGAGAGGGAATTCCACAACCAGGGTGTCACCACTAAAAGACCTTCTCCTTAGTAGGTACCCCACTCACCTCATTTGGCAGAGGCAGCCAGAGGAGGGCTTTTGAAGATGATCTTAGGGCCCGGACAGGCAGTGCTTTTTTTCTGGAGAAAAAGGTACCGGAACTCTTGGATTACATTTCCTCGGGAGTAGATGGCGATTAAATTGCAATGCAATTAATAGAAGAAAAGGTGCTGGAACTCAGTTCCGGTGAGTTCCACCAGAAAAAAAGCCCTGCGGACAGGTATATATGGGAGGAGATAATCCTTCAGCTAACCTGGCCCCAAGCCATTAAAAGTTGTATTACTGAAAAGTTAACATTTTGGACTGGGCCTGGAAATAGACTGGAAGCCCTTCAATTCCTCGAGGAAGAGGTGGAACCTGGGAGGAGTGATCTGGTTGTGGAGGCATAAAAGGCTTCAAGTTGTGTGCTTAACTTTCCATGGTGCTGCAGCTACTGGGCTGTGTTGCCCTTGCCCCACGGGCTTCTGTTCAAGGTCAGGACAGGAAACTGCCTGAAACAGGTTACTTTGCCCTGCTGCAGGGCAGGAAGGATCCTGCTTTCACCACAGGATAAGTGATTATATACACAATACAAGGCCTGTTATCTCTGCTTGGGTGCAGCACATAGTTCCATGGAAGACAGGAGAATGGTTAAAGCACACAGGGGCAGTTATCTCAGCATAACAGCCCTGGAATGCTGATTATGTAAGCACCAGGCTTTACTTGTATAATTACGGGCATGACTGCAGACATAATGATGTTGAATCAGATAGTTTACTGAATGCTGTTCCAGCAAAGCATCACAAAACACAATGTATGGTAATGCCTCTGTTTAAAGGAAACTGAACTGGAGCTGCAGGGAGATGTCAGACTTTGAGAGGTTTGGGGTCCACTAAGGGTTGGTTTTCATATGTGGCATCCCCCATATTATTGATAAAGTGGCCAAATTCTGTGCAGCTGCCATAGCTTGCTGCACTTCCTTGTTAACACAGTGATATTTATCCTGCTTATGGTTTTGTTTTGTTTTTTTAATATAAAAATCTTGATATAAATTTTATACACTTTGGGATGTATTGTTGATGTAATGGTGTTATGTACATTATATGTTCTGTTTTGCCTGATACTGTTTTATTATTGGGTGCTGCTCGTTGACCGTAATAAATATATTCATTCATTCATTCATTCATATGTGGCAGAATACCTGTATTTTCTGCATGTGGATGTCCTCAGGATCTCATTCACCTGCATTCACATGAAGAAAGTAGCTGGTAGGGTGAAACTATTCAGATACAGAAAATAGATGCATTTCGCAAGAGCCATTTTTGGAGTCACTCCAAGGCTAGCAATTGTATGTAGTTGGTACATGTGTATTTCTGGCACACACACACTATTTCCTCCATGCAGGCCAATGTAAGCTTAAGAACACACCAGTCCGAAGAATACCCATCGCACTGTGAACTGGCTTTCAACTGAATTCACTCACCTCTACTCAGGACCGGTGCAAGGCAGTTTGGTGCCCTAGGCAAGATCAGATATTTAGCGCCCCCCTTCCCACTTGAGAGCGCTGTATTTTGTTTTCAAGGCGTTTCTGGCACCCCCTTTAGCCCTGCGCCCTAGGCGGCTGCCTAGTTGGCCTAATGGTAGCACCGGCCCTGCCTCTACTATATATTCAAGCAGCCTCATTGTGTATTCCAATCCTGTCTAATAGATATTGCCATAAAGGCTTTGCACATCTGTCAAAAGGAACAAATATTTTTCTTTAAATCGAGTGTTGAAAATGCCACTAAATTTTCAGGTAAATAATAAAGCATTGCTATGAAACTGTATCTACTGATTTCAGCCTAAAATACGACCCATGCTTATAATGATAGAGAAAGACATTGGGAACAATGTGCCCATTAAATCAAAAGGCAACTTATGTGACCAACATTTTAAAATAAAATGTATCAGCTGGGAAAAGTTACAAAAATGAATTGCCTTTAAGCCTTTGTAAAAAAAAATGGTTGATTTCTCACAGATGACCAAAGAGCCTCTCATGCAAGTGGTATGCAGCTTGTAGTATTGTGTATTTTGCAGAACAAGGGCACATAAATGTTTCAGTTGCTGAAGTTGTTGTTGTTTTAAGTACCTACAATTTTCTAAACACTATACAGATATTAAAAGACAGTCCCTGCTATCAGTCTAATAGTCATGATACAAAACAAAAAGGAATGAGGAGGGAGGAGGAAAGCAAGCACTGGAGCAGCTGCTCCTCCACTGGCTGATGGATGGGGCCAGGCTGGTCTCCCCTTTGTCATGCTGTTCTTCCTGGGAGACTCCAGTGCAGCTTCCCAGTGACCCTAGGTCTACCAGCTGGTGACAGAGGCCAGAGTGTGCCTCCCTTCAGCTCTCCAGACATTGTAACTTGGCAGTTCTTGAAAACAGGTTTATCTAATTGTTGTTGGGTTGATTCTTTTCTTTTTTTTTTGGCACCGTTCCACTTGAAAGAAATGGTGGTTTGTCCTCTTCTCTTCTGAGAAATGGATTGGGAGGAACTGACCAGTCATTCCTCCGTTATATCCATTGCAGGTCAGACATCTTTATTCACAGAAGGCAATGTTCCCTCACTCTTGCATTGGCTGTGTGTGTGTGTGTGTGTCGTGTGTGTGTGTGTGTGTGTGTGTGTGTGGTTGTCAGCGGCTTTTGATCACATGAACCGTACCATCTGTAGTTTAGGAAGAGCTTGCTGTGGTCAAATATGGCCCGAGAACTGCTGTATAGAAAATACTTCCCAACTAATGGCTGGAATATTTTTTATTTAAGTGTGCTGGGATGGTTCCAAAGGTAAACTATCATGAATGAATAGATCTTTTGTTGTGCTCCTTGATCTCTTTTCTTTGGCTTTGTCAGGATAAGTCAATATCTTTCTAATTGGGTGTCCTTTTTGGACTTTCTCAGGCTTTAGCATTAAGAAAGTTCACCTCTTTAAACACACAGACTGGATACTAAATGCCTAGTGTGGAAGCAACCTAAGAAACCTTTTCTTTCACCTTATCAAGTTTATTGCTTCAGAGGTATTCAGAAGGCTCAGCAGTATTGTTATGTGTTTTATGTGGCACACATAAATGTAAAAAGAACTGTCAACCTTGTGCATCAGTGAAATAGTGCTGTTATTCCCCAAAATGAAAGAAACTGGTTTGCTGTGTCCTTAACAAGGAACAGCTGACTTCTAAATAGTATTGTGAGATTGCTGGCCTGGTATTCTTTTGGAGATAACTATCCACAACAGTTCTGATTTTCTTATTACACCTTTCTGCCAAGTTTGAGGAGTGAATATCCATAATGATACTTCTGAAATACAAGCTAGAACAGGGTAGTCTTCTATTAGCAGCCTGACAATAAGTGTAAAAGCAACCTCAAACAATTCCAGAGCACGAAAAGGAAGGGACAAGCTGCCAATTGGCAACATGAAGAGGTGCCCTTTGGTCTCACCTTTTAGTGGTGACCGCCAGAGTGAGCAGGAAATGCACATCAATACATTTTGTATGTGTTTTAAAGTATTTCTAGCCCAACTTCTGCCATTTATTACTACTTGCAGGAGTAATAAATAATAAAAATACAATATTAAAATAGCAACAAATCACAGAGATAAATCCAGTGGACTAGTAAATAAAACAGCTACTTCAGGTGCAATCCTATGCATGTTTAGGCAGAAAGAAGTCCTACAACTCTGAACATTGCCTGGCCAACATGGCTGGCTGGGGGATGCTGGGAATCGTAGGGCCTTTTTTTCTGTCTAAACATGCATAGGATTGAAACCTTATTAGAAAACTTCAGACATTCCAAAAAACTTGGGAGAACAGGATAGACTTCTGAAAGATTGCAAAGACAGTGCTAGGTGAACCTGTCTAGGGAAAGAAAGTTGCACCTGGGCACTCTTGCCCACTGCTTTGCTGCCTTAGGCTTTCTGGTTTATGGAGAACCAGAGATGGGAAAAGAGGGAGATGAGACAGCTAGAACACAGGTAGTACTTTACTCACACCAAACATGACCGAAATTGGGATAAAAGAGCACTTGAAAAGACTTGGTTGTGGTAATAAAAATTCTTTGGGTTGGATCCAGATTTAAAATAAATCCATTGAAATCAATGGGACCTGAGTTAGTCATGATATTTGGCAGTTTGTCACTTCCTTTTCATGCTCTGGAACTGTTTGAAGTGGCTTTTACACTTGACTTGTTAGTGTAAGTCATGGCTAACTTATGTCCCACTGATTTTAACGGGTCTTAGTATGAGTAAATCTGGATCCAATCCTTTATTTTCTCTTTTGCTAGTTCAGCTGTGAAGTAACATAGTAAATCTGCATGGTCTCCACCACCAGATGGAACCATTATCTGTCCCCTGTGATAAGTTTGTCACCTACTTTGCAGATAAAATTGCCTGAACATTCTTCTTACCTTAGCAACTGATGGGCAGATCAATCCTATGGTCCCAGGGGGAGTATCCCAGGGACCATAGGATATGGTGGATTCCCCCTCCTGAAGCTGTAAACATTGTATGACAGCAGGAGGGAGAATCTGAGATTGGGCCGTTCCCATTCCCATCCCCCACCCGCTCGCAGCCACTGTGGAAAGCACTGCAGTATCTGCTCTTCTGAGGTCACAACAGCAACCACTGAAGAGCTTGCAGAAGGCAAAAAGGGGGCAGGGTGGTGGGTGGGCATGGGGGAGGTGTAGATCCACAGGATCCTACAGCCTCTCTGTCATCATCCACACCCACTGCCAGTAAGTCAGCTAGATGGGCTCAGAGGTCCAACTAGCTGAAACTGAATTTTTAAAAGGAGGAACGGGGGGGGGGGGCAAAATCACCTCCAAAATCACAGTATTCTGCTGGCACTCCAACTTCCTTCCCTCCCCATCTGAAGCACCACAGCTTCAGCTGCCTACCACAGGATGCCTGTAATCCTCCAAATTCAGAGCCCGACGGCATCCCCATTGAGCTGTGCCCTAAACTGACTAAAATTAGACACATATTCTGAAATATTGGTATCTTCGAAGGATACAGTATTGTTGATTTTGGATTGAAGTGCAGCTACCCCAACTTTCAAAACAATCTAGCTTCCCCCCCCCTTTTTTTCTTGTTGGACTGTTCTATACTTTCTGTTCAGATATTTCTGTACCTGCTTCTTTCCTAGAGCTATTGCCTAGGACACCGTTATTTCTGGGGAACTCCTCTAGGTCATCCTTGCCACAATCAGATTTTTGAACTTATTAATAAATAGATTAATGCAAGAGTTTGGCCATCCAGTTAACATCCTCACTTGGATATTGCTAAATATACGTTATATAATACATGACCACTCATAATTCAAACTGTTTTATTTCCAAGCTGGTATCATTTTGAGACTAGCAGGAGGACTAATGTTCTCTGAGGAAGGTTTCATTTAAGCTTTCCTGAGTGAAATCAGTGGGAAGTTTCAGGAAACAGCAGCATGTTTAAAAATATTAAGATATTCTGAGAAATTGAGATATTCGTCTCCATGTTGTTTGTGAAGCCTGCTTCTGCCTTGTGGGTTGGTTCACAGGCATTAATGTTCATGGGGCTGGAATATATTTGAGCAATAAACAGCTTCCCCAATTATTGAATGCCTGAGCTCTACTTCAGCATTTAATCACTCTCAAACGCCATAAATTGCCTCATATATTTATCTCCACCATGAGCATTATCCCTTAATCAAACTGGATTAATATGTTTTAGAGATATTACACATTTATATATGAACTCTGCTGGATTATAAGAATGATGAACCAGATGCAATGGCAATGTAAATAACCACATATTATATTTATTTATTTAAATAAGTGCCCTCACTTATCCTGGAGGCTTATGGTGATGGACATATTTTCAAAACAGAATTTGCCAAATTTTATTAAAATAGCCTGGCTGCTTCTAAGGGCTGCTTTGGGCCTAGAAGCAGCAAGTGGGGAGAATATATGTATCTTCTTCTCTTTGGATATGACCTGGAAACATGGGGAAAGAAATCATGAGTTACTCACACCTTTTCCCTCTTCTCACCTACCAAAGTTCCTCACCTGCCAGATACCCATCTATCAAAACTAATAGGATAGCTTGCATATGCAGGAGGCTCTATGACAGCATCAAGGTGTCCACACAGGTCTTGACTTGAGGTGTTGATGTCTAAGTGCTACCATTTCAATTTCATTAAATGCCACCTCAGTATATTTATATCATTTTAAGTACTTGTTATTATGGAAGGAGAGGCATCATATTTGGTAGAATTAGCTACTGACGTCCTTTTATCATACATTGTAGCATGTAAAAACACACACAACATGTTAACACTATTTGGGACTATAACAAGTATGGATCTCACAAGAGAATGTTTCCCTCAGAACTACATTGAAAATGCTTCAGTCCCTCTGATATTTTTATTTGGAAGTTATCATCTTTCTTGATGCTGTAAGTTTGCCTCATTTTTCACGCTAGCTGATAAAATATATCACATGTGAGATCCTTTGCCATTCATGTCTTTTGGGCATGTACCTTTACAAATGAGGATACATTTCTTGATTATGGCAGCATATCCATGTGGCAGTACTTAAAGGTGAGTATGGCTAAAAATGGGTGTCCAGACAGACCCTTTAGCTCTCAGCCTGACCTACCTCATAGGGTTGTTGTGAGGATAAAATGGAGGAGGAGGAGGAGGAGGACGACTATGTAAGCCGCCTTGGGTTCCTTGCAGGAAAAAAGCTGGGGTATAGATTAAATAAATTAATTAAATACATAAATTTTTGTATAACATCTAGCTCTGCTCCCAAAATACTGTAGTATGTCTGCATAAACAATACCAAAAAAACCCAAACCTAAAATAATTTTGAGACCCTGCAACTGAAATTTATTTATTTATACTATTTCTATACTGCTAAATATTAAGAAAAATCCCTAAACAGTTTCTATATTAATATTAAAATCACATTTAAAATACAATTTTAAAAACAATATATAACAACAATAAAATAATAATAATAATACACAGCAGTACAGGAGCAGTAAAATGGGACAACATGGTTAATTTAATTAAGGGCCAGGAATAGCCTGGGTGAACAGATGTGTTTTCAGGAGATGTTTAGAAGATGCCAAATTTTTAACTCATCTTTATTTGAAGGAGGTCAAATGGGCTTCATGGCTGAGTGGAGATTTGAACCCAGGTCTCCCTGGTCTTAACCTGACATTCTAACCTAGCCTTTCCCAACCTGGTGCCCTCCAGATGTGTTGGACTGTAAGTCCCATCATTCCCAGCCAGTATGGCCATTGCCTTGCAGTCAACACATCCAGAGGGCATCAGATTGGGGAAGGCTGCTCTAACAACCACATCACACTGACTCTCAGTGTATTTATTGAATATATATATTTAAAAATATATACCAATGCTAAATAACAGTTTTGTCCTCTAGTGCGCACTACTACCAACTTTGCAGAATGTTACATATATTGATTAGAATCTTTTCTCTCCTTAGAGAACCTAATAATAATGACCAGCCCTTTTAATATCACCTGGAACTGTCCACTGCCCAATTTCTTCTCATAAAATGTTGTAGAGAAAAAGAGATTATGACTGCTGCAGGGCTTTTCTAACAATCCTTTGGATTCTTTATTTCTTTTGGATGTATGATTTATAAGAAATCAGTGCTATGGTTGACCCAAGGTCTTAAAAGTGACTCTTTAAAATAAAAAATAAAAAAAAAAAAAACCTCAAAGTTTTTTTTAAAAACTCTATAATGATATATCTTGTTTTCAGGAACAGATTATGAGAATTGAATGTCTAATTTGAGAGCCAGTGTGGTGTAGTGGTTAGAGGGTTGGACCCCGCTCAGCCATGAAACTCACTGGGTGACTTTGGGCCAGTCACTGACTCTCAGCCTAACCTACCTCACAGGGTTGTTGTGAGGATAAAATGGAGAAGAGGTGGAGGAGGAGGAGGATTATGTAAACCGCCTTGGGTTCCTTGCAGGAAAAAACGGTGGGGTATAAATATAATAAATAAATTAAATAAATAAAGAATTTGAATTTCCCTCATTCAATGCAGAGAGGTGAAGAGTCAGTGAAAATTACTTCAAGCATATATTTTGAGATAAACTTTCATTTTCAGTTTTCATGAACCAATTTATCTGCCTACATATGGGTGGAGTTAATATTATCTGCAGTACAAATCTTATTGCAAATGAAACTTGCCATTAACTTTTTAATGAGTTTCCTTATGTTCCTTATTTTCTTTCCGAAATATATGAGATCCTTTCATATTAATAATTTTGTTATTATTATTTTGTGCTTCCTGAATATGCGGACAATGTGGCAGAAAGTAATAATTGGTTCATTCCATGAAGGCAATAAATAGCTTAAGGTCAATCATTTTTAATTTATTTGGTACATTTATATTCCATCTTTCCCTCCAAAGAACCCAAGGAAGCATGCATGATCCTCTTCCTCCCCATTTTATCCTCACAACAACCCTGTGAGGTAGCTTAGGCTGAGAGTCAGTGACTGTCAGTGACACCCAGTGAGTTTCAAGGCCAAGTGGGGACTTGAACCCAGATCTCCCCAGTCCAATACTCGAACCACTACATCACATTTGCTCTCTGTTATTTTTTTGAAAATAACAAAACAATTTTATTATTGTTGCTAAAATAACAACAACAAATCAATGTGAAATCACTAAGGTCCTGCACAAGGCCCTGTCCCTAGAAGTCTCTGGGTAAGCCTGAGTAACTAGGGGTCTAGTATCCCAGCCTGTCTACTGGATCCAGCCTCACCATAAACCTATTCAAAATAAGCCGCTGCCACCACCCACTCAACTACACAGCAATAGAACTCTCAACCTCCGTTGTGAAACTTCAGTATGCTGATGATAATGTGGTCTCCGCACATTCAGAGGATGATCTCCAAACTATCCTAAATGCTTTTGCAGAAGCATACAAAAAACTTGGGCTCTCACTTAACATCAAAAAAACCAAAGTGCTTTATCAGCAAGTGCTTAATCAGCAAGTGCAAGTTAACCCTTTGGTGATGCCATCTATCCAGCTTGGCGGGGCAATACTGGAAAATGTCGATTGTTTTCTCTATCTTGGCAGCTATCTTTCTGTTACAGCTAACATTGACACTGAAATCCAGCATCGTTTGAGCTCCGCAAGTGCTGCATTTTCTCGAATGAAACATAGAGTGTTCGAGGATTGGGATATCTGTAAGGAGACCAAAATGCTGGTTTATGAAGCCATTGTATTACCAACTTTATTGTATGCCTGCGAAACATGGACTATCTATAAACGTCATTTCCACCTCCTTGAAAGATTTCACCCTTTTGTGATGCCATCTATCCAGCTTGGCGGGACAATACTGGAAAATGTCGATCATTTTCTCTATCTTGGCAGCTATCTTTCTGTTACAGCTAACATCGACAGTGAAATCCAGCATCGTCTGAGCTCCGCAAGTGCCGCGTTTTCTCGAATGAAACATAGAGTGTTCGAGGATCGGGATATTTGTAAGAAGACCAAAACACTGGTTTATGAAGCCATTGTATTACCAACTTTATTGTATGCCTGCGAAACATGGACTATCTATAAATGTCACTTCCACCTCCTTGAAAGATTTCATCAACGTTGCCTCTGGAAAATCCTGCGAATTACTTGGGAAGATAGGCGAACAAATGTCAGTGTACTGGAAGAAGCAAAGACTACTAGCGTTGAAAAAATGATCCTTCAACGCCAACTTCAGTGGACCGGTCATGTTGTTCGAATGCCTGACTGCCGTCTCCCAAAGCAGTTACTTTATTCCCAACTCAAGGATGGAAAGCGGAATATCGGTGGTCAGTATAAGAGGTTTAAAGATGTTCTTAAGGCTAATCTAAAAAAATGCAATATAAACATTGAAAACTGGGAAGCTCTGGCCCATGAATGATCTAACTGGAGGTTGGCCTTTCACAAAGGTTCTATGGACTTTGAAGAAGCCCGAGTGCAAGGTGAAAGGGAGAAATGTGCTAAGCGAAAAGCACGTCAAACGAATCCTTTACAGAACCATCTTCCATCTGGTAACCTGTGTCCTCACTGTGGGAAGCTGTGTGTGGATCTAGAATTGGCCTCCACAGTCACTTACGGACCCATCGCTAGAGTCTACACAATTTTTAGAATTTCCTCTTTTTATAATTTTCTTTTTGTGATTTTATCCTGGAAAACAATCTTACTTGGTCACGAGTGATCACCTACTACTACTAGAACTCTCCTCAACTCTGCTTGGCTGTACAGATACAGGCCAAAATATAGGGTGAAATATCCTTGAATCCACTCAGTCCAGAACACATGGAGTGTTTAAACCAGTTACTATATTTATTTATGGAACATATCAACCAGAACAAGCAGTCATTTGATAAAGAATAAGAAATAACCGCTCTACCTAATTAGCCATCCCAACATAACTGACTACCCTTTTCAACAGCTATTTTGACCACCAGCCTTTTACTTAGTCCTTCTCTCTCTCCTCGCTTGATCCCTCCAACCCCAGTAGTGGGAAGACTTCAGGCTTCCAGGATCTGCTTTGTTTTTTTATTGGAACCCTGAGAGCCACATTGGTGCCAGAAGCAAAATAGGGGCTCAGGCAGGTAGATATACACCCAGCATTAAGGAACAGCATGCCTCTGAGCGTGTGCTTAGCCCAGGAGTTTGTGATCATCACCAGAACTGAGCTCAAAAGTACTTTAATACAAAAATGCTGGTTTCCCCACAAGCATTCTTTTGCAGCAACCTAAGGGCCAAAAGAGATATGACCTCAAACCCATATCAAGCAAGTATATCTCCCCCCCCCATTATTACTCTAGAGTAGATGTTGGGGGGCAGGCCAGATCTTAATCTCTACCCCCACACCATGGTCCCACTCCAGATCAGCCCCATGCCTACTGTGGAAAAGAAAAAAAAAAGGGACATAACTGCTAGTTATGGATTTAAAGTAACGTCTGTTTTGGCCCTAATTTGGTGGGAGCGGGGAAGCTTTTTAAACATTGTTAATGTTAGACAATTATGAGTCAGAAATCCTTGCTGACCTACTGCAAATCTCCCAAAGATCTACCAGTAGATCTTGATCTACCTTCTCCCTCACCCTGATCTCACTGTCTTCTCAACCAACACTCCACCCTTATGCTGGCTCAGCTTGTCTGAGTGTGGAAAGCTAAGCAGGGTCAAGCCTGGTTATTACTTGGATGGGAGACCCCTCCTCTAGTTTCCTGCATTAAGCAGGGTGTTGGACTCGATAGCCTTGTAGGCTCCTTCCAACTCTGTGATCTATGAAACTGTCACTAAACCTGACTCAGCCCACCTTTCCATCTTACTCTCCTGCTGTCATTCATTTATCGGCTTTATTTTTAACTGAAGAATATTTAGGGATGAAAAGCAGAAGAATAACGCTTAGCCTTAAGAAGAGTTTTTGAAGAGAAAAGAAAAGAAGCATGGCAGTATAGAAGAAGAAAAAAAGAACTAATAAGAGGATAGACATGCAAAAAATGGAGAGGAGCTGTATAGGCCAGCTTGAGTTCTTTGGAGGAAGGATGAAATAAAAAATATGCAGTGAGTTAATGCAAGTAGAAGAGTAATAGGAAGCCATCATGTGAAAATTTCTTGGCTTCATTGAAATATTCTGCCAAAAGATGACATCAAAGGCCAGAGGCAGCACTTCAGGTGGAATGGTTCACAGTTAAAAAGTCTGGGGAGGAAGCCAGATGGTCTCCAGATAATGGTCAAACTCATGCAGCTGCTTGCAGTCTCTACAGCCTCTGGTAGAACAGCTGACGATTAAACAAGCAACCTTTGCCTTCCCATGTGGGCACAGCCATCGAGGCTGCTGCTCTTGCAGTCAGAAAGATGAAGAAAACACAGGCCATAAACATGTGAGTGCAGACATGACTAGTGTCCAGAAGAAAGAGCAAATTGTAATAGCATTCATGTAACTACATTATTATTAAATAATTTCTAAGATATCAGCATTTTAAATGGACATACTCTTTCAGAAAGTATGGGAGAGAACAAACTGGTGTCAGCTGGACTGTTTCAAAATGATTGAAGGGGGGATCCCCTTTTAATATAGATTCTACATTATCATTTTTTTAAAATCCTCAAAACAGTAAGAGGGTGTTTGTATAACTTTACATAATTTTGCTTCTCCTAGCTTCATAACATCAAATAATGTTAAGTAAAATTATACTTTAAAATTACAACTTTTAGAGCACTTAAACCAATACTTTAAAATGGTAGGAATAAAATATATTGGAAATAGAAAAGAAGAGAAATGATGGAATTTGTACAATGTAATAACCCAATGCACTAAACTATAATGGTAACCATTTCTTTTATAAAGTGAGAATGCTAAAAGTTCAATGATTTCTTCCCCTGTAATGCTGATAAATAGTGATGCTAGCAACTCGATTATTCTGTTGGGTAAACTTACCCCTCATTAGGTGCCTTTCTGAACGTAGTTACTATATTATAATCTTTTAATTCTCCAGACAGTGAAGCATATTTACTTACAGGTTTATAAACGTTTGATTCTGGGGATTTTGGCATGTTGCCATTAATTACATGAGTTCATTTTAGAATGCACTTCATCTAGTGCCTCAGACGTGATATCAAGATTATGAAATGCTTTCAGCTGAAGTACTTTTCACTGTTCAAATCAAAATCACAATTCCTCACTTGCTCCTCAATTGCTTCAGGGCTTAGAGTGGCTTTGGGAGTGATGGTGCTGGAAGTGAACAGGAAGCATAAGTGACTTGTCCAGGGGTGAGAGATGCAGAAGTTTTATTTTGGATGTGGTAGTATTGAGAGGAACAGGAGGGGAAGTACAAAGTACTTGTGATCTTTTTCACTCAGCAGCACTGTTACTTCCAAAGCTTCCTCTGGCTAGCATGGGGCAAGGCGAAGTGATTTCAGCTCTTTCTGCCTGTGCTTCTTGCTGCCACCAATTCTCTGCTCCTTTTCCTTGCTCCGCTGCTGCTGCTGCTGCTGTTCCTGACCCTTCACTACTGCTGCTGTTTTCTCTCCAAGCCAGCCAATGTTATGTAATGATGGAGTTGTAGGCCAAAACATCTGGAGGGCCACAAGTTGCCCACCCCCATTGTATATTATGGAAGTGGTATAGTGTGTTATATCAGAAGATGCTATAAAATATTTTAGGGAGGAAATAATGGTCCACTGAATTGTTACAATATGTAGCCTATTTTCTTTTCTTTTTGAATTGCTCAGGCAGTATGAAACTCAGTCCCACAAAATGGCAGAAGCATAAGGTGAAGCATGAATGAACAGCTTCTGTGTATATATGTATAGTAACTGGTTTTTATATATATAAAAGATTTTACTGTGGATTCAATATTATGGACTCGTAATATGCAAATGCATCCTGCTTTTAATACACATTCACAGCATATATGTTAATAGTTCCAAAGGAGCTGTTACAAGATATGCTCTGAATATGTATTAGGAATAATACACAATATGTAACTAAAACCATTCTGTATTAAGAATCTATAATGCAGAATGCAGAGTACACTATAATAGCGCAGAAGGAACAATTATGATTGATGTTATGAATGCCTATTAAGAATAACATGTACACAAATGTTGGCTAAGACTGAAATCCTATGCATGCTTGTTTGGGAGTAAGTCCCATTGACTGTAGGACTTGGTTCTATGTAGACATGGCATAGGATTAAGCAGTACATCTTTATGGGTTCCTTTTTCTGGTCACAGCTTGACTTTGTTTTAAAAAATGGGAGTCAGACATTACTCCTTCATCCCAGAATCTTACGTGTAACCTGATACTCATAGCACCTAGCAGAGACTACTGGTAATTCATTGCAAGTCACACTAAGCCACTCTGTGAATCAGCTGCAGAGTGTGGGTTTTTTGCATAACAACCCACAGTGTGCAGGGCAGACCATGGGGCTCACTGTGGCTTGTTCTCCCTCTCCTTTCCCCTCAGTCCTCCAGCTGGTATCCCAGTGTCCTTCATCATGGCAGAACCCATCTTGTCTTCCCACTCTTGATTACTACCCCTTTTCATTTGTCACAGTTTCTTTCTTTCTTTTTTCTGGAGTCTCAAAAAATGCACAATTGGGGTTGTATTTTTTTTTCAGCCCCAGAAAATTGCACAGTTGTGTTTGTAATTTTTAAATTATTATTATTTTTGTCGGTCTTTCACAAGTCCACAGCAGCGCACTTACAGCTGTAAGATGAGAAGTGTTGCCTGGTCAATTTCTTTGTCTGTTTCAGCTATCAAAGGGAGTGGCGAAGTGCAGTAGGAAACAGATTGACAAGTTGAGACTGCACATAGGCAAATTTGCACAGTTGCCAGGGTCCGGTTATCTAGCTGTCAACTGAAAAGGGGGGAAGTGGCAAAAGAAGGTGAACCTAAAGGAGGGGCAGATAAGATCTCCCACTTGGAAATGTAAACCTCTAGATTTTAAGTGTTGAACTGACCGTTCTCAGTGTCCTCCACTTTTTCAACACTTCCCCGAGTCTGCAGGTAGTCAAGAAAGGGGTGATATTAACTGAACCCCTTTTGGGGGGCTCCTTTTCAGAGCATTCATGTGATTCCCAGGCAGTTCTAAAAAAAAAAAAAACCATGCAGAAATATATGCAAATTTAGTGGCTGGGAAGTAAGTGGAAGGGAATTTTGCATACATTTAAGGGCTCAAAAGTAATGAAGCAGTTAATGCAGGTGAGCAAATTTCTCCTCCATTTACTTCCCAGCCACTAAATTTGCATATTTTTTTCCAGTCCCCCCAAATGTACAAATATTCCCAACAGATAAAAAACCCAAAACCCTTAGAGGTGGTAGAACAGGGCAGAGCAAATGGAGCACCAGCACCAGCAGTACTTATACCCCCACCCCACAGGGCCCCATTTACTCCATCCCATTCAGCTGCCTTCTCAGGGCTTTTTTCCCAGAACTGGTAGGGAACTACAGTAACCGTAGCACTATGTGCTCTGAAAAGGGACTGTGGAAAGTGGGGGAGTTAATATCTCCCCTTTTTGGAGTAGCTGGCGACTTGGGGAAGTGCTGAAAAAAGTGGAAGACACTGAGAACGGTCAGTTCAACACTTAAAATTTGAGAGGTTTACATTTCTAAGTGGGAGATCTTATCTGCCCCTCCTTTGGGTGCACCTTCTTTTGCCACTTTCCCCCTTTTTCAACTGGCAGCTAGATAATCGGTCCCTGGTGTTTTGCCACAGGTTCCCCAAAAGGGATTAGCAAAGGTTCTTTGAGGGATTTTCAGACCATAATAAAAACTCCTCCAGGAAGTTAAAGCCAAACATCTTTATTGCAAAGCTGAGCATGAGATAAAACAACACTATCAGCCTTCCCCCAAGTTCCCTGGTGGAAGTCCCACTCCTTAGCAACACAGTCACTGTACTCTTTCTAACCAACTGAAATGCAAGATCCAGCAGTTCTCCGCCTGGGTGTCAGCTTCCATCGCTGGGCTTCAGCAGGGCTCTTCAAACAGCTTCTTCTGCTCCTTTTCGCTCCTTCCAACTTCAGCACACTACCAGGAACTGCACAACACCCATCCACCACTACTCACACCACCACCACTCACACAACCCACCACATTATATATCATGAGAGCAGGCAGCTACGTGAACAGCAGATTGTGCACTTGAATGATTACAGCTGTGCTTTTTTGCAGTGTCATTCTGTATCTCTGTTGGCCAGCAGCCAACTCACAGGCTAGCAACTAAAGCAACATTGTGCCTTGCTACTGCAGAGCAAGATACAAAGTATACAGAGCATCATACAGAGCATCGAGGCAGCACTGCTGTGCAACACACTACACTCCTCGCCATCTTCCGCGACTCCCATTACACCTGGCAACTGTGCAAATTTGCCTACATGCAGTCTCAACTGTCAATCTCTTTCCTACTGCACTTCACCACTCCCTTTGACAGCTGAAACAGACAAAGAAATTGACCAGGCAAGACATCGGACAGCCGTAAGTTCGCTCCTGCGTGCTTGAGAACTAACAAAAATAATTTTAAAAACCAATGAACACAATTGCACAATTTTCTGGGTCTGAAAAAATATTTTTTTAAAACGGTGGCAAACCAGTGATGGTCACTCCAAAGTGGTACTTGAGCATCAGTGGAGGGGCTGTCACTGGTGGTGGCATGGGCGAGATTGCGAAGAGCAGTAGTAGGAGCTTTTACTGCTCTTGCCAAGCAGGTCATAAGCCAATCCCTGGAACCCGTGATAAAATTGCTCTCTCGGACGACATGCCAATCCATCATGGGTTGAACAACCCCTAGAACAAGCCATGGGTTGTCAGGATGACTTGTTGTCCCAAAATAAGCCACCCTGCAGGAAGTGGCCTGGATTCAGACAAGATGACAACTCACCATGGCTAGTTATCCACAATGGGTTCTCATGTCATGTGAACCAAGTCATTTAGTCTGCAATATCTGCATCTTCAGACTCAGTCTAAATGTAGACCTGATGACTGCAACCACTGGCCTAAATCCCCTACCACCTGCTTTTTGTATTATCCAGCCTGATGAAGAATTCTGAAGAACTTGAAAGCTTGCACACTATTTTGTACTGTTTGAATTGGTCCCAATAAAGGTATTTCTCAATAGAACATAATATATAACATAATATTATTTTTAACATATTATTCACTACTTGCATAACAGAAATATATTCTATATATTTACTATTTTACATTCTAGGTAGGCTAGAGGGGTATTTTTTTTGAATGGAAATTCATTTTTGTGAAAACAAAAAACATCTGATGCTTATTCAACCTATCGACAAGTTATTACTTTAACACTGTTGAGAAAATGCAATGTAATTTTATGAGCGCTTACAACTCTATACAAATACATGTAAAATATAGATTTCAGATGACAGTAGACTGAAATACCACTTGCTTACTGAAATGAAAGAAATACCATAATCTAGAAAATCTCATTTTTCCTCTCAGTTGTATTTTACCTATTATGTGTACAAATAACATCTAAAATTACTGTAATTGAAATACACTAGTGTGATAAAATTGTTTCCATTTATTCCGTTTGTTTACTCTGTGCATCTGATAGCACTTTTTGTACAGCTGATATTACTGTTTGCTGATGGTGATTGGTACTTTCCTCATGTGCTTCCTCCTTCAGTAGCAATTTCATGCTGTCGCCATTCAATCTACTTTGCTGGAAATCTACTTATAAACAAAGGTTTTTCAGAAACTCTGTGAACATGTTTCTAACGGTTTGTGTTCTTTTCTTTTTTTTAAGTCTGTAATGGCGCTGTTGAGATAGCTGAGCATTATTCAAACTTAGATTTCATGCTATAATTCCTCCTTAGATTTTCATCATGCCTTGTAAAGTTTGATTCTGTGAAGATATTATGGTGCAGATATCATAACTGCTGCGATGTTTTATTTGGTAACATTGCATTTTCTAAATATGTCAAAATATAATGAATTACTAGTTGAAGTGTTGTTGTGATGACATGTCTTATAATTCACTTCATTCTATGATCTTTTTTTACACAATACCATGTAAATTCAATGAAACTTACTTCCAATGTGCTGCGCAATCCTATAGCTGCTAGACACTGTCTCGACGGCCATAGGATTTTTTTGGAGTCCCAGCTTCGACCTCAGAAACATGCTCCAACATTTGCACTCGGAACACCCTCCCTCCCCACCCTCTCGCAGCCAGCACAGAACTGCGCCGACTGCTTCTCCAAGGTCGCAAATGCAACCTAGGAGATGGGGTTTAGTGGGCATTCCGGGGGGCAGGGAGGGGAGGAGACTGGTGAGGTATCCTAGCAGCACTTCATCTAGGGATGTGGGCGGAGCTTGATTGGGGGATGGAAGTCTGGCGAACTCGCTGGGCTTGACCCCCTGAGCTCCACTCCTTTTCCCTGGTTCGACTTGCGTACTTGTGAGCTGAGCTCGGGAAAGCGACTTTTGGTTTCCGGCACCACATTGTTTACGTAGAAAACGGCCTAATCTGCGCAAATTATGGACTAATTTGCACAGATTAGGCCGTTTTCTACGTAAACAAAGTAGAGCTGGGGACCTGGAAGTCCAGCGAGCGCCTCAGCTGGCGCTTGTGCTCGGCTCAGCTTGCACGCCACAAGTCGAGTGCCAGGTGGGTTGTCCATCCCTCCTCCCCCCCCCCGAAACGCTGCACTTAGATGGCCAAAATAGGCTGTCCAAGTGCTTTGCAGGGCAGGAGGAGCACGGAGGCGACCTTCACTTCCACGCTCCTCCTGCCCTGCATAGGATGTCTGTAATCCTCCAAGTTCAGAGGGTTACAGGAATCTCGGCTGGGTTGTGCCCTAAATGAGTTTAGGGTTACAGGCATAATTCTCATCTCTAGTGCTACTAAACTAATGGCATTAACTCTTAAAGATTTAAATTAAGTCTTTCATTTTAACTGAACTATAGCCAGTTAAAACATAAATTTAAATTCTTACCCCTTGCTCATATCCATAACATATTCTATCTACTAGGTGTGAAGAATACCAATGGACTCAGGTTTTTTTCTTCTTCTGAGAGATAGGGTAAAATTTTAACAATTTGGGCAGGTTACCTGTCAGAAGTACAGGAACCTTCCCCACCTCCTTCATTCAATTAGAACAGATAGGATTGTGTCCTTAGTTTAAATACTGTCACAATGTCCGTAAATCCCTGAACTCTGAGCATCCTATGCAGAGTGGAAGCGGTGGAAGCAATCTTCGCCTCCCTGTCCTCCCACACTGCATTTTTCGCTAGACAGGCTTTTTCGCCTGTCTAGCTGGAGCGGCTGCAGGATACCTCGTATCCTGGCCTCTCTCGTCTCGTCTTCCCCTCCCCCAAAATGCCCACTTCTCCCACTCTTTGAGGTCGCTTTCCAGAACCTCAGAGAGCAACTGGCACAGTTCTTTCCATGCTGGCTGTGAAGGGGGCAGGGGCAGGGAGGTCGGAGCTCCGATTTCCAGCTCTGAGGTTTGAATGCTGTCTCTGACTTTGGATCTGGGAATCCGAATTATCCCATGGCCCTTCAGATACTGTCTAGGGGCCATAGGATTGTTCCCTCCGGGAAGCAAACTTTTGAGTAACTTAAGATTGTTATGCAGCCCATATATTCAGCAAACAAAGATAAAAGCATGGGGGGGAAACCCTCTATGTTGGTTCAATAAATTGCAACATTTATGCAGAAATGCCAGGTAGATCTTTATCCAGTCATATATTCAGATGTTTTAATACCATGATGGAAGAATTATTTCCAATAGGCACTTAATTAAGTTACAAACCTAATTTGCTTTCAAGGTTTCAAGTTACAGACAAGACAGGGACAAGGCAGTAAATGAGAAATACATGTTCCCGTAGGAATTAAAAAAACAAACTGGAATACATGTCTGTATTTCTAGCTCAGTTTAGGCCTCATAAAGCACTTTAACAGCTGACAATAGAAAAATTAAGGCCTTGTAGTCAGCAGAGACTAGTCTGGGAGGACAATAGTACAGTCAGTTGAAAACGAATTTGATATGTTGATATATTTTGGACAACACCCCATCTCTCAAAGTTATGGAGAAGATTTGATTATACCATATTCTGTCAACCTACCCTCAACTGGAGAATTTCTTCTCCACTGTGGGGCATCAACATATTATGATAGTATGTATATTTGGGCCAATGTAGGATTTAAAATTACTGGAAGCAAATTTTTGAGTTCTGCAATTCCAGTAATTGTAAGGAACCTCACCCCCAAATCCTTAAGATATTCTTCAATTCTAGTCACTGTTACATGCATTTACCTCAGTGGGATTTATATGTAACATATACATGTGTTTTTAGGACCGTGGCTTAATTATTTTCATGTTGGAGCTTGGCTCCTGCAGGCATAGGTTACATTTTGGAAGAGCAGATACAGCTTATCCTTGTCTGTTTTCACTGTAGAAGATGTAGTGCAAGTATCTGTGCCCCAGCTGATTTGTTCAGGAAAGAAATCTGAAAAATTGAGGTAAATAGTGACAAAAGCTGAAGTTCTAGGCCCTATTGACAAATGAAAAATTAACAAATCACCAGGTCTATATGGTATCCACCTAAGAGTCCTTTACAAAGTCAAAAGTGGGAGTGCTGATCTAACAAAAATATGTAACTCGTCTCTAAAATCATCTTTTTAATTTGAGAACTGGAAAGTAGTCAATATAACAATTTATAAAAAGGATTCCAAGGCAGTTCCAGGAAATCACAGGCTGGTTAGCTTTACGTTTGTTCTCTATTAATTGGTGGAAATCACTGTTTTAAGATAAAATGATCAAGCATATAGAAGAACAAGTCTTGCTGAAAAAGAATCAACATGGCCCTTGCAGAAGTCAGTCATGTCTTACTAACCTTTTATTCTTTTTACAAAGTCCCTCATCAGAGGCTCCTAGCAGTCATGGAATAAGAGGAAAGATCCTCTTATGGATCAGTAACTGGTTAAAGAACAGGAAGCAGAGCAGGAATAAACAGTCTCACAAATGGAGGGATGTAAAGATCCATATTGGGACCTATCCCTGTTCAGAAATGATATCGAGTGATGGATGAGCAGTGAAGTGATCATATTTGCAGATGGCACCAAATTATTTAGGGTGGTTAAAAAGAAAAAGGGATTGTGAAGAGCTCCAAAAAGGTATCTCAAAAATGGGTTAATGGGAAATAAAATGTAAAAGCAGTTCAATGAAATGTGTAAAGAGATGCACATTGGGGCAAAAATCCTAACTTCACAGATACACTGATGGGGGTTCTGGGCTGATAGTGACTGACCAGAAAAGAGATAATGGTATATTAGGTTGTGGGGAATAACTCAGTGAAGACGTCAACACAGTGCACAGCAGCTGTGAAAAAGTCAAATTCCATGTTAGGGATCATTAAGAAGGAATAAAAAATAAAACCACTGATATCATAATGCCTTTATACAAATCTATGATGTGACCATACTTGGACTATTGTGTACAGTTCTGGTTGCCACACCTCAAAAGGGATATTGTAGAGCTGGAAAAAGACAACCAAAATGATAAGGGAGCTGAAGCAAATTCTCCTTCGAGTCCCCGCTCAGGCATGAAACTCACTGGGTGACTTTGGGCAAGTCACTGACTCTCAGCCTAACCTACCTCACAGGGTTGTTGTGAGGATAAAATGGAGAGGAGGAGGAGGATTATGTAAGCCGCCTTGGGTTCCTTGCAGGAAAAAAGGCGGGGTAGAAATATAATAAATAAATAAATGAGGAAAGTGTATAATCTTTGGTGTTTTTAGTTTAGGAAAAAAGGCAAGTAAAAGAGCACACGTGTATAAAATTATGCATTGTGTGGAGAAAGTACAGAGAGAGACATACTAGAACCCAGGATTCAGGACAGACAAAAAGAAATACTTCTTCACACAGTTCAATTGTGAAATTAGTTTCCACAAGGTATACTAATGGCCACCGACTTAGATGGCTTTAAAAGATTAGACAAATTCTTGTAGGATAAGGCTATCCATGACCACACTTACCTATAAAGGGTGTGTGTCTTTTGTGGTGATAGGAGGGCAGGTGCCAGCTTTAGCTGTGCCAGGCCTGGCTAGCGGTGAAGCCCAGCATGTGTAAATCTTGCAATGGCTGGTGATCACTGCTATCATGAAACTTCCAGAACCCAAATCTTGTGAAGCACGTGATTCAAACCTCATAACAAAAGGACTTGGGGCAGGCCTACATAAGGCTTTGCTCCACGTGGCCCTACCTCATGACTTTAGGGTTACTCCAGGCATACGCTGGTCATCCTATTGGGGGCCAGGAAGGATTTTTTTCCATGCCAACGAGATTGGCAGAGGATTGGCATTTTTCCACCTTCTGGATATATATATATACAAGTTTTCTAACGTTGCACATAATCATCACAACTTTGGTGGGTATTTATTTATTTATTATTTTTATACCCCACCTTTTTTCCTGCAAGGAACCCAAGGCGGCTTACATAATCCTCCTGCTGTCCATTTTATCCTCACAACCACCCTGTGAGGTAGGTTAGGCTGAGAGTCAGTGACTGGCCCAAAGTCACCCAGTGAGTTTCATGGCTGAGCGGGGACTAGAACCCGGATCTCCCAAGTCCCAGTCCAACACTCTCACCACTATGCCACACTGGCTACATGGAACAAAGGTGGGGTGGGGCTTGAGGCCCATTCTTAATGGAGTCAAAATGCTATAACTAGGAGCATCAGAGTTAGCTAGCAACCATTCAGCAGACTTTGGGCAATGTGGTGAAACTAACTGGGGCCCTATATAGAGACACGACAGAACAGGAAGCTCAGGCTTGAGCCAACGTGTGTGTGTGTGTGTGTCAAATACAGCATGGACAGCCAGACCAGTACCTTAGACGAGATAGAATAATAGGCTAGTGGCCTTTCAACAGCCCCCCCCCAACCTGTTTATTATGCCTGTAGTTCAATAAATGTTGTGACCCTGCTTTTAACCTGAGACTGGTGTCCACCTCTTCCTTATTGAATGTAACAGAATGCTGGACTAGATTGGCCTTTAGTCTGAACCAGCAGAGTCCTTCTTACATTCCTGAGGGAGATAATTGCAGTGCCACTAAGAATACTGAGTGTTTGTTAGTAGATAAGAAGAACTGTGAAAACTGAGCAATGAAAAATGATCAGCTGCTTTTCCTTCAAAATAAAAGAGCCAGTGTTAAGCAATTTTTTTAAAAAGTGTGCTTAACATACATTGTAAAAATTATTTTTAAAAGTGCATGTTTAAGGTTTTAAACTTCTTAAACTGCTCAGAGAGCTTCAGCTATTCGGCGGTACAGAAATGTAATGAATGAAATGAAAATGAATGTAGCTTCCAGTTTGACCCCAAGTCTGACCAAATTCAGTGGGACTCAGGCTGCAATCCTATACCCACTTACCTGGGAGTAAGTCCTATTGAACTCAGTGGGAATTAGTTCCCTTGGGGCACAATCCTATCCATCTTTAGAGAGAAAAGTCATACAGCGGCAGGGTCAGTTGGGCCTGTGGTACCTTCTAGAGCAGGATAGGGCAACTTGTGGCCTGCAGCTCCCATAATCTCTTACCATTGGCTATGCTGGCTAGGGCTGATGGGAGTTGTAGGCCAAAACATCTGGAGGGCCCACCCCTGGCCTAGCGAGACAGCACAAGCAGCCTCCCTCCCTCTGGCAGTGCAACATACAGGACTGGCCATGGAAAGAGCAGCCACCTCATCTGCTCAGTCGCTCACCCAAATTCTCCCTCTGAGTAGCACAGTGGTGGGGATTCTGACTATCAGTTGTGAGAGGTGAGACAGTAGCTGCTCTTTGCAGGAACAGTGGCTGCCTCCATACAATCGCTCAGCCTTTTATTCCTCTAGACAGGAAGAACTGGGTGAGTGCCCCCTTTCCTCCCCCTCTATGACACTCTACCTTCTTGCTCACCTTCTCTCTCTGAAAATGCAGCTCATGCTATGTCCCCAGGTGATCCTGCGGGCTCAGTTCTCCATTTATGGTGCCCAGGAAGACTGAGCAAGAGAAAGGAGCTGCTGCCTTCTCTTCCTTGCCTGCTTTCTTCCTCCCTTTAGAAGTAGAAGGACTTAGAGGAGGAGTGGGAGGTTCTCTCTCCCTTGCTCATTTTCAGCCTCTGTTGTGGGGTAAGGGAAAGGAGGAGTTATTCCTATTTACTGTTTGCCCGCCTCTCCTCTCCAGTTGGCCTCTTTTCCTTCAAAATAAAAGTGGCAGTGGTTAAGGTTACCCTTTTTCGAAAACGTGCATAACATCATGTGTCCTTCCTTAGGCTCTTAGTAGTCACAGGCCGTGCATATTCTTTCTGCAGCTTACACAGAAATTGCAGAGTCTGTGTGCCAATTGCAGTTCATGACCTTTCAGCCCATTATTTGTGATGTTTGTCCTGTATAGTTGTGAGGTGACAGAGAAGAAAAGGAGGGAAGGCAAGAGGTGCACAGAAATATTTCAGTTATTAGGCACAACAGGTTTTGATTAGCATCTTCCTCAGGGGGCATTGTAAAACAGAAACACTCTGTTCTCCTCCAAATACTCTGCTGCCACTCAGAGGGAGCCAGCAAGGAGCAGGTGACGGCTGGAAGCCATCACCTTGGTTCTGCTCACTCACTGGGTGGTTTGGAGGGTTGGGCCCCGACACCATGCCAGAAGGAGAGCACAGGTGAGAGGATGAAGTGGTCGCTCTTTCTATGACCCTCAGTGCTGCACCACCCAGTGGGAGAGGATGAGTGAAGAGGCACAGGTGGCTGCTGACATCTCCCTCTCTATCTAGGTAGCCCTGTGGGCGCAAGGAACATTGGATACAATCCGGTCCTCCCTGCTGCAGTGCCCAGAGCAGGTGATTAAGAGAGAAGGGGTAAGAGCAGCTGCTGCTGCCGTCCCTCCCTCACATACTTCCCTGCTCCCCCTGGAAGGGGCAGAACATAAGAGTTGACATGGGGGGACTTTCTGACTGAGGGTGTGTGGCTTTACTTTGCTCTTTTCCAGCCTCTGTTGAGGGCAGGGGAAATAAAGAGATTCTGTTTACTGAGCAATCGGCCCTCCTCACTAGTGGGCGACTTTTCTTTCCAAATAAAAATATCAGCGTTAAGCATCCTTTTTATATTATGTATTTAGCATCACATGTAGTTAGGCCCTAAGGCAGGCAGGCATGCTTGGGGCGGGGCGGGGCCACGCCTATTTTAGGGCCAAAACAGACATGGCTTTAAATCAGTATCTAGCAGGTTTCTTTCTTTTCCCTTTTTACTCTAGAGTAGCCACCCCCACCCCCACCCCCCGATTCCTATTGGGACCTTAGCATGGGGGTTGGGGAGCTTTTGAGATCTGGATTGGGTTCCCCCCTACACCTACCTACTCTAGCGTAAAAATGAGAAGACATCGCTTCCAGAACACAGATTTAAAGCAATCTCTGCTTTGGCCATTAAAGAGTGTCCACGATTCGAAGCAGCGTCGCTCTTTTGCTGCTGCCGCCGCCAGCCTGGAGGACTCGGCAGCGGAAATGATAACGCGCCATGAGGGGAGGGCCGGCAAGACCGAAATTTGTAGCTGTGGTGGTAGGAAGGGGTGCGAAACTTGCGTCGAAGTTGAAGGGACTTCCCCCGCTGGGAGGCTCCGTCTGGGCCCGGGCGGGCAAGAAGCTGCCTGGGGGGCGGGGTGCTGCAGCTGCAAGGGAAGCTAGCGGGACGGGAACAGGGCAGATGTTGGGGAAGTAGCCGGGCGGAGAAGAGCTTCTGCTAAGCCCCCCCCCCGCCTCCTCCCCCCCCCCAAGTGGGGAAGGAGAGGCAAGAATTGCTCTACCGACCCGTCCCACCAAGGAAATGCCAAGGTAAGGACGCCGAAGTTTTGCTTTCTCGGCGGAGGCAGCGGTCGTTTCCCACGCCTCTCCTGTCCTGCTTCCAGAGGCCCGAGGCTCAGACTATTAATTGCGGTTTTCTCGATAGGGCTCGCTTTCTTACTCTCGCCTGCGTGTTTGGGCGAAAAACGAAAACTATCGCAAAGGGCTGGGGAGGGGCGTTGTTTTTTTTTTTTTTTAATCAAGGCGGGAGGGAGACCGAAGCTGCGCCTTGCTGTCGTCGAGTTGCAAAGTTGGGGGGGGGGGCTTCTTTTGTGGCGGCGTATCTCCCTTTGCCTCCAAGCGAGTCAGACGTGTGCGCGCACATAAAATCCATTTGAAAGACTTCATTTGTTTGTTCCTTCAGGGTCGTCGTGTGTTAGTCTTGTCGAAAGGGGAGGTGTACGCTCTTTATTACTCTGAGGAGAGAGCTGGCAGATGTCCCAAGCGAGAGAACCTCTTCCTCCAGGGCCTGAAGGGCCAGAGCGTGCAGCTCCAGCTGAAAACAGCTTTTTGATCTCACTCCCTCGAGGTAAGTTGCTTGAAAGTTTCGTTGGAAGCGCAGCGACGGCTTAACAGCTGAAATGATACAGCTGTAACTGGGTTTTGTGTATGGGGTTTGCGGGGGATGGGGGTTGGCTTTTCCATATCATATAGCTTCCCCCCCTCCACACACACACATCCTGCTGGGGAGGGGGAAATTCTTCTTGAAAGCAGCCACAAAACGATGAGTTTGTGTCTCATGTCTCACTTCCTTTTCCTTCTCCAGTTCAAAACACTAGATAAGTCTTTCCCAACCTGGTGCCCTCCAGATGTTTTGGACCACAACTCTCATAATCTCTGACTGTCGGCTGTGACTGATGGGAATTGTAGTCCAAAACAACTGGAGGGCACCATGCTGGGGAAGGTTGCACTGGATGCATTCAGAAAGAAACCTCTACTCTTACTGCCCTGCTTTCCTGGCCTTTTCCTTATTGCCACACCTCCCAAATTCCTAGGCAGGCTGAGGAATGCAGAAGTAGTGTGTGTGTACTAAACCTCATTCACATTTTAAGTCAGCTGTAGTTCTTTTGAAGTTCTGGGGTGGGGGTTAAGATGTTCCTTGGTCTTCTCTGCCCTCCCTCCTGTATATGCAAGTGTTCACATAGGCAGCTGCTCCAGACTTGCCATTTTACACTTGCCATTGTAATTCCCTGTTTTTCCAATTGAATATGTGTGCTGGGTTGGTTAACTTTACCTGTCATGTTAACTAGTGATAGGGTTGAAGCAAGTATGGTGGTGATGAAGGATGGCCCTGTGAAATCATTCTTCTTTTTATGAAGTGCTCTGTGTGTTAGGGGCAGAAAGTTGGGTTTTGAAAACCCTTTTCTATAAATAAAACAAGAGAAGTATAGGCCCGCCTCTCCTTTTTAAGATCACATGTAGTATTTTTGCCATTTCTTGATGTTTATTCTACAATCAGCTATTTGGATTTATAGGATACTGAATAAGACAAAATAGTCTTTGAAGACCAAAGAAATACATGGTGATATTGTTGTAGCAGCAACCTAAACTTGGAGATGAATTTGAGGCACTAGAAATATCTGATGATGATGATCATCATCATCATCATCATCATCATCATCTATCCTGCTTGTGGAAGTGCTTAACTGGATTACCCTTGCCATGTAGCTTTCTGCAGACTTGAACTGTTAGAGAGCAGAGAAAATAAATGACAGCCCAATCCAGGGCATGTTTACTTAGCAGTATGCCCACATAAGTGTGCCTCTTACTAAAGCTGCAACCCTGTGCACACTTATTTTGGTGTAAGTCCCACTGAACATAGTGGGGTTTACTTCCAAGTAAAACAGTGTGCCATTCACTGTGGAGATTACTGCAGCTGGCTTTTTGTGGCCGTGATTAAAGGCCTAACTACATTAGTAGTGTGTCTTGCCAGCCATGTCATGGTATTTTAAAAATTTAATCCTAGGTAATCTTTTCTTCTACTGCTAAGGGCAGTGCTGGGGGGGGGGGTTTAGCTTTCATTGGGATTGTGGCTGGGAGGCGAGGCTTAAACTTCCCCTCCCCTCCCCATGTGCTGCAGTCTCAATGGAAATCAGCAGCCCCTCCACTTAGGATTTTTTTTTTTAAATCCTGATGGGGTGGTAAGCCCTAACACTGCCTTTACTAGCTTTAACTGGTGCACCAGATGCACCTCTTCCTGGCAAATTTGGATGTCACCACAGTTATTCATGCTCCAGTGATCTCCAGGCTGGTCTACTGTAATACACACTATATAGAGTTGCCCTTAGAAAGTGCAAAATGCTGCTGCCATTTTATTGTCTGGAGTTGGCCATTGTGAGCATATTAATTTTGTTAAATCTGCACTGGTTTTTTTTAGCTGTCTGTTTTTTCCAGGCTCCATTTAAAGTGTGATTGACTTTAAAGCCTTAAATGGCTTAGACCCTGGGTATCCTAAGGGCCACCTTCTTTCATACATGCCACCACGTGTGCTCCATGTAACATCTGAGGGCTTGTTTTGGGTGTCTCTGCTAAGAGAAGTTTGGTTGATGTCCTTCAGGAGCAGGGCCTTTTCAATAGTGGCACCAGTGTTGCAGAAAGCCTTTCCCAGAGAGGTCTGCTGGACCCTGATACTGTGTACTTTCAGGTGTCAGGCCAAAATCTGACTCTTTTAGGAAGCCATTGACTAAGCTGATTCTGCTGCTATTTCTATTGTTTTCTATCGTTTTAACTTGTAGTGGTGTTATGCAGTATTTATGTTGATTCCCTGCTGGGGAAATACTTTCTGTTAAGTTTTGTTTTCCTGCTGCTATTTTGTATTTTTGCATTAATTGTTTTTATTGTGTCTCTTCTGTGGTTTTAATCAAGGGAGAGGAGTTCCACTTCTGAGAGTTCCACTTCCCATGTTCTCATTGCACACTAATGGTTTACTTTTGTGTGCAATGTTACTGTTGTACACAAAGGTTTGCTCCCATGTCACACAAATGGTTTACTTGTAACTGCACTAACTTCTGCAACAGTTCAGATTTTAGTACCTGTGTCGTTGGGATGTGTGGGTAATTCCTGTCCCTCCCTTTGTTTTTCCCACTAAATCTGGGCCGTGCATTTCCTGATCGCTGCAAACCTGACTAAATTGACTAAATGCTGAATGTTAGGTTTTCACTGGAAAAGAGTATGTTCTTCATAATTTCATGTGACTTACTACTTCAATCTCTGTAACCATCAGATCTCTTTTATGGGATACTTCCTGTGTTAATGAGGTACAAAGAGCTCACCCTTGATACAATTTCGGATGTACTGGCCACATTTGCATGTCACAACAGCCCAGGCTTTTTCCTGGGTTGTTGTGAATGAAGTAGGAGAGAGTGAGCATGCTGCCTCCCACCACTTGATCACACCCACTGCAAGTGGGAAGAGCTAAATAACCCGGGGATGCAATGTCTCTCGGTTGTTTAGCACCAGAAGGAGTAATCAGGTAGTGGGACCAGCTCATTTGCTCTCTCCCGCTTTGTTTGCAACAACCCATGGTTTTAAAAAAACACACCTGGATCGTTGTGATGTCTGAAGGACGTCACTTTGTCAGCACATGCCCCTATCCTAGAAGAATCAGGTCAGTGCTTCAAGGCTGAAGCAACTCTGGTTTCTACCAGAGTATGGGTACCTGGTTTACTTACAACCCATGGGGATGCAAACTACTGAGTTGCACCAAGTATTGTGCACATGGCCAAAGGCCATTGTGTCACGTTTCTCAGTGGCACCACAATTGTGGAATGGTCTTCCCAGACAGATTCCCCTGGTGCCTGCCTTTCAATACCAGGCAATGACATTTTCATTTCCCCAAGCTTCTTAGATGCAGTTTTAATCATGCCGACTGTCTTATGCTGTATTTATGGTTTTGTGGCTTTTATTTATTATATATTTTGTTTTATTCTTTTTTTGTAAGAATATAATTGGGAAGGGAATATAATTGAAGGGTGGTGTAAAAATACTTATAACAAGAACTTGAGAAATTCTCTGACAATCAGTTCTAGAAGAAAACCAGGCAATCTAAAGCCAGATGCAAGTCCATGCCTTGCTTGCTACCATTGATAAACTTGTTGGTCACAGTACGTTGGTGGATTTTGTACCAGTTCGTACCTGCCATTCCTCTAAATCAGTGTTCTCCAACCTTGGGTCCCAGATGTTTTGGGCCTACAACAAATCCTTTCATATTAGAGCTAATTCCTGGATTTCTCCCAAACTTCCCCTCCCCCAGCAACCTAATTTGGGGGGAGGAGGCAGGGGTGCGCAGCTTTTTAGTGTTGCTATTGTTAGACAGTTGGGAGTCAGAAACCCTTGCTGATCTACTGCAAATCGCCCAGAGATCCACCAGTAGATGTTAATCTACCTTCTGCCCACCCCTGGGCTATAGCCTCTCAGCCCAAGTCACCAGTTGTGTTGCCTCTGCAGAAGGAAGCTAACAGGAGCCAGTAAATAATATCTGCAAAGTTTGGGTGGAGAGACAATAGCCCATTCTCTGCACAGTGGACTGATGGTGTGGGAGTTGATATCTAGTTGTATTCCAAAGAAAGAGAGAGGTGGTAGACCGAGTCATTGTGTAGCTTGCTCTTTGGGCTCCCGAGTGCTGATCTGAATTTCAGCTGAATATTAATTTGGAGAACCAGAACAAATAAGTATGGTGATGCAGTTTTCTTTTAACTGTATTTCAGCTTCTTATCTGATTCTTTGATCAGAAACCATTCCCATGTTCAGCCCATAATGCAGGTGTTGCAGCTGCCTGAAAGCGCCGCTCTGGGCCAGAGGAAACATTCCTCAAATCAAGCACAGCAGAGCTATGCGTGATTGGATTATTTACTTCAGTGTAAGCCCACCTGTCCATGTTTTGGATCGGGACCATGGCTTTCAGGGAGAGAGAGAAATCCCCCCCCCCCGTTCCCTGCAGAATTGATGGAGATTTTTTTCTTTTTTTAACCCCCCTGCGGTGGTTGTGGTGGAATTTTGGGACAAAAATGGGAGCAGGGAACCTTAAAGCCCCCCTCTCAAAGCAACACAGTCCTGATCTGAATCAGGGCTGCACATGCTTGCAATGAAGTAAATAATTTGAAGAATGTTTAGTATGGCCCTCGGACTCTTAGCCTGAGATCTGTAGCCTGGTGTGAATTCAAAGCATCCTAGAAGATAAATTAGTGGGGGTGGGGTGTAATGTAGAGAATAATGAATAGGTAACTACTGGACTTAGCAGTTTTCTAAGGAAGTTTTTACTGCATTGAAACTCACTGGAGTAAATTAGGTTGTAACGCTAGGTTGGTAAGCATGGGAAACTTGTAGAACTAGACAGGAAATGCAAATATAGCACCCTAATTTAGAATAGCACAGTCTCTTGTAAAGATAGATATGGTTTGGGAAGACAAAATTTTCCTGAGTTGAAAATGTGGCATTTTTGCCTGTGTTGTGGTATGACAGAAATATTAGTAAATTGATATGATTAAACCCCCAAGTTTCACAATTATTACTGAGATCCTGTATCACACTTTTCTGGTAACTGGTTTTACTATTATGAGTAATAGGTCCCCCCCTTTACTGATTTCTCAACTATTTACTACTGTTCTGAGTGATGAGTCATACCTTCTGACAATTCTGTTGTGAAATTATCTTATGTTCATCTTGATTCTAGCATAGCTATGAATGTATTAGTATCAACTAAGAAAATGCAACATTTCTGGAAATGCTTAAATGTTAATGACGCAAAGACACACTTCTACATTCAGTTTCATATGCATAATTTCAGTTAAGATTATTAATGCCCATGTGGCAATGATAATTCTTTCTGAAGTCAAACCTAAATTTTTGTCTTCGCACTTGGTTTTAGCTTAGACCATCTTGGTCTGTTTAGTTTTACAGTTTCTAATCTTGGATTCTTTTCAGCTAGAACCTGCAATCTAGTGAAGCAACATGAGCAAGTGTGGCAGAGTCAAAACTTTGTTTGAAGTTTCCACTAGAGAAGGAAGATAATGGTATTGTCGCAGTGCTGGAAAGGCAAGCAGCTTTTCTGTTTAAAATATTGCTTGCCTCTTTAGCACTACAAGCAGCTGCTGTGGAGCCTTTAATGAAATCTCTGGCTCCATTCACAGCTGTTCCATGCACATATACATGCCTTAATTGAATTGGAGCCCAAGCATTTATAGGCCACTAAAATGTCTGAAATGTACCTTCTAAACTCAGATACTGTAAGCAAATAATGCTTTCCCTTTAATTAGGTTTGCCAATTTTAGACCTAGACAGCTGAGGTTTGGGGTATTTGTATAACCTCCATGAGCTGGAGACCACTTTGAAAGTTGGTCATGTCAAGATACCTGGAATTGCTTTATTAAATACTCTGCTAAGATTTTATCATATGGCCATTTTTGAATATAGGGAAATAAATGCAATAAGAGTTTTCTGTTCATTGGAAAGTTCCAATTCTATGTACACACACACGCATATCGCATGATGTACCTATTCAGTATGAATCTCACCCTCTTACTGATTCTGAGAGTATTTTAAGTATCAGGCTTTCAAAATGTTTATTTATTTAAAGGAACCCAAGGCGGCTTACATAATCCTCTTGCCTCCTCTCCATTTTATCCTCACAACCTGTGAGGTAGGTTAGGCTGAGAGTCATTGACTGGCCCAAAGTCACCCAGTGAGTTTCATGGCCAAGTGGGGACTAGAACCCAGATCTCCTGAGTCCCAGTCCAGCACTTTCACCACTATACCACACTGGCTCTTTATGATGGACTTTGGAGGGCCAAAGGGTTTAAGTCTATATGTAAACCTTCTTCTCCTTAAAAAGATAAAGCATCCAAGGAAATCATTATAGCAGGACTAGGGAACCTTCAGCCTGAGGGCCAGACACAGCCCACAGGGTGTCTCCATCTGGTCTGTGGCCAGCCCTCCTGGTTCCACCCCTACATGGCTTGAGAAAAAGGCTTGAGAAAAAGTTTCCCATTGGAGCCAGTGGAAGGCTTTTCAAGCTTAATTTCTGTGCAGGGGCAGGGTGATTGTGGAGGGGTTGCAGCTGGGGCAGGGAGAGTTAATCCATTTCATTTGCTGTTATCTTCATGAAGATCACCCACTTCCTGGCAATTAAGCTGGAAAAAAAAATCCCATTGACCCCCACTGTAAGCATTTTTCAGGCTTAATTGCTGCATCAGGGTGAGAGTCAGTGTGAATGTAAGAAGAGCCATGCTGGTTCAGACCAAAGACCTATCTAGTCCAGTATCCTGTTCCCACAGTAGCCAACCAGGTGGTTACAGGGAAACTCACTAGCTGGATAAGAGTGCAACAGCACCCTCTTCCCCAGCAACTGGTACTGAGAATCATACTTCCTCAGATACTGGAGGTAATATATTGTCATCATGACTAGTAGTAACTGATAGTGTTATGCTCCATGCATTTGTCTAATTCCCCTTTAAAAATGTCCAAGTTAGCAGCCATCATTATATCTTGTGGTAGCGAATTCCATAGTTTCTGTGCTGGGTTCTTTTTGTCTGCCCTAAATCTCCCACCGTTCAGCTTCATTAGATGGTTTTGGTTCTAGTATTATGAGAGATGGAGAAAAAATCTCCCTATCCATTTTCTCCACACCACACATAATTTTATATGCCTTTATCATGTTCTCTCTTTATTGTTTTCTCTGTGTCCTCCTGGAGCCAAGTGGAAGCGATCAAGCAGAATGCATTCACATGCTTACTCGTTTATAGTAATCCAGAATTTGCAAACACTTCTGGCTTACCGTGATGTCTGAATATGGCCATTGTATTATCTCTGTGGCAAGCTGATTTTGTGTGTGGACTCTTCCTTGGCTTACAGCAGCATCCAGCGCTGCTTGCAACATGTATCTTCCAAATCGCATGGAGAGTTTCAACATGGCAAAAGATGGTACCAGGAACATATAGTGTTGATATGAAAACACTCTGTGTTTGGGAGGATCCATCTGGCAAGTTGCACTAGGTTTGGGGATGGGAAGAAAGCCAAAGAAAACTGCCACATAGAAAGAGCTTTAGATGGAGATGAAGTATGTATACTGGCGCTCAGTCCTGTAGGCTTCAACAACTTATTTCTAAGGGAGTGTATTGAGGATCACAGGGCCAAAACAGACATTACTTTAAATCTGTGTCTAGCAGCTACATCTTTTTACTCTAGAGTAGAGACAGGGCCCCCAATCTGAATCTTAAAAGTCCCCATACCCCCCCCCCCACCCATAATAGAGTCCCAATCTGGATTGGGTGCCTGGCCTGTGGCTCATGCTGGCTCAGCTTGTCTGAGTGTGGAAAGCTAAGCAGGGTGAGACCTGGTTATTACTTGGATGGGAGACCCCTCCTCTAGTTTCCTGCATTGAGCAGGGGGTTGGACTCGATAGCCTTGTAGGCCCCTTCCAACTCTATGATCTATGAAATCTATGAAACCACCCGCTCTAAAGTAAAAATAAAATAAAAGTGTAGCTGCTAGACTTAGATTTAAAGTAATGTCTGTTTTGGCCCACAGCCCAAGAAAATCTAAGATCCTTTTATTGCTGGGCATGGTTATGCTGTTTAGATTATGGTTCACTGAAGAAATGGGGCAGGGGCATTTTTCCTAACTCGTTAAGACATTTACTCAACTTCTTATAAAACATTTGCGAGATTACTGCTGTGGTATTCTAGTTAACTGTAATCTCTTGGCCACTGCTTAACCCTTGCACCTTTAGTCATGCATTGAACCACAAATGATTTATAAGAGAATGCTTTGGGAAGTTTCCATTGATAAAGTAGCTGGTAAATGGAAGGTAAATCTTCTTAAATTGGTGACTGTAGCTTAATCTTTGTTGTTGGTTGTTGTTATTTAGAAAAATGTGGTGGAGACAGAACAGCTGTAGGAGCAAGAGAGATAACAGAAACTTCCAGTAACCAAAGTATACAAGCAGACACACAAGACCAGCCTGACTGGGGAAATTGCACTGATGATGACCTCATCAGAAGTAAGTATTTCCAGAACTAATTGCTGCTGTTTAGACTTGCCTTTTTGGTGTAATCTGGGTACGGACTGTTGAGTTAGTTAAATCTGTGTCAAATGCGTTTGTGTCGAACCGTAATATGTGTGTCAATGGAATTTCTTCCCAGGGATGTTTTTTTGTCAGTCTTTATCATCAAAGAGTAAACATCATGTTAGAGACAGTCTATTTTGGTGACTTGAGTAAACATGCATTATACCTCGTCATGGAGAACTTCTATGTAATTCATATTTTAAGACACGTACTGCTCTTTTCCATTAATTCATGGCAGTGTAAATGTCTGAACAAACTTGAGAATTGTCAGCCTTAGTGTGCGTATTATGGGAAATTGTTGTGATGAGCTAGTTGATTTGCAGAACAATCTGATGCATGTCTACTGAGTAGTAAGCCCCATTCAGTAGATGTGTATAGAATTGTAGCCTTAGGCTGCAGTCCTATAAACACTTACATTAGAACAAGCCCCATTGAGCATAGTGGGGTGTACTTCTGAGTACACATACAAAAGATTGCATCATTAAGACTATAACTGTATTCTGCAATCTTGTGCCTACGTATCAGGAAGTAAGTCTTCAGAAGGAAATACATGACCAAACTGGGCCAGAAAATCTTTGAATATACAGTGCTGTAAGGGAGCATTTCAGGGCTAATGGATGATATAGAAACTCAAAATGCTTGTTTTTTATTTTCTTCCCTGTCTATCTGGCAACTCTTACCCTATGATCATCGCACGAAATGATACATATATATTTTGGGGCTACTTCTGTATTATGGTATAGCATAGTGTTTAAGAATAGCTATGAGCTAGAGCAGGGGTGGGCAGCTTGTGGCCCTCCAGATGTTTTGACCTATAACTCCCATTATCTCTCACCATTGGCTATGCTGGCTAGGGCTGATGGGAGTTGTACTTGTAGCCCAAAACATTTGGCAGGCCACAAGTTACCCCAGAGCTAGAGGTCCAAGTTCAATTCTCAACCCAGCCTGATTTCACTTAGTAGTCTGCCCAGGACCACCATTTCTCAGCTTCTGCCTGTCTCCCCCTTCCCATCTGTAATATGGGGATAAGAATACTGATATACAGTAATACCTTGGATTGCAAGTAACTTGGTTTGAGAGCGTTTTGCAAGACAAGCAATTTTTAAAATATTTATTTAATTTTTTTTTACTTGATATACAAGCGACGCCTTGCAATACAAGTACTGTAGTACAGCTTAAATTAAAAATCTCTGTACAAATTTTTTTTGGGGATTTCGTTTTGATATAAGAGTGTTTTGGATTACAAGCACATTTCCGGAACGAATTATGCTCTCAATCCAAGGTATGACTGTGCATTGTTGTAAGTGTGTTAGGATTACTCACCTCTGCATTCCCACTAATAATGTGACACTTGACCGCTTAACAGATGGATTATATCTGTGTCTGATCCAGAACTCATTCATTAAAGACATGTAAGCTTTTAAAAATTAATTTTAACAAATTAAATACATTGCTTTTAAAGGCATAGTATATTTGCTACATTGATTCAAGTACCATACAAGTACAAGTTTTTCTACATACAATACAAGTACATACAGAAGTACAACTACACGTACAAACAAGTGCCAAGTGTACTTAGCCATGGGGACATAGTTCTGTCAACATGAATTTGGCTGCTATATAGTCCGTATGACTTCCATGAAGTTGTCCATCCTAAAGCCTAGATTTTAAGATAATCTGAGAAGGCGCTTCTCCATGTGTCCCCACCTCATGAGGTCAGTGGGTCATGATTGAGATTGGGCCCTCTTGGTGCTATATCCCTACTGTTTTGGAGTTCTAGGCACCAGGAAAAAGTGTTTTTCTTTGTCTAGGCCTTTTACTCTTCTGATGCTGATTTTTTAAAGTGCTTTTGAAGTATAAAATTTTAGTGCTGGTTTTATGGTTTTTAGTGCTCTGCTGCTGTTGGTATCTTATCTTGGTCGTCATTTTAAAAAATGATTTTTACATTTGTAAACTGACTCAAAAGTTCTCTGAGGAATACAATATTAAATTTATTTATTTATTATATTTCTATGCTGCCCAATAGCTGAAGCTCTCTGGGCGGTTCACAGAAGAAAACTTAAAACTATAAAGTACATTAACATAGTAAAACACAATATTAAAACCTTAAGTTTAAAACAGAATAAAACCAAAGTAAAAACTAGGGTAAAAGGCAGCCGCAGTTGATTTAAAAAAAATGCACTAATGCAATTTTTAAAACTGTAGGGCTAAAAAGTCTGGGAAAATAAAATAAAATGGTCTTCGCCTGGTGCCCAAAAGACCACAAATGGGTGCCACCATTGAAAAGGCCCTCTCCTTAGTAGTTAATTCCTACATGCTGTCATTACTGTATGATTGTTGTAAAAATTCAGTAACTAATAGGTTAATGAGAAGGTAGCCCATGACATAAGCCAGTTACATGCAGCAGTTCTACAATTACATGAAACACCTCATTGGAGTTTTTGGGACCCGTTTACTTCATGCTTCATAAATCTGTCATGGTTATGTTTGTGGGGAAAAAAATTATTTGAATTTTAAAATCCATAAAAAAAAATACAGAAAACAGAGCAAAACAAAAACCAAACAAACATACATTACCAAGACCAAACAACATTGAACTAAAAGGGACTTCCAATTTTTCACAACCAAGTATATCAAATCTTCTATATGATCATAATAAAAGTTGCTTTCTTTTTTTTTTTCTTAAACCAAATACCGTATTTTTCGCACCATAAGACGCACCGGACCATAAGACGCACTTAGGTTTTGGAGGAAGAAAACAAGAAAAAAATATATAAGACGTACTTACGTAGGTTTTGGAGGAAGAAAACAAGAAAAAAATATTCTGAACCAAATGGTGAACTTTAATATTTAAAAAAAATATACTGTAACAAAATATATAATATTTCAACCATGTAAAGTGAGCAGCAGTCAACAGTGACATTAAGAGCCATCACATAACAAAATATACATACCGTAGGTAGTACGGTACCGTAAATGTTGACAGCGTCAGCTGTGTGAGGTCCCAGGGCTTTGCTGCTACTTAAGGCTATTTGAGGTGACTTGAGGCGATTTGAGGTGACTTGAGGTGTCTTGAGGCTTCTTCCCCCCCCCACCGCAATGCGTTGATCTCTTCCAGGCTGGCTGGTCCTCTGGGCAGCTGTGTGGCTGGCTAGCCCCCCTCCGCCCCTTGGCCGCAGCGCCTCCAATGAGAGCGCGGCAGGCCAGGCCAGGCGCGCAGCCATTGGCTCCATCACTGCAGGGAGGGGAGGGGTGGCTGTTCAGCCAAACAGCTGATCTCCGCAAAGAAATTGAACTGCTGTTGGCGGGAATCATCTGTTGGGGGGGGGAAACAGCTGAGAGTCGGGCTTGCCCAGCTCCATTCAGGAGCCTTCCCCGGCTCCATCGCTGCAGGGACAGGAGGGGTGGCTGAGAGGGGCGGGGGTTCGGGCAGTTGCCCCACGCTGGACGGGAACAGGGCCCAGGAGCTGCTCCGCCGCCACCGCTGCCTGCCAGCCGCTGGCCCTCTCTTCCTGCTCCACAGCGGGGAGCAGGCCTTGCCGCTGCTGCCTCCGGAGGCCGTCTCCGCCACCGCCAGGTTTGTGGCGGCCCGAGCGCCTGCCCAGTCCTAAAGACGGCCCCGGGGGAGGGGGGCCTTGCTGCCGCCGCCTCCGGACACCATCTCCTGGGCCTGCTGCCGGGCGGGGGGGCGCTGCCGCCGCCGCCGCCATGTTTGTGGCAGGCCCGAACGCCTGCCCAGTCCTAAAGATGGCCCCGGGGAGGGGGCCTTGCTGCCGCTGCCTCCGGACGCCGTCTCCTGGGCCTGCTGCCGGGCGGGGGGGCGCTGCTGCCGCCGCCGCCATGTTTGTGGCAGGCCCGAGCGCCTGCCCAGTGCTAAAGACGGCCCCGGGGAGGGGGCTTTGCTGCCGCTGCCTCCGGAGGCTGTCTCCTGGGCCTGCTGCCGGGCGGGTTTGAGCAGGCCCGAGCCCCTGCCCGCCGCTGAAGACGACCACCCCGAGGAGGTGCGTGCCGGACCTTGCGCAGAGGGAAGTAAGGTCTGTAAAAAAATTTTGTGTTGTTTTTGTTGTTGGTTTTTGGTATATTCACCCCATAAGACGCACAGACATTTCCCCCTCCTTTTTTGGGGGAAAAAGTGCGTCTTATGGTCCGAAAAATACGGTATGTATATATATAAGTTGCCCCCTCTCTTATTTATCAACTTCACAAATTCACAAAGCCTTGAAATCCTACAGCACTTTACTCCTAAACATAGATATTAATCCATAATAATAATAATAGTATTAATTTCACATTTTCACATTACTTCACAACCTAGATTTTAATCCACATTTAGTTACGGTAGTTCCTTTCCATTAATCATTATCAGTACTAAATTTCGTCCAGACTCAGTACATTTTTACCAATAACCAATTATTATTCAGATTCTAATTCAATATTAATCCTTATTCTTATTTTACTCAGCAACTAATCTTTTTTCTAATCCTAACTATGTCCCCTTCAAGATCCAAGCCACCACATTAATGAAAAGTACAAAGAAAAGCCACCTCACCCTGGAGAAGTTCTCCTGTCTCTCAAAGGGGTTCCTTTCACCCACCCCCTTATGTTCAGATTTATGCATGTTCTTTTTGGATCACTATGACCTCCTTCATGATGAGGAGGCTGACATGGCGTGTTTCACAGAGACCTGGCTGGGAGATGACAGTGGCCTGACATGGGCCCAGGCCCTCCCAGCTGGGTGCTGTGTTAGTGAGCAGGTGAGGGAAAGTGGGCGGGGGGGTGGAGTAGCTGTGGTCTATAAAGACAATCTCAACCTGACCAGACTTCCTGTTTGGGAATTGAATCACATTGAGTGTGTGTACCTGAGTCTGAAGACCAAGGATAGACTAGGGATTCTGTTGGTGTACCGGCCACCCCACTGCCTAACAGAATCCCTGGCCGAGCTCACAGAGCTGGTCTCGGAGTTGGTGTTGGACTCGCCCAGGCTTTTGGTTCTGGGTGACTTCAACATCCCATTTGGGACCAGTTTGTCAGGTGCAGCTCGGGAGTGCATGGCATCCATGACAAACATGGGCCTATCCCAATTGGTCTCTGGACCCACCCATTCAGCAGGTCACACCCTCGATGCTCTTTTCAGTTCTGAACAGACAGATCTGTGGGCGGAGGTGATCAATACCTCTGCATTGTCATGGACAGATCATTTTCTGGCTAGGGTTAGTATCGCAGCTACTATTCGCCCCTGCAGGGGTGGCGGACCTATTAAGATGGTCTGCCCTCGAAGGCTGATGGATCCTCTTGGATTCCGGGAAGCCTTAGAGGGGTCTATGGCTGGTACCGTCGATGAACCTGTTGAAGCCCTGGTTGACAGATGGAATCAAGACCTAACCAGGGCTATCGACATGATCGCCCCCAAACGTCCTCTCCGGCCTGCTTCTAACTGGGCACCCTGGTATACAGAAGATCTCAGGGGGCTGAAGAGGAAAGGACGACGACTGGAGCGCAGATGGCGGAAAACTCGACTCATATTTGATAAGACACGTCATAGAGAGCATCTTTGCTCCTATGGGGTGGCAATACGTGCAGCAAAGAAAGCTTTATTTTCTGCACGCATTGCGTCTGCGAATTCGCGTCCAGCAGAACTGTTCAGGGTGGTGAGGGGTCTAACGCAGACACCTTCCCCCCTGAACCCAATTTTAGAGCCTACAGTTGCTCGCTGTGATGCCTTTAACAATCATTTCACAGATAAAATCTCTCGGATAAGAGCCGACTTAGACGCCCTCATTCTAGCAGAGGCCGACAATGGAGTGTCCAGTAACTCTGCAAGTAGGATTACACTGGATCAGTTTCAGTTGGTGAGTACCGAGGACGTGGACAAACTGCTTGGTCGAGTGAAGAGGACTACTTGCCCTCTCGATCCCTGTCCTTCCTGGTTGGTTGTCCAAGGAGGAGATGCAGTTGGATTACAACTACAACGTATTGTTAATGCATCTCTCCAGGGAGGGAATTTTCCATCATGTTTGAAAGAAGTGGTGGTACGGCTGCTTCTAAAGAAACCTTCCCTGGATCCCTTGGACCTTAACAATTACAGACCAGTGTCAAATCTTTCATTTTTGGGCAAGGTGATCGAGAGGGCGGTTGCCTTCCAACTCCAAGCAGTTTTGGATGACACCGATTTTCTAGACCCATTTCAAACTGGCTTCAGAGCAGGATACGGAGTTGAGACTGCTATGGTCGCCTTAGCAGATGATCTATGCCTGAGTACCGACAGGGGGAGTGTGTCCCTGTTGGTGCTTTTGGACCTCTCGGCGGCTTTCGATACTATCGACCATGGTATCCTTCTGGAACGCCTGAGGGGACTGGGAATCGGGGGCACTGTGCTTCAGTGGTTCCGGTCCTACCTCTCGGGTAGGTTCCAGATGGTGATGCTTGGGGATAGCTGCTCTTCCAAAAAGGAGCTGCTATGTGGCGTGCCACAAGGAGCTATTCTTTCCCCAATGCTATTTAATATCTACATGAAACCGCTGGGAGAGATCATCCGGGGGCATGGGGCGGGGTGCTATCAGTATGCTGATGACACCCAAATATATTTCTCTATGCCTTCGGCAACAGCGTCAGCTAAGGACAGTGTGTCTCCTCTGAATGAATGCCTGGAGGCAGTAATGGGCTGGATGAGGAAAAATAAACTGAAACTGAATCCAGACAAGACGGAGGTGCTTGCTGTCAAAGGCCACAATCTGGGTTTGGAGGTATGTCAACCAGTTCTGGATGGGGTTACACTCCCCCTGAAAGACTGTGTTCGCAGCTTGGGGGTGCTTCTAGATCCGTCGCTCCAAATGACATCTCAGATAGATGCGACGGCTCGGAGTGCCTATTATCAGCTTCAGCTGATACACCAGCTGCGCCCCTTCCTAGAGTCGGAGGACCTAAAGACAGTAGTGCACGCGCTGGTAACTTCGAGGCTCGACTTCTGCAATGCGCTGTACATAGGGCTACCTTTGTACCTAGTCCGGAAACTTCAACTAGTGCAAAATATGGCAGCCAGACTGGTTACTGGTACACCTAGGGGTGCTCACATCACACCAGTTTTAAAAGCACTCCACTGGCTGCCAATCAGTTTCTGGGCGAAGTATAAAGTGTTGGTTATTACCTTTAAAGCCCTACATGGTTTGGGTCCAGGCTACCTACGGGATCGCCTTCTCCCATACAATCCACCCCGCACACTCAGGTCCTCTGGGAAGAATTTACTTCAGTCAGCCAAAACTAGGCTGACAGGTACTACCCAGAGGACCTTTTCTTCTGCTGCTCCCAGATTATGGAATGGCCTGCCGGAGGAGATTCGTCAGCTCACCAGTCTTTTGGAATTTAAAAAAGCCATAAAGACTGATCTCTTCCGGCAGGCCTATCCGGCGGAATTTTAGGTTGCCTTTAAGATGTTTTTAAGATGTTTTTAAGATGTTTTAATGATGTTTTAATGATGTTTTTATGATGTTTTAAATGATGTTTTTAATGATGTTTTTAAGATGTTTTAATAGTATGTATTGTGTTTAGTTTAGTTTATGTATTTTATATTTTTGCTGTTCCCCGCCTCAATCTAGACGGAGAGGCGGGTAAGAAATAAAATTTATTATTATTATTATTATTATTATTATTATTATTATTATTATTTAAATTTCTCCCACTTGGATTTCTCTCACCAATCCATTTGGGAAACTGAACCTTCTTACTTCTTTCATAAGAACTTCCCCCTTCCACCATTAGTCAGCAATCATCATAATATGTCAAACCATTTTTTCTGTCCAATAATCAGCAAACAATTTTTTCATAACATGGGTCAAACCATTTATCCCATCCAAAAGTCAACAAACCCTTTTCCCCGATCAAACACAGTGTTCACAATATACATCTTTTTCCGGCTCATGTTCCACAAATAACTTTTCCCCCCCATATCTGGCTTCCTTCAGATAGCCCGGCAGCCGTCACCTTCCCAGTTCTTTGTGAATGACTTCTTGCTTGATTCAATGGCAACCCCCCTTTCTTTCTGTCTCTCTTTGAAGATGCAGTTGTTATCTCATCCAGTATATCAATCTTCGCCTCGTCCTCCCCGTTTTGCTCAAACTTCACAAATCGGTCACCCTTTGTAGTCTCCTGAAATTTTTTATTTATTTGTACATTCCCCAGCAGGTTTTTTCTAAATTCTTCAAACAACAACAAAAGTTCTCCGGCCAGTTCCCGCAGTAAATCATAAGTAGCCATCTTGTCTGTGACGCAGTATAATTTAACAGCCTGTTAATACTGCTTTATACATTTCCAAAATCCAAAGTAAAAGGAGTTACAATACCTCTTTCTTTCTCATTTCTCTGTGAAACTCACAGAGAAAGCATTTAGAGATATGCTGGGAATCACTCTTAGATCATCCTCTTATTCCGAGGAGAATACCCAGCCAGGATAACCTCTTGACTGGATTTCACGCTGTGTCGATCTCCCCCAGATTTCAAGGAAGTGTCAGATCTCCATTTTAAACTCCACCGGAAGCCCCTAAATCTGTCATGGTTATGGAAGGGGCTAGAGATATTGTGTTCAGTGTGTCCCTTCATTATTCCAAGTGCTAAATAGATACAAATACAGTTTGTATGAAGGAAAGCCTTTTGAGGGGGGAGTGTTGTAAACATTCAGTAACTAGTAATAGGTTAAACTAATGAACTAATGCTGGATAACATAGATAGTGAACGCCCTGAGCGTAGGACTGCTATTATTGCAAGGGAGCTGAGACGGTTTAAAATTGACATAGCAGCACTTCAAGAAACTCGAAGGGCAGGAGAGGGACAGCTGAAAGAAGAAAAAGGAGGTTATACCTTCTTCTGGAAAGGACTACCTGAGCAGGACCGACGAATACATGGAGTAGGCTTTGCCATCAAAAATGAACTAGTGAACTCTTTGTCAGAAGTTCCTACTGGCATTAACGAACGCCTGATAACTCTTCGATTAAAGCTCGCCAATAACCAACAGGTAACTATTTTGAGTGCTTATGCACCAACATTAGATGCTGATGATGACATCAAGGAAAGTTTTACAGCCAGTTGGACACTCTCCTGTCAGAGATACCTAAGGAGGATAAAATTATCCTCCTGGGTGATTTTAACGCAAGAGTTGGGCGTGACTTTGATTTATGGCCAGAAACTATTGGAAAAGACGGAGTTGGTAATAGCAACCCGAACGGACTCTTACTTTTGTCTATATGTGCAGAGCATAATCTCACTATCACAAACACGCTCTTTCGACAAAAGAATAAGTTTAAAACATCATGGCAGCACCCACGGTCAAAGCACTGGCATCTTCTGGATTATGTAATTGTCCGTGTTAGAGATCGCCGCGATGTACTTCTTACTAGGGCCATGGTGAGTGCCGACGACTGCTGGACAGACCACCGACTAATCCAGTCCACAATGGTTATCAACATTGCTCCCCAACGTAGGCTTCAAGGAAGGAAACCAAGGCGTAAAATGAACATCCAAGTCCTTCAAGATCCTATTAAGCAAACTCGTCTTCAATCACTTCTTAAGGAACATCTACCTACGGAACCTCCTGACAACATTGAGGACCATTGGTCTAAGCTGAAAACCTCCATTACTGCAGCTTGTGAACAAACTATTGGATATGAAACTAAGAAACATCAGGATTGGTTTGATGAAAATGACAATGAGATTAAATATATAATTGACCAAAAAAGGAAAGCCTTCCAAATATGGCAAAATGATATTAACTGCGCTGCCAAGAAAAAAACCTACGCTGGCGCAAAGGCTGAGGTCCAAAGAAGAACAAGAGAACTTAAGAACGCTTGGTGGAAAAAGAAAGCTGAAGAAATTCAACAACTTGCAGAATCTCATGATGCACGGGGCTTTTTTAAGGCCACAAGGGCCATTTATGGACCAAAAACCTATGGTACAAACCCTTTACAATCAAAAGATGGCACCAAACTCTTAAAAGACAAAGAGTCTATTGCACTGCGTTGGAAAGAGCATTATTATGACCTTTTAAATCGTAAATCTAAGGTGGATAATGAGATTTTTTCGCAAATCCCGCAAAAACAAATTAAAGAGGAACTTGCAATACTCCCCACTTTGGATGAAGTAAAAAAAGCCATTAATCAAATGAAGAACAACAAAGCTAGTGGACCAGATGGGATTCCTGAAATCTTTAAAGAAGGGGGCCCCGAACTTGTACAACATCTTCATAAACTCATCGAAAAAATCTGGATAAGAGAAGAGATCCCAGAAGACTTCAGGGATGCCATAATTATCACCCTCTTTAAGAAGGGTGATAAAACAGACTGTGGAAACTATCGGGGCATTTCTCTCTTAGCAACCGCAGGTAAAATATTTGCTAGGATTCTTGCAAACCGTCTTCTATCTATTTCAGAAGAGATCCTCCCTGAAACTCAATATGGTTTCCGCCCCTCTAGAGGGACAGTAGACATGATTTTTACTGCACGTCAGCTCCAAGAAAAATGCCGGGAGCAAAATCAACCCCTTTATATGGCATTTATCGATTTGGCTAAGGCCTTTGATACTGTAGACCGTACAGCTCTCTGGACTATCCTTATGAAAATTGGATGCCCCAATAAATTTGTGAATATCTTGCGACTTCTCCATGACAACATGACGGCAACGGTTTTGGACAACAACGGCTCTCATGGTGCTCCATTTAAAGTGGGATCAGGTGTTAAACAGGGATGTGTTATCGCCCCAACATTATTTGCCATTTTCATCGCCATGGTTTTACATCTTGTCGAGGGGAAACTTCCCACCGGTGTGGGAATTATATATCGAACAGATGGAAAGCTTTTTAATCTCAGCAGGCTGAAAGCAAAAAGTAAGGTAATTACAACCTCCGTCGTGGAACTTCAGTACGCTGATGATAATGTGGTCTCCGCACATTCAGAGGATGATCTCCAAACTATCCTAAATGCTTTTGCAGAAGCATACGAAAAACTTGGTCTCTCACTTAACATCAAAAAAACCAAAGTGCTTCATCAGCAAGTGCAAGCCAATCCTTTGGTGATGCCATCTATCCAGCTTGGCGGGACAATACTGGAAAACGTCGATCATTTCCTCTATCTTGGCAGCTATCTTTCTGTTACAGCTAACATCGACAGTGAAATCCAGCATCGTCTGAGCTCCGCAAGTGCCGCATTTTCTCGAATGAAACATAGAGTGTTCGAGGATCGGGATATTTGTAAGAAGACCAAAACACTGGTTTATGAAGCCATTGTATTACCAACTTTATTGTATGCCTGCGAAACATGGACTATCTATAAACGTCACTTCCACCTCCTTGAAAGGTTTCATCAACGTTGCCTCCGGAAAATCCTGCAAATTACTTGGGAAGATAGGCGAACAAATGTCAGTGTACTGGAAGAAGCAAAGACTACTAGCATTGAAAAAATGATCCTTCAACGCCAACTTCAGTGGACCGGTCATGTTGTTCGAATGCCTGACTGCCGTCTCCCAAAGCAGTTACTTTACTCCCAACTCAAGGATGGAAAGCGGAATATCGGTGGTCAATATAAGAGGTTTAAAGATGTTCATAAGGCTAATCTAAAAAAATGCAATATAAACATCGAAAACTGGGAAGCTCTGGCCCATGAACGATCTAAATGGAGGTTGGCCTTTCACAAAGGTTCCATGGACTTTGAAGAAGCCCGAGTGCAAGGTGAAAGGGAGAAACGTGCTAAGCGAAAAGCACGTCAAATGAATCCTTTACAGGACCATCTTCTATCTGGTAACCTGTGTCCTCACTGTGGGAAGCTGTGTGGATCTAGAATTGGCCTCCACAGTCACTTACGGACTCATCGCTAGAGTCTACACAATCTTCTTTAGAATTTCCTCCTTTTATCCCGGAAGACAATCTTACTCGGTCACGAGTGATCGCCTGATGATGATGAAACTAATGAAATGCTTTTCTCTCTCTGTACTGACCCTGAGACTGAGAACTGAAACTCAGGAATGTTGCTTCCTTGCTCATCTGCCTGTGCTCTACTAGCCGAGGACAGGGAGGGTAGAAAGCTGGCCTAGCCAACCTCTGTTCCAATAATGTAGCCTAGTGCGCATGTCTAAGGATTTTGTTTCTCTCTGTACTTTTTCACTTAGCAGCTAGAATGATCTGTTTAGCAAGACGCATAAATTGATAAGATCTCAGTATCCATTTTGAGACGCGGTTTTGCAGTGTTGAATGCCCGTGTCTCCATATTCTATAGAATAAAGCTATTGGACCACTTCCAGACTTTCTCTCCTTCTTGGTGTGCATGATTCGAATTGGGTACATTGGGATTTAGCATATTTGCAACATGATGGTGCTGTGAATTAGCAGAATTCCTAGTTTCTGATGATGGATCAAACAATCTGATGACATAGGAACCAACAGGAATGGAAGGAATAGTACACATTTAAGCTTGGGGACTTGGCATTAGTGATAACCATCAGATTAACCAGTGTCTTCACATTGTTTCAACAGCTTTTTTGTGCAAGAACAGTGTTCATTTCTTCCAAGAATGAAACTCACCTGTTTAATAATTTGACACTTTTTGTTGTTGGATTATTATGTGTGTGGCACTCATGCAAGAAGAAGAAATGAAAACAGTGAACACTGATATTAAAGTAATTTTCTTCTGTGTTCACAGTTTTGCTCTGTTTGCAGGGCACAGCTATAAGTGAGTATAGTTGTTTTAACAGTTGAGGATTAAAATAGTTTATTCTATTTTATTCTATTATTCTATTCAATAGTTTTATTCTGCAAATGCAGCTTGGATAGCTCAACAGGCTATGAAAAGCCATTGTTTTTCAGTTCAGGTTTGCACTCTCTGCTAACGTGCACGTCTGCTTTTGGCACTGAAAGTTCACAAAAGTGAAGAAAGTCATGTGTAAAAATGCATGTGTGAATCAGAGGCTCTAGGTTGGGATGGTTGATTATATGTTGCCATGTGGCATGGTATTCTTAGGGTGCAGTCCTATGCATTCATAAGAATTTCCTTTTTACATAGAAAAAGTCCTGCAACTGCTATCACCCCCCAACCAGCCATCCTCTGCTGCTAAAGTATTTTTCTAACTTCTAGCTTCTTCTTGCATTTCTGTCTAAACATGCATAGGATGGCACTCTTAGGGCACAATCCTATTTTGATTATCATAAGCCCCAGAACTCTGAGACTTATGGTCATCCTATGCAGGGTGGGAGGAGTGCGCCTCCCCATCTTCCCACCCTGCATTTCCGCTAGATGGGCTTCCCCCCCGTCTAGTGACAGTGTTTCAGAGGGGAAGGAAGGAGGCCTCTCCAGTCTCTCCCCCCTCGCCCACCAGAATGCCCCCTTCCCCCCTCTCCAAGGTTGCTTTTCCGACCACGGAAAGCAGCTAGCATGGTTCTTTCCGTGTGGGCTGCGAGTGGGGGGGGGGGTTTGAAGCTCCGATTCCCAGCTCCAAGGTTGATGTGCTGTCTCTGACCTCAGATCTGGGAATCTGAAATACCCTATGGCCCCTCAGATGCTGTCTCAGGACAATAGGATTGCTCCCTTAATAGATCATTCTAATGATTCGCTAAAACTACATTTGGCGTTCTGTAATAAATATATATTTATAGTATTGCATAGAAATGAAATCAGTCAAAAGTAAACATTTTGAGTTTGGGACACACACGCCCACAATTTTTTAAAATCAAGAATTTATGTAAGGCTGACTTGTCAAGGAACGTGCTTTTCTGTGTTAAATCTAACATGAGATGCATTTTAATTTTGTCAAGAACTTTGCTTTCTGTTGATTCCTACTTTAATAACTCTATATTCTTTCCCCCCTCAACTGGATTGTTGATCCACCTACACAGTTTCAAATATTACTTCTTTTGTTTTAGGGCTTTTCAGCTTCATTTTAAGCTTTCACGTTATAAATGTTTCCAGATGTTTTTTCCTTCTCCATTTTTAAACAATGCAGCAAGATAGTAAACTTTGGCCAATTTTACTGGTGAGTGTCCACAAATACATTATCATGGTGACCAGGGATTTAATTCTGGTGATCAAAATTGTGGTGCAGTCTGCAGTCAGAAGAACCCACAATATTTAGTGTTGTTGTTAACCCCCTGGCATTTTCCTTATTAGTTACTAAATATGTTACCAAACCAGCTTTTGTCACAAATCCTGCCTCCACTTGAGCAGTTTTCCAACTGACTGACTGAGCAGAAGCTGGCAGGGGCATTTTAAAATCTTTTTTAATTCTCCTGGTCTAATTTAGACAAGCAGTTGCCGCTCACGGCTGCGTCTCCGTGTCAGCAGAGCTTTGTTCCAGTCTCCTCCCTAGTTCTTTCCATTTCTACTGGTTCTCTTCTTTTCATGGTGCCCCTTCCTCCTCTGCTTACTACCGCTTCTACCATATTTTTCCTTCCTACTGAGGAAGCTAGCATTTTGTTTCTCTTGTCTAGCCTAATCCATTCTTGTTCTCTGAAAACCCTCTACTTAGCATCCTTTGTGTTGAGACAAAAACTGGGTTTGCATAATCACCAAACCCCACTGTGGCTTATTTAAGCCACGGTGAGTTGCGGTGTGAGCCAGCGCCATTTTCAATATTCAACCCTTGGTGGGGGGTTGTCATGGTTTGCCATGTCGTCCGCTTCCAGGAGGTAGGGTGTTGGAGGGGGAAACAACCCTCAAATAACCCATGGTCTGCTGCTGTTTCCCCCTCCAACAACCCCTGCTGCCGGGTTTTGGTTGACATGGCAACCCAAATAAGCCACAGTGGGCTGTGGTGTTCGTGTGAACTGGCCCACTGCCATATAATCTTGCAGTAGGTTCTAATGGCTTTTAATGACTCTCCTTTTCCATTGTATGACTGGGAAAGGTGAAGTGTCTTTCATTGATTTGTCCAGGAGCAGCTCCTTTATTGCTTGGAAACTGCATGTAGTTCCTGAACAACTTTTTGCTTACACATGTGTTATAATATTAGAAATTGAATGTGGCTGGCAAATACTGTTTTCTGTTTTTTTAATGTTTTCTTAAACATGGGATACCATACATATATGTCTGACCCTGTAAAATTGTTCATATAGACAGCAGAGTTTAGGAATGTTTGTTTTCACATGATTGCTATTAAGTGCAACTTTTATTAATCTTCAGCTAGCAATTAGTTATATTTAAAAATTACTGTTTTATTTCATTTGTGGTTTCTTAAAAGTTTGATTTGTATATTATTAATAATATATAAATATACATTTCTTAGGGTGCAATCCCGTGACAATGCCCGTAACCTTCCCAACTCAGAGGATTACAGGCATCCTATGCAGGGCGGGAGGAGCGTGGAGGCAAAGTAGCTAGACCGCCAAAATCGTCTGTCTAACTGCGGTGCTTTGGAGGGGGAGCGAGGGAGGCGTGATTCTTTCTGTGCCGGCTGTGATGGGTATGTGTGCTCCAAGTGCGGATCCTCAGCTTCGAGGTCGGAGCTGTTTTCTGACCTCGGAGCTGGGAATCCGAACGATCCTATGGCCTGACTTCTTTCTCAAAAGAAGACCCAAAGTGACTTACAATAGAATTAAAACATACACAATTAAAAACAGCTATAACAATTATTCATTAATATACAATTAATGGAAGTTCAAATTTTTTTTAGGAATGTAAAATTCTCATGGTAGGAATGGTTCTGAAGAGCCATAATGCTGGTGTACCGTTGTCACATTTTTCATCTGCCTTGATTTTATGTCATTCAAACTGCAATGTCAATATGCACTTGATCATTTTAATATGAGATTAGGGCACCTGTATGGTTTTGTGTTGAAAAGAGACCTTTTTCTTGAAACAAGAAGTTGTCTGATTCTATTATCACTCATGATCCAAGAAAAACAGCCTTTTCTGCCAAATTTCAGTAATTTACTTGTTTTTCTGGTACATTTTCTCCTTTGTTTCAATGCAATATGACTGCCAGATTCTCATAGCAGGAGTTAATTCAGCACAGTTTGTTCAATATTCTATAGCAATAAGCAATATAAGTTGAAGGAGCAGCAGGCATGGGAAATTCTAGTCTCTTGTACACTTGTTCAGATTTAATCTTCCTGTTGCTCAAACAGGACTTCAGCTTTGTGATATTTAAGAAAACAAGAAGCATCTCCCATATATTCAAACTGTCATGAATAATTGATTAATAATAATCCAGTTCTCAAGATTAAATAGCCTATTATATGCCGAAGTTTTACAGATAGAAAGGTCACTGCCATCCATCACTTCAGCTTCAAATTTATCCTCTTCTTCACTAAACATCCACCTGGTTCTTTCTGGAAAGGGGTATTTTCATCCATATGGAGCGGATAAACTTGTGTTGGATATGTTTTACTCTCTTATAAGCCTACTATTCAGTAAGAAAAGGAATTTAGTTAACTGTACCCAGAAAGACTTAAAATGAATGCCTTTTAAGGTAATGCATAGTGTGCTATTAAAAAAAAAAAAATCCTCCATAGTGCTTGAGAAACTGAAGTGGCTGTTTTTCCAGTGTGCCCATTTGCAAGTATTAGTGAATTGTTCTCTGAGGGCTAATCATTCAGGGCTGATTCACACGATCATCTTTATCGTATGATGATTACAGATATGATCGTTTGCTTTTGTGAAATCTCTATCGCATATAGGCTCTTACTGGTGGAGATTCCTCCTTTGGATAGTTTATGCTGAGGCCCCAGTGAAAAGATTGCAGGCTAATTTGTGCCAGAGTTATTCATCCAATCAGATGAAGTGATAGTTATCAAATGGTGATTTTAATCATGTACAGAACTTTCGCTCATTGACTAATTATATGATGTTTTCAGGTGACTGTAATGTGGGAACCAATACTTGAATGAAAAAGTACTATTAGCATATTTCAGTGATGTTCTTTGTATCAGTCTTTTTGTTTGAAGGAATTACCCATATACAGTAATACCTTGGATTGCAAGCATAATTCGTTCCGGAACCGTGCTTGTAATCCAAAACACTCTTATATCAAAGCGAGTCTCTGGCGGGCGTGAGCAGGGCCGATTTCGGCCCGCTACGCCCGCTCGAGGCGAGCGGTTACGTCCCTACGACTTGTCTTGGAAGACCTTGCTCATTTTTCAAGTCAAAAAAATTTAAAAATTTTTGCTTGTCTTGAAAAACGCCCTCAGACCAAGTTACTTGCAATCCAAGGTATTACTGTATACTGATCTTAAATCTGAGATGAGGGCATGGGCTACCAATTTCTAACTGTTCAAAATGTGTTGGTTCTGTGAACAGAGGTTAATCTAAAGTGGACTGAATCTACAGGCAGTGTATCATCCAGATGGAAAAACTTTGCTTTCCTGGATGAGATTGATACTACTTTTGTTACTTTTATTATTTATGTGACTAAGATTTGCAATTGTGTGTACCCTTGTCTGCGAGTAAGCCCCAGTTAACATAGTTGGATTTACTTGTGGGTAAGCATGCATAGGATTGCACTGCATGTGCAGTCATCGGTCTGAATAGTTTTAGGTAATGGCAACCCCAGAGTTGAAGATCAATTTTTCAGCAAAGTGAAACCTAATTGTTTTACCATTTCCCTCTTTTTTTTGTTCATCTCCATACCACTCATTAGAAACTCTGAATTTTTGAAGCTTTCCAAGTAAACCACAGAAAGCAATATATTAAGTTTGAAGCAAATGATAGCTGTAATGCATCCTGATGAACCTGCCAGAAATTATGCTGCATTTTAAACGAAGATGTATATTTCAGTAGCGTTTCAGTGGTAATTCAAAGTAGTTTCCTTGTGTTGGTAGTTGTATAATACACAAGAAAGAGGAACCTGCCCACACTCTACCTGAAATAATACTGTGGAGTGAGTTGATGTTATGGTAGTCTGCAATTTTCTACAGTAATGATATATTCAATTAGCCATATTTAGCATTTGAAACACAAAATTAGATACTTTGTCCAAACTGTAAGGCATAGAATGTACTCTTACTGCTTCTTGGTTGAAAAATGTTAACTACCTCCAAAATGATCAGTGATCCATATAACACAAAATAATTTGAACAAAATTGTGCGGTAATCTGTTCAAGTGTCAACAGATGTATGCTTATACCTTACTTTATGACGATAGTACACTATGAAATGGATGCAATATGGATTTGTATTTGAGTAGTTTGCAAGTTCTTGTCAGTTTACACTAGCCTTGTATTTAATTAATCAATTAATTAATTTCTATCCTGCTTTTTGCTGAAAAAAGACAGTCAAGACTGTTAGCAATAAAATCCAGATCAACAAAAACTTAATTAAAACATAGCATAAAAATAAATAAATCAAAAATGCAGCAATAAAAGAAATAAACAGCACCAACCAATGTAAACCTCTTTTAGCAACAGACCAGCTTATATGCCAAGGGCCTGTTTGAATAAATATGTGTTTGCCTCCTGACAGAAAAGCAACAGAGAGGGGGCCAACCTAGCCTCCCTCATCAGGAATTTCCACTGCCTGGGAGCCGCCATGGAGAAAGCCCTCTCTCATGTACCCACCAAATGTGTGACTGAGACGGGCCTCCCTCAAAGATCTTAAAATCAGGCAGGCTCATATGGGAGAAAGCAGACTTTTCATTTCATTTCATTTCATAGATAGAGTTGGAAGGAGCCTACAAGGCTATCGAGTCCAACCCCCTGCTCAGTGCAGGAAACTAGAGGAGGGGTCTCCCATCCAAGTAATAACCAGGCTTGACCCTGCTTAGCTTTCCACACTCAGACGAGCTGAGCCAGCGCCAAGTAGTCTGGTCTCAAGCAGTATAGGTCTTAATAGGTCATAACCAGTACTTTGAATTATGCCCGGAAACAACCAGCCGGTGAAGCTGTTTTAAAAAGGGAGTCACATCATCTCTATAACCAGCCCAGGTCAACAGCCTGGCCGCAGCAGTCTGGACCAGCTGAGGTTTCCGAACAGTTTTCAAAGACAGCACTTTATAGAGCACGTTGGAGTAGTTCTAGCATATGTAGGTATGAGAAATGTACCAGTCCACAAAAATATCACCAGTCTGCCTGCCCACATGGGTTTGTATGCCAAGAGACAGCTAGAATGGGCAGTCAAGGCCAGCAGCTTGCCTTTGGGTAAGTGGCTGCATAGCTTAAAAAGTCAGTTTTAAACTGGAGAGGGTGGTGTTCTATAGGTAGAGGCTAACTCTCATAGGTATCAGATTTCACTTGTCTTGGAACTGTGGTCAACCAGGCTGGAGACTCATCAAAATCTGGATGAATTTTGTCATGCATCTGGAGGTTTCAAAACATTGTAGGCCTTATCACATAGGTATGGAGGTCCTGCGACATAGCACAATGTCATAGTGACACATTTGTGTAGGAGGCCTGATGTATGCATGTACAGCCTATTATGTATATAAAAGTTTCTCCAACTGCTAAATTCCAGTGAGTGGAATTCAGCTCCAAGACAGATTCTGGAACAGGATCTGGATGTTCAGTGGAAATATGGACCAAGAATCCAGTTCTGCAGAATTAATACAGGAGCTGAAACCTGTAGTTATGTCCATCTCTAAAGATGCCATGATGACTTCTGGCATTGGGCCATAAGGCATTTTTACTGGCAGATTCTTGGCCCTTCTTTCAGGGCTGGAACATGTTTTAAGAGCTCTTATAGTTAATATCAGGTGGAGATGTGTTTATAGTTTTAAATTTAAAATGTAGTCATACTATGATTAGTGTTGCCTCTTATGGATATAGAAGGGAGGATAGCAAGTCTGGTTTCTTTCTCCTTTGTGATGAGTTGAAGGTATGCAAGTCAGAATTGCTTCTCCTTCTAATTTGTACTAGGAAATCAGGGATATATGGCATATTCTGTGTGACTTTATGCTTCTTCTTTTGAACCAGAGGGAACAATGTACCTATGAAGAGTACTTCACCTAAAAATATTCACATCTTGACTTGAAGCTGTGTTCCTGTGCTAAAAATACATTACAGCCAGGTTATAAAGCCTGAAAACAATGGGCCTAATTCTTCCCTGCGCTGGTGCAGAACCACAGGGCATGTTTCCTGTTTTAACCTCCACCTCAACACATGGGTGTGTGTGCAGTACCATACAAAATCTATTATGGGGAATGTGAACTCACATAACTTCTGATTGTATTGAAGGCTTCACCAGTACATTCTTCTTGAAGTTTGGAGGGGGAAAGGAAAACAAAGTTACTGAAGAAAAATAGCAAGACATTCACACATCATTTATAGTAGCAACTGTGTTTTAAACGTTTTTCGTATATGCAGTATTTTGGAAAAATAACCTTATAAAACTTGACGTTCATTTAAAAGCATTGGTTGTGTTGGAAATATTTGTAAATGTAATATGCATTAAATAAGCATCAGTAGGACAATTTTGATTTGTTCTATGTGTTTTGAAAAAGGAACATCAAGCTTTAATTTAACTAAGCTCATCTTTTTTTTTTTTTAATTTCTGTATGCATTTTATCATGGCATAACAAGAATACTGCAATTCTTTAAAATGTTGAAGATAAAGGAGAATGTTTTACTGATATTTGGTGCCCGTTCAGTTAATTCCTCAAGATAAGGACTTCTGAGTATCCCTGGCCTCTGCTATATTGAAACTATACGAGCATAATGATTTCATAGAGATTTATATCTTCCTCTGTGAACTGAGAGGAGGATCAGAATTTTAACTTGCTTGGGAAAAAAAATATAGCATGGATAATTTCATCCCATTATGGTAGTCTTTACCATCTCCACAGTGAATGTTCTGATACAAATTTACAAGAGCGGGATGAGGGATTTCCCCCCACCCTCTTTTCACTTCTGAAACCCTGTGCTTGCTATCTGTAGGAAATACGACACCCTATAGTCTAGCAGTAAGAATGCTGAAAACCAGTATGTGGCTGAATTGTTTGGCACTGGTGTCAAAATAGCTTATACTTGACTTCCTTTTAGGAAAGGGAGGGCATAACTTTTCCAGCAATCCATGGCCAATCATTTTTCCTGCTTTACTGTAGCAGAATACTCATATGATAGGCAGGCAAGAATTTCTTTGGTAATGTAGTTAAAATATCTTTGCCATCCTATGAATATTGTTAGGCTTGTTGATATTAGATGTTCCTACAACTCGTCACGTTCCCAAAATATAGTAAGTTTTAAAGCAGTAAATCTAAAATGGTTAATCTTTTAATTGAACTTGTATATAAATGAATAGTGCATGTGTTCTGCAGCGAATTCATTGTAATGTTAGCCTGCAGTGTACAAGTGGTTAATGTGAAGTTATGAATGGTTGCCCAACCATCCATGGGCAAGTAGGCTGCTCAATCTGACCCTGGAGTTCATTATTTTTCTGCTGCTGTGATACCCTAATTTTTTCAAATGTGATTTTAAAGGTGCAGTCCAGTGAGCCTGCCTGTAACCCTCCGAACTTGGATGATTACGGGCATCCTATGCACGGCGGGAGGCAAATCGGCTGCCTAAGTGTTGTACCTTGGAGTGTGAGGAAAGGAGGCAGAGGCGCAGCCAGGATACTTTGTATCATAGCAGCGCCTGTCTCCTCCCCTCCCCTCCCTGCCTCCTGGAATGCCCACCCAACACTGTCTCTGAGGTCACCCGTGCGACTTCGGAGCGGCAGCCGGTGTGGTTCTTTCCACACCGGCTGTTGGGGGGGGCATTGCACTGTAATGTATTTTATGCTTTTATTTGATTTTTTTTCCTTTCTTTTTTGGGGGGGGTAACCTGCCTTGGAACAATTTTTGGAGAGAAGGGATATAAATTCGTAGAATTTGAGTGAGTGAATGAGCTGGTTCAGAAGCAATTAGCATGTACATCTGAAGGACACCACTAGGGCCATCCACATCCTATTCTCCCTCTGTGTCTTCTACACGTCAGGAGGTGGAAATGCAGACAACATGTGATGTGGTCCTGCATCATCATTCTAGTAGACTCAAATAAAGATGAATGGTAGGGCGTTAATGATACAATTCCGCTCTCAACAAGACCAAACTGCTGGAACCTTTGATAGCATTACTGCCATATCCAGCATTTGCAGTACTTATGTGTAATGGTCTAGTAGGTATAGTATTTGGGCATTGTAAACCTAAAGTACTGTCATAAAACAAATTAACTGAGGAAACAAAAAATAAAGGAACATGTCCTGGTATGTAAAAGAGGAAACAGAATGGGGGAAAAAACCTTAGAGAAATAACCACCTGCCTTGCCCTGAGACCTCATAAATTTTTATGTGACAGAAAACAAAACACCCTTGATAATGTGATTAATGAAGGTGTAAGATGCTGATCAAGAATACTAATGTGTAAAATGTTAGGGAGACTATAAATTAGTGTTATAAAATGTTTATCATTGTGGTAATTGGTCATAAAATTAGTGGTTCCAGTTAAGTACAATGAACTTGTACAAAGTAGAGGTACAAATACATTGATTTCTTCCCTATCGTTTGGTAAAGCAACTTCACAATTCATTCAAGGAATTTCATAGTTTGCAGTGAGCAGAGTGATTCACTCCCCCATGGGCTAGTTGTGGCTTGAGTTATTTGCAGCCAAATGACTACTGAGATGGAATTTCAGAGATTGTTTTCCTACCAGTGGTATAACAGCTGTAAGAAGATAAGAAGAGCCATGCTGGATCAGACCAAGGGTCCATCTGGTCCAGCATTCTGTTCACACAGTGGCCATCCAGCTGTCCATAGGAAACCCACAAGCAGGGCATGACATGAGTGCAACAGTACCCTTCTGCCCATGTTACCCAGCAATTGGTGGACATAGGCATACTATGATACTGATACTGGAGATAGCATATAATCAGGTCTAGTAGCCATCAAGTTAGCCTTCTCCTCCATGAATTTGTCCAGTCGCCTTTTAAAGCCATCCAAATTAGTGCGCATCACTATATCTTGTGGAAGTGAATTCCATAGTTCAACTATGTGCTGTGTGAAGAAGTACTTCCTTTTATCTGCCCTGCATTTCCCACCAATCAGCTTCATGGGATGGTCCCAGTTCTAGTATTATATATGAGGGAGAAAAATGTATCCCTATCCATTTTCTCCACAGCATGCATAAGTGTGTACACCTCTATCTTGTCTCCCCTTATTTGCCTTTTTTCTAAGCTAAACAATCCCAAATGTTGTAACCTTTCCCCATAGGAGAGTTGCTCCAGCCCCTTGATCATTTTAGTTGCCCTTTACTGCATTTTTTCCAACTCTACAATATACTTTTTTAGGTGTGGTGACCAGAACTGTACACAGTATTCTAAGTGTGGTGGCCGCACCATAGATATGTGTAAGAGCAGTATTATATTGGCTGTTTTATTTTCAATTCCTTTTCTAATTATGACCAACATGGAATTTGCCTTTTTCACAGCAGCTGCACTCTTGGTCAACATTTTCATCAAGCTGTCCACCATGACCCCAAGATCTCTTTCTTGGTCAGTCACCGCTAGCTCAGATCCCATCAGCTTATACTTGAAGTTGGGATTTTTTTGCCCCAACGTGCATCATTTTACACTTGCTTAAGTTGAAGTGCAGTTGCCATATTGATGCCCATTCTCTCAGTTTGGAGAGATAATTTTGGAGCTCCTCACAATCCCTTTTTGCTTTAACCAACCTAAATAATTTGGTGTCATCAGCAAACTTGGCCATTTCACTGTTCACTCCTAATTCTGGATAATGTATGAATAAGTTCAAAAGCATTGGTCCCAATACAGATCCCTGTGGCACCCCACTGTTTACATTCCTCCATTGGGATAATTTACCATTAATTCCTACTGTCTGCTTTCTGTTATTTCACCAGTTACTGATCCATAAGAGGACCTCTCCTCTTATTCCATGACTGCTGAGTTTGCTCAGGAGTCTTCGGTGAGGGACTTTGTCAAAAGCCTTTTGGAAGTCCAGGTAAATAATGTGTACCGGATCACCCTGTCTACGAGTTTATTGACACTCTCAAAGAACTCTAAAAGGTTAGTGGAGACAGGACTTATCTTTGCAGAAGCCATGTTGATTCTTTTTCGGGAGGGCTTGACCTTCTGTATGCTTACTAATTTTATCTTAAATAATGCTTTCAACCAATTACCCAGATGTTAAACTAACCATCCTGTAATTTCCTGGATTTCCCCTGGATCCCTTTTTAAAAATTGGTGTTACATTGGCCATTCTCCAGTCCTCTGGTACAGAGGCTGATCTTAGGGCATGTTACATATTTTTGTTAGAAGATCAGCGGTTTCATATTTGAGTTCTTTAAGATCTCTAGGATGGATACCATCAGGGTGCAGTGGTTTATTAACTTTCAATTTCTCAGTAAGGAGAACTTCATCTTTTGTCACCACTATTTGCCTCAGTTCCTCACTCCCTTCCTGAAAACATCTGTTCAGGCACAGGTATCTGTCCTATATCTTCTGCAGTGAAGACAGATGAAAAAAATTCATTCAGCTTCTCCGCAATCTCTATCCTCCTTTAGTACTCCTTTAACTCCATTATCATCCAGTGATCCAACTGCCTCCCTAGCTAGTTTCCTATTGTTGGCTTTGATGTTATTGGCGATATGCTCCTCAAAATGCCTTTTTGCATCTCTAATTGTTTGCTTGCATCTCCTTTGTGCAAGCTTGTGCTCCCTTTTGTTTTCCTCATTTGGGCAAGAATTCCATTTTCTGAAGGAAGTCTTCTTTTCTCCTATAGCTTCCTTGACACTACTCGTTAACCATGCTGGTGACCTCTTGAACTTGGTGCTACCTTTCCTAACCTGTGGTATACATACCAGCTGAGCTTCTGTCATTGTAGTTTTGAGTAACCTCCAAGCATTTTGAAGGGATTTAACCCTCTTGACTCCTCCTTTCAACTTCCTTTTTATCAGTTCCCTCATTTTAGAGAAGTTTCCTTTTTTGAAGTCGAATGTGACTGTGTTGGACTTCCTTGTCAATTTCCCCCTTAAATATATATTAAATTTGATAGCTCTGTGGTCACTTTTTCCAACTGGTTCAACAACACTCAAATCTTGTACTAGGTCCTAGATGACACCACTTAGGATTAAATCCAGGGTCACGGAGCAACACCTCCTCCAGTAGGCCTTTCCCTGCCCTTCCTATAGAGTTTATATCCAGAGATGACCGTATCCAGCTGATTCTCTCCATTCCATCAGGTTTCTGTAATGCCCACTATATCTAGGTTCTCCTTTAAAACCACGCACTCCAACTCTCCCATTTTGGCTCGGAGGCTTTTAGCATTTGCACAGAAACACATATACACGGTGTCCCTCCCCAGATTTCTCTGGCGTGTGCATTTTCTGTTATGGCACGTACGTCTCTTTGACTGGCTATCATGTTTCACCATATGCTCATGGCCAGTTTCCTCCCCTTCTACATTGGGGAGCCAGAAACATTTTCATCTTCATCACCTAGAGATGATTCAGCCCAAACCAGATGCTTTCCAGCTCCTATTGGCTTTCCCCCAGAGTTCAGTTTAAAAGCTAATCTGCCACCTTTTGTATGTCTAGCACCAGCAGTCTGAGGCTACCCATGCTTGGAGAGCTGTATCCTGAACTTCCATTCTGGGAACAGAAACCTGATGCATCCCCGGCAAAACAGCTGCTCTGGCAAAATAGCTGTGTGTGTTATGAATTTGTATTACAATATATTGGGTTCAAATGCTCTGTGGGGACAACTAGGGCATTCTGTCTACCCAGGCCCTTGTGCAACATTTTTGGAACTGTCCAGTAGAGGGAAATCAGAAAAGGGCCAAGTGTAAGCATTTCATAGAATCACAGAGTTTGAAAGGGCTTTGTAGGCCACTCAGCCCAACCACTTGTTTGATGCAGGAAATTGAGAAAGAGTACCTACAACAGATTACTGTCCAGCCTCTGCTTGAAGACCTCCAGTGAAGGAAAACCCACCCGCCTCTAGGTATTGGTTCCATTGTTGATTACTCTTACCATTAAGAAGTTTCCCTTAATGTTCAACTGAAATCTACTCTCCTGCAACTTAAGCACACTAGATCTAGTCTTGCTCTCGGGGGAGCAGAGTACAATTCTTTGCCCTTTTCTCTGCATCAGCCCTTGGTGTATTTGAAGAGTGCTATCATGTCGTCCCCCACCCCCATTCTTTTCTCCAGGCTAAACATACCTAGGGAGCCAGTGTGGTGTAGTGGCTAGGACTGGGAGTTAATCCAGGTTCTAGTCCTCACTTGGCCATGAAACTCACTGGGTGACTTTGGGCTGGTCACTGGCTCGCAGCCTAACCTACCTCACAGGGTTGTTGTGAGGATAAAATGGAGAGCAGGAGGAGGACCACATAAGCCACCTTGGGTGTTTTGCAAGAAGAAAAATGGTGGGATATAAATGTAAATAATGATGATAATATCAACTTACCCTCATAGGACTTGTTTTCCATACCCCTCGCCATCTTCATTGCCCTTCTCTGAACTTTTTCCAATTTGTCTATATCCTTCTTAAAGTGTGACACCCAGAACTGGATATGGTACCCTGGATGAGATTGGACTAGTGTAGAATAAAGTGGAAGTATTACTGCTTGTGACTTGGAAGTAAGCTTCATGGATGAGTGAGGATTCCGGCCTGGATCTCTCCAGGCCTTTTCAAACACTCTAGCCACTATACCTCACTGGCTCTGAAATGGACCACTCTGTGTATCAGCCTAAGAGGTCTTTTTTCAACCATTTCACCCCCAGAGTAGGACATAGGGCCTTATGCTTGAATGTTTTCCATTGCATCCATTTCTAATGAAAACCAATTGAAAATCAATGATGTAGTAAACTTATACTGTGAAAGAGCCTGTTTTTGTGGAGGAACCCCAGTCTTTCGGATTGCCTTTGAAGATAACCTCAGATAAAACCAGAGCAAGTGCCTGAAATGCTTAATTTTTGGCTAGGGGAGAGAACATGTAAACATCAGTCTTTTTGCCTTTGTTTCTAACTATTTCTTGCTTTAATTTGGTTAATCCCAGCACAAATCTCTGTAGTAAGGTTTATTCCTGGGATAACTTGCAAAAAAGCTCTAAATAGAGGTATTGATACAGATTTTTCCCACGCGACTGTTGCCATCACACAGTTTTGTCTTCTCTCCACAATGAAAAAGATGTTATAGTATAAAACATCTTTTTCTCTGCTGTGAATAGTTTCAAGCCCATCCGAACAAACAATTCTCAGTATGAGCTTTCTAAAATAATATCATCGTACAATTTTGCCAAAGTAATTCGTCATAAAGAAAATCCTGTTTCATAATAATATTTCTTGTAAAACATGAGGGGTTCCAAAGAAATAGTTGATGGCTGATAGTTAGTACTTCTGTTTTCTTTGTAAAGTCAGCATGGTATAAAAAATTCAGTATGAAAAATTGATTTTAAAAAGATGGATTGTACCTTGATCATTCCTTGTTGTTTAGTTAATGTATGCTTTCTGTGATGCAGAAGGTGCAGTATATGCTACTTATTTCCTAGGAAATATTCAAAAATAATTGCTGACAAAAGCCGCTTTATAGGTTGACTCAGAGGTATAGCTTGTAACCTGAATGTTAATATTCTAGATGGCTGTGCAGAGCTACCTATTGAAGTAGTTTGATGATTTGAATAGAGGCTAGTCAGAATTTTCAAGTTTTACATTGTTATTGGCATTATATCTTTGACTTATATAGACATTTTGGAAAACCAAAATGGATGACAGGATGGATATATACAATTTTAGATTAAGGGTGCAATCCTATGGAAATGAGCATAAATGCCTGAACTCACAGACTCACACTTATCCAATGCACAGCGGGAGGAGCTACAGAGGCGATCTTTGCCTCCCTGCTCCTTCCGCTCTGCATTTTCACTATATGGCCGTTTTCAGCTGTCTAGCTGTGCATTTCAGAAGGGGAGGGAAGGAGCTGCAGCAGCTTCACGATACCTCCTATCCTGGCCACCCCAGTCTCCTCCCCTCCCTGCCCCCTTTGCCCCCTCTCCAAGGTCACTTTTCCAACCTTGGAGAGCAGCCGGCATGGTTCTTTCTGCACCGGCTGCAAGGGGTGTGTTTGTTGGAGCTCCAATTCCTAGCTCCGAGGATGGAGTGCTGTCTCTGACCTCAGAGCTGGGAATCCTAAGTATCCTGTGGCCCCCCAGAAGCTGTCTAGGAGCCATAAGATTGCCTCCATAGTAGAAAATTTATTTATATAGTTCACACAGATCCCCCCCTGCCCCCGGCAAAGCTGGTAGTTGGATAATATAAGTTTGACTGGCAGATCTCATATAACAAATACATTGCATGTCATGTCTTTATTTTCCAAGGAATTTGGAAAGAAATTACTTCCTGATTCAAACTTTTTTTTAACCTTTCACCTAATCTAGTCTAGCAATATATTTTACATGGATTTCTCCATGTTTCTAAGTGTTGTCCAAAGAAATGTTTTAAATAATAAATGAGAGGGTGACACAGTGGCTTAGTTCACACAATGCGTTATGTGCGTTGTGAGCCAAGACTTGAACATAAATGTTACTTTTCCTGATTCCTGGCTTGTCATTACGTACAATGCAGGAATCATGGTTTAAAATAAGTGTAGTTTTTTTAAACAAGCCAGATTCATAACCCATGGTTTAAAGTTGGCTTTTTAGCAATTGATAGTTTTTTTAAACCATGATTCCTGGTTCATATGGAACAAGCCAGGAATTAGGGAAAGCAAAACTGAATCATGGTTTATTCCTCCTTCCAGCTGTACAAGAGGAGGAGAGGGGAAGGCTGAGCATTCAAGCCTGTGCCTTTGCTCAGGCTCACAGTGGCATTGTGTAAATAATTGTTTACTGTTATTTGCAAACTAGTCCATTGAAAGATTCAGACAATCTAATACAATCCCCTTATACTCCCCTAACACTTCCCTCCCATCTCCTTCCCTAGTTCATCAAAGGGACCCCCTGTGTTCTTCTATCAAAAAATTATGAATTCAGCACTCCTAGCGCTTTCATAAAACAACATCAAATGTAAATATTAATGTATTTTTTTAACGAAAGAAAAGAAACAGTAATTATGGGCTGCCTATGGATAAAGCAGTATAGACCAAATCACAATATATCTCGTCGCTGGTTCTGGTAATTGATGGTTGCACGAAAAACCAGATTTTTAGAAGAAAATATGCAATATTCTAAATATACTCGTAGAATTTTGTAATGAGCTTATTCTCAATTTTTTTTGCTTCCAAACCTGCAGTTTTCCCCATTTTTAAAATAATACTTTTAAAACAAAATGGACTGTATGACTATAGCACCTAAAGCTTCTGTACAAAAACTACTCTGCCTGTAGTTTTACAATCTATTAGTACACCATGTAGTGTGTCCTGACTGGGTACTAAACAGATAACTAAAGGATAGAACGTTGTAGGATTCTGATAGCAAATGTTTTGTAATGTTTGTGCTCTGAGCTGGGAACTCTGTTGTTGAAATCACCCCTTGGCCTTAGGCAACCCACATTTTCTATTGCCCCCCAATCTGCAACAATGCAATTTCTTCTTGCATTGTGTAATTAGCCATCTAAGGTTTTTATAGGGTATTTTACTTTTTTTTTTTGTTATGAAAAATACATACAAACTAATTCATATATTCCTATTTTAATAGTTTTTTTTCTGAAATATATATGTAATGCTTGTATTATAATTTATTTCCAGCTTCCTAAATATCACAGATGTAAAGTATATTTTAAATCAAGCACAAAATAATTCACCTAAATTAAGACCAGAATTGATATACTACTGCTTTCATTTTTGCATTCAGGAGTAAATATCTGTGTTATGCACAGTTGCTAATACATTCTCTTGTATGCTAAAAATGGAATACTAAGTGTATATTTCACAGTCCTTATTGTGATGTTTTCGTAGATACTTGAACACATTTTAAATTTGTTTGAAACGTGTACATGTAAATAAAATGAGTTTGTGGCCACACACACATACACTCCACAAAATGTATTCAGGAAAGGCTTTTTTTTGGTCAACTAGAAATCTCAGTGAGTTTGAAATCTGAATAGGGATGTGCAAACTCACTTTGTTCCAAGTCTCCAAAATCTTAGTAATAAATACATGTTAAAATACTGGAAGTATTTTATGCTATCTACTAACCCCACAATTAAATTACTGTGTAAAGTTGGTTAAGTAACACAAAAGTTATTATATTAAGGTGTGTTTTATGAAGAGGCCAATGACAGTGCTGCAATGAAACATGCTAATAGATTATATGCTGTAGCAATATATTGCCTTTTTATTGCTTTTCCACAGGCAGCAGATTCATGTATAGTTATTACTGGCTACATTATCTGCTAGTTTTCTATCAAAAGTGATTCATTCTATTGAATCATCAATCCAATACTTAACATTCTTGGTGAAAATTCACTAGTATTAACACACTGTATAAAACGTTGGCCTAAATCCCCTGGTTTTGCTATATCCTGAGAACATTTTAACTTTGGAAGCACAGTATTTCTTAAGATAGTTTAAATGATCTATTGTGAATATTTAACAAGGCAGTATTCTATGTTGTGGGGTGTGTATGTGTGTGTATGGATACACACACACACACACACATACTTGGTGACCAGTGCCATCCTCGATTTAAGATGCTGAATGTTCATAAATCTAGTATGGGAAATATTGATGTGTATTGCATTAGTTACTGAATAACTAGAATAAAAATTTGCTCATACATAGTGTAAAAATGGGGTCTTTTGTAGCAGCCATGGTGTGTTTAGAATGATATAACAGACACTGAATGTTCACATATCAAACAAAATGCCATCTTTCTGTAGAAAAGAGGTGTCAAAAAGTTTCTTTGTACCTTTAACGCATGTGATTATGTAGTACAAAATGCAGAGTTTGTAAAATTTCTTGAATATACAGGCAAAAAATGAATAATTCAAAACAACTCATAAGTTCTACATTCTATTGTATCTTTTATAACGCAGGCAGAAGATAGCATTGTGTTCCCAGTAGAGCTGAATTTGCACAAGTTACACCTCTGAAAATGCCAGATGGTCTATGGTCTACTTTTGAGAGCTGTCACATATGTAAAGATTTGGGGGCGGGGGAAGAAAGAAAGACAGCTGAATGAGAGCAGCGGATCATTAAAGGGAGAGTGAGAGTCCCTGGGTATCACTGTGTTTTAAGAAAGCATTGTGTCATTTCCCGTATTACTCTTTTCTTTCTTTTTCTTTTCCCTTTTTTATAGATATACACAACCTTTAAAAATAAGGTAAAAATATTTCTGTGTTATACTGAATGGTTGTGACTTAATCTTAAAAACTGTCAAATGCTTTTTATTCTTTATACTAGAATGCAGTTATATGGTTCCTAATTGGTTTCAAGTGTATTTTAACCATAAGACTCACGTCTCCCTAGTGAAAAATTATCAATAAAGTTAAAATAAATTTAAATTGGTATAACTAATACATTTGGGGTTTTTATTCACTTTTGATTTGACCTACATATCATATGTGAATACTCTAAAGCCAGTCAGCTAAAAAGTTGTATGTTAATGTTAAAAGAATGAAATAAGAGTACTTTGGGAGTAGAATTTATCTCTTGATCCTAGTAAAAATAAAATTAAACTAAAACAAATATTTTTGCATGGCTTGGTTTCTTTCAAGATTTTCCATTGCCCATTAATTGGCAAAATAGACCTGATGTTTAAGGCAGAAAATATGATCATGTGCCATATATTGTAATATGATACTGAAACATAAACAATTGCAAACAACTACCGGTACTTCCAATTTTGCTTCATTCTAAAGGTCATAACTGTCAATTCTAATAGCTTCGTCATTTAGATTTACAGAATTCTTCCTGTGTTCTCTCCATTTATTTATTGACGAATGATAACAGCTCTCCCAACAACTGAGTTATTGATGAAGCATAACATTTTATATCTAAGAATTCCAAGTAATATATCTACTTGCCAGAATGTTACCTGGCAAGATGCTTCCACATTCCTGAAATGATTACCTCTTCATTAATACCTTCATAGGATGAAAATGAAGCAAGATCAAATTAGTTTGCATAGGAATGGGGAATGTTGACTTCTGTTCTATGCCAGTGATTGAGTAAGTTGTCTGCCCGCACATGTAAAAGGAGTATTCTACATGAAAGCTATAATATTTTAAGTTTCTACAAATACTTTTAGAGATTCCCTTTTGTCAGTGAATTGCCAGAGTACTTGTGATTGCTGGAGGTAATTGCAATACATGTATCCTTCTATAGATAAGGGAAGCTTTGGTATTGTGTCCTTAATTCTAAAAAGCCAAGTCAACCAAAATATTTGAATTAAATTATCAGTTATCAGCCTTGAAAATAAGACCTTGGGAGCAAGGTTGTTTATTTTGGGTTTTGTGTGTATTTACTAACCTGCCTGTCCACACATACCTAGTTAGTCATGAGGCTTGAAAAGAAAAGATTTTTTTTTTTTTTGGTAGAGCTTCTCTGTTTGTCGGACACACTCCATGCTTGTTCTGTTGGTCTGATTGATTAGGCAAATATTTTTCTTACTGTTTTGGATAAGGTGCTTTTGACATTCTTACAAATGAGGAATTTGTTTACAGTTCAAGAAAAAATGCTTTGGGCATCAAGGTCTACTACAACTAGGAAGATGTTGTAAATACTGTAGAGGATTTTTAAAAACTTTCTGACACTTGCGCCTAGGCTTCTAGAGGTATCTAGCCTGAAATTGCCTTTGGTCCAGGGCATCTTCCTGCTCCCTTTTAGTAAGGTTATCATCCGGTGTCTTGCCTAGCAAATGGCTTTTATTGAGTCTATGTATACCTTACGTTGGGTACTAGGAACAGACTGACGATTCTGCTGGTGTATCTCACAACCTGCTGCCTAACAGACTGAGCTCATAGAGGTGGCCTTGATTTCATGTTGGAGACTCCCAGGCTGTTGGTCTTGGGAGACTTCTGTGCCAAGCACCCCCCACCGCCCCAGTCAGGCACAGTTCAGGACTTCACGACCACCAAGACAACTAGGAGGCTGTCCCAATGTATACTGAAACCAAGATATTCTTTAGATCATTTCAATTTGATGTTCTATACTGGACATGAAATGGGCTCTTGTGATTGGAAGAACTGTCAGTGACTCCTTTGTCTTGGATATATCCTTATCTAGTGAGGTTTGGAATTACGGGATATGAGGGCCAGTGTGGCGTAGCAGTGAGAGTGTTAGACTGGGACTCGGGAGATCCGGGTTCTATTCCCCACTCGGCCATGAAATTCACTGGGTGAATTTGGGCTAGTCACTGACTCTCAGCGTAACCTACCTCACAGGGTTGTTGTGAGGATAAAATGAAGAGGAGGAGGATTATGTAAGCCGCCTTGGGTTCCTTGCAGGAAAAAAGGCGAGGTATAAATATAATAAATAAAAATAAATAAATTTGGGAGACTCTGCTCAGGTGGAGCCTCATTAAGATGTACTGTTCCCAGAGGCTGCTGGATCCAATTGGTTTCCAAACTACAGTAATACCTTGGATTGCAAGCATAATTTGTTCTGGAACTGTGCTTGTAATCCAAAACACTCTTATATCAAAGCGAGTCTCTGGCGGGCGTGAGCGGGGCCGATTTTGATCCACTCGAGGCGAGCAGTTACATCCCTACGACTACTTGTCTTGCAAGATCTTACTCGTTTATCAAGTCAATTTTTTAAAAAATTTTTTGCTTGTCTTGCAAAATGCTCTCAGACCAAATTACTTGCAATCCAAGGTATTACTGTATGCGCAGGGAGTTTTCAGCTGATACTCCAGGCCTTCCTGTTGAAGCATTGCTCAACCTCTCAGATTGAAAATTGATCTGGGTTGCCATGATTGCTCCCAGATTCCCTCTTTCTGACTGGAGGAGAGGCAGTTCTGTGGTATACTGAAATGTTGCTAGAGTACAAGAGGCGGAATATTCATGGCGAATCTGACTGAACACTCAAAGCCTATTCTGTGGTGGGTTTAAAGAAGTTGTAAATCAATCAATCAATTTTTATTGCACGGTCACGGACCCAACAAAAACAATATAGGACACCATTAAACAGATAAAAACACAATAATCAAATCATTATACAACAACAAACATTATTAAAACATGCACCAGTTTAAAACATCTTAAGAAAACCAAAAACCAGATCCTACTAGAGAAGTTACATTTATGATGGAAGAATTGCCTTATGAGTCCTTAGTACAGAAAAAAGAAACTTAGCCACTGCCTTTACTGTTGGTTTACACGTCCCTGCCAGAAAGTGTTTCAGGTACTGGTCTGGTGACCTCCCAGGGCATTTCCTCATAATAGGGCCAAGAAGTCTGTTTCGCTCCTCCCTGTGGAGGCTGCATTCAAAAAATGTGCTCTAAGGATTCGATCGCCTCATCTCCACAACCACACAATCGATCCTCATATGGTTTGCCCTGAAAGCGCCCTACTAAAATTGCAGAAGGGAAGCAATAAAATCTTGCCCTTGAGAAAATATTGCGATATTTGGGAACGGTCAGAAAATCCAAATACCTAGCATACCTGGGAAGTTCGAAACTTCCATGATGTAACGGAGAGCAGGAACTACTAGCTTTTGACATGGAGTATTGAAGATCAATGTCTTTAATCTGTTGTTCTATGATGGATTTTATCACAGAGTGGTCGTATATAAAGAAAATCCATAGATAAACCTAATAAACACAGTTTGGTCATAAACAGTTTGGTTCACAAGACCATGAACTTGTGAAACCGTCCCTTTGCATTAGATAGAAGTAGCCTTGAGATGGATCAGCATAGCTAACCCTAAGCCAGTAGCAAAAGGCAAGGCACCAAGCTCTCCCTTCTACAGAGGCAAGGCCAGCTTCCAAGCGTAGTCCAGCAGATGGCGCACACCTTGGCATTCCAAAAAGCTAATGAAGAAAATTTGAAAGGGCTCTTTCAACAGTTAGATTAAATCCCTGAATCCATATTGGAACGTCAGTCAGTCAGGCGATCACATTTGTTCGCCTATCTTCCCAAGTAATTTGCAGGATTTTCCGGAGGCAACGTTGATGAAATCTTTCAAGGAGGTGGAAGTGACGTTTATAGATAGTCCATGTTTCGCAGGCATACAATAAAGTTGGTAATACAATGGCTTCATAAACCAGTGTTTTGGTCTAATTACAAATATCCCGATCCTCGAACACTCTATGTTTCATTCGAGAAAACGCGGCACTTGCGGAGCTCAGACGATGCTGGATTTCACTGTCGATGTTAGCTGTAACAGAAAGATAGTTGCCAAGATAGAGAAAATGATCGACATTTTCCAGTATTGTCCCGCCAAGCTGGATAGATGGCATCACCAAAGGGTTACCTTGCACTTGCTGATGAAGCACTTTGGTTTTTTTGATGTTAAGTGAGAGAGCAAGTTTTCCGTATGCTTCTGCAAAAGCATTTAGGATAGTTTGGAGATCATCCTCTGAATGTGCGGAGACCACATTATCATCAGCATACTGAAGTTCCACAACGGAGGTTGTAATTACCTTTTTGCTTTCAGCCTGCTGAGATTAAAAAGCTTTCCATCTGTTCGATATATAATTCCCACACCAGTGGGAAGTTTCCCCTCGACAAGATGTAAAATCATGGCGATGAAAATAGCAAATAATGTTGGGGCAATAACACATCCCTGTTTAACACCTGATCCCACTTTAAATGGAGCACCATGAGAGCCGTTGTTGTCCAAGACCGTAGCCATCATGTTGTCATGGAGAAGTCGCAAATATTCACAAATTTATTGGGGCATCCAATTTTCATAAGGATAGTCCAGACAACAACTGAGCCACAGTTTTTGCCTTAAATACTTGTAAAGCAGCAGGGATAAATTGTGCTCCCTTGGTATTAAAAAATCTTAGTATTGCCTTGCTACTGTTCGAGGCAGCCTGAACCGCAGATTGCCTATGGGAAACCCAGGAAAGGGTAGAAGAAAACAGAACACTGAGATACCTAAAACTCTTGACCTGTTCAAAGTACTGTCCTTCTGTTAACCACTTTTTTGTTGGTTTACGCCTGGAAAATACCATAATTTTTGTTTTATTGAAATTAACTGTCAGCAAATTGTCCTTGCAATAAGACATGAAAACTCGAAATAATCGTTTGCCTATCTTGGAAAGTGACATTAGAACAGCGTCATCAGCGTACAATAGTAACGGGACTTTAGTCCCGGCCAGTTTTGGTGTATGAAAATCTGATGCTAAACATTCTCCTAACAAATCATTTAAATAGAAATTGAACAATGTAGGGGCTAAATGGCAGCAGGTGAGCTTGTAAAATCATCTGTATCCTGCTGTGTTGAGTTTGCAGAAAAAGTCACTTACATCCATTCTGACTTGGGTGGTACTTTTATATCTGGATCTGTACCAGAAATCAAGTTAGCTTCCATTAGTAACAGTTGTTTGAATGTGTTTCAGTTGATTTTTCCTGAAGATGGTGACAAGTGCTACAGGAAGTCCATGGCACAACATTCCGGTTTGATGCCCTTCTTGGCTTATTGTAGTGAGCCAATCGAGACTATCCTGCCTGTCAGTAATGAATGCCTCATTAGCTGAGGGGTCTGACCCTGCCATCTTTGAAGAGCTGATGCTCAGGTCCCTGATTTTAAAAAGGAAGGAAAATTAAAAGAAAATCTGTCTTGACTTTTCTGATTTACAAATTATCCAATCTTGGGGGCAAGGTCCTCAAGTGGATAGTGGTGGAGGAACTACAAGTTCTTTTGGATGAAGCTAATTGTCTGGATCCTCATTAGTCAAACTTCTGAACTTGTTTGGGATGGAAATGCCCTTGGTTGCCCTAATTGATAATTTAAACTGGGAGGGGGGAGGAGTTTGTGATTCTTCTGGACTTCTCTGTGACTTTTGATACCATAAACTGTTGTATCCTTCTGGATCCCCATTGGGGTGGCAGTTGGATATGCTGTTTTGTGATGCCTCTCCACCTAGCTGGATGGCAGATTCCAGAAAGGAATGCTGGGACACTCTTGTACCTCTCAATGGGAATGATCCTATGGGGTTCCTCAAGGTTGTTTTGCATCAATATTGTTTCACGTACTTTTAATCATGCATTTTCTGGGAGACGTTCTCTAGGAATTTGGAGTGTGATGCTATCAATATGAAGACACATCTGGTTAAGAGTGCTTTTGGAGAATAAAGGAAAGCTTGATTTTCTGTTAGTAATGGTGAATTTTTGTTGTGTTCTTTGGCTCTTATCCTCCGACTTTGTCAATTGGCTGTTTTTATTTTAATCATTGTGGGTTTTAGCATCATTGTTTTAATGCTGTTGTTTTTTACTTTAGATAAAATTAAACAGCCTTGGGAACTTGATGGCTGAAATGCAGCCTAAAAACATAGTAAATAAATAATGTGGGTTAATTTTTAATCCATGTTTAGAGAATCCTGTTTTGGCTCAGGATATTCAATTTGATCTCTTCTGGCCTCAGTGCTCTAAGTTTTCTATTGTTTAAGACTAAAATCCTCAAAGTAATTTTTAAGATGAGCTCCACATGACTTGTGTTTTCTCACATATAAATAAATATATATAAATATATTATAGGATAAAAAATCCCTCTGGTTTAAGAGAAAAGTTGACCTTACTAATTTACTTCTGCTCCTAAAATCCTGGAAATTGTGAGTAGAGACTCCTCCTTTAAACTTTCATTCCATGCAAGCAGTAAAGGCACTGGATAGTTATGCATACTGTATCATTCTGCTAGCTCAAATGACATTGCGCTACTGGAAGCCAAATTCTGAACAATGCTCAAGGAGAGACTCCCAACAAAAGTTCCAGTTGTGTAACTGCTTACATATCTTAGGTTTACAAAGTGGTTCGCTCGTGCTCTTGCAGCCACTTGCACAATGAGAAAATGCAGCGGAGTTTCGCTAGCACAGCAATTTTTTCCACTAGTGGTATGTTGTATTTAGGCCTGTATTTGTTTACTACTTGGGACCAAACAAATGAGATATGGGAGACCTGTAATTGGATCTCCCAATTTGTTATCTCAACAACAACAACAACAACAACCCAGTAACACCTGTGGTAAACCCTTAATTGGATTGAGGTCACAGCACTGGAAGGAGAGAGCATTTTAACCCTTTCTGCCCTATGCCATTTTTCTGATCTAAATCTCCCCTCCTCAAGTTGATACTTGCCCCATTGGGGAAAGCACATATTTTCCCTACTGGGCTAAATAGCAAACTTAGTGGTGATTTAGACTGGGAAAAATGTGTAGAGGGTAATGGTTAACCCTCCAAAGGTTTGCAGTCCAGTGTACTCCTGCCCTCTCCTGATGGTTGCTTTTATTTTATTTTTAAAGGGAAACTTTAGAATAACCTACTTGTAGATCTCCCGGTTCCCCTCTAGTGTGGTCCTTGAGAATCTATGCATCCCCAGTTTGCCTTGGGCTTTCAACCCCAGTCTTCTCCATTTGCAGGTTGGGAGTGAATAACAGTCACGCTAAGAACAGCAAGATAATTAAACCAGAGGAGATTCCCAAATAAGTGGAGTTCGGAAATTTTCATACTTAAAGGGGTTTGTGTTATTCTCCATTATATGCAAGATTTTATTTTTTGTTAACTTGTTATAATTGACTAAAGAAAAGGAAGAGCTTACCTTGCACAGATACCAGTTAACCACTTTTTTTTCCTTTTCGCTCCTTTAAAGCACAACCTCAACGTTTGCCTCAACCAAATCCTTTGCCACTTGAAAAGTGTAAGGAAGAAACTGGCAAAATACTAAATGGTCATGCAGGTCTGAGTAATGGAAGCGGATTTCACAATGGAGTCAGACATGGTGCGCCAGATAGCAGAAAATTCTCAGCGCCTGTTTCCCAAAAAATGCACAGAAAAATTCAGTCCAGCTTGTCTGTCAACAGTGAAAGCAGCAAGAAAAGCTCAGCATATTCTCATAAGCCAGGTTCTTTACCCGAAGGTAAGCGGAAACCTTATAAGTAAACTGAACACAGAATAACCAAAATCTATTCCCACTAATAATTACACAATCAGCTAAAAATAATTGAAGCGCATGAGTCGTGTTCCAGAAGCAAATAGAAATCATTACAATAAAGCATACGTTACTTCCCCAAAGGAAAATATTAAGTATTTGAAGGAAATTGAAATGAGAGATTTCCTGCTTTCAAATATTTGTGCACCTCACTATTGATTGTATGTTTGGATGGAGGAGTTCTAAAATGCTAACTGTTTGGCGGTGTCAACACAGATGCCACACAGAGTGGAAATACTTTGATTTTGTGGGTGAAATTTTGTCACTGAAAATGGCTTAATGCATTTCCCAAAGGCCCATATATTCTGACCAGAAGGTATTCAAAACCTAGGCTAGTGCTTTAATTACCACCACCTACTTCTGTGCATGTGTAAATGCTTTTTATTCCTTCCGCCCAGTGCACAGTATATATCAGCAAAGTAAATATATTTCCTTCCTCTGATTTTTTTTTTTTTTTTTTTGCTGCCCGCAATTACTCTAATGGCCCCAGAGTTCCTCAGCCTATTTTTAATCTGCTGCTTTCCCTTTCAGTGCCACTATACTCAGTAGACTTTGCTTTGTTTGTTAAAACAGAAGCTGGCAAATTCTCTTATTTTTGATGGTACTAGCATGTCACTTCACACCAGATGTCTCTCTGCCTCTGCATACTTTGGGGGAGAAGGTTAGGAGAAGGGAAAAGGCTTAAAGGCCCAAACACACCGGTTTAGAGATATAGAATATGAAGTGTTTTTAGTGATATGGGCTCATTCCTGGGAAGTAGGATAAGAGGCTAAAAGATAAGAAAGGTGGGGAACAAGGCACAATATACATTTTGGACCCAATCAGTAACTCGTTTGTAGTGTTAGAAAAGATCCAGGTGAATTTTAACAAGCTTAAATGAGAACTGTGTAGACTTTTCAATTTATTTTTGATATTGGTATAATATTACAAGGGCCAATTGTAGTGGAAGCAGATATATCCTCAGAAGTTGATCTTGGCTGCTTCCTTGTCTCCTCCAGCCACTCTGACTTAAAAATTTACATTACATAACATTATAAACCTACTTTTACAGGTCATTGCTGTAGGTCACTGACAGGCTTGGGCATGGAAACCAATGCAGTTCTCACTGTGGTCTGATTTTAGGAAGGAGGCCCCTGCTGTATTAACAACTCTGTTGGGTTGAAAAATCAGAAAAGGAGGCAAAGAAGAATCTCCTATAGACATAATAAAAAGATATTTTGGGATAGAAGTAAACATCCAGGTGATACTTCACCTGATTCATCTGCTATAACACTCGAGTCCAAGTCCTGGCAGATGCAGGTGATTTTGTCCTGGAAGTGCCTAGCAAATGTATTACAGCAAGGCTCAGATGGATCAACAGTATCCTTAGGGCCAGCATGAAGTAGGCCCCAACCCCCAGATGACCCTGAAAAGCTCCGCTGGGCGGCACAGAAAGAATTCAACAGAGGCAGCAAGATGTTGTTTCTTTGCCCCCCCCCCTACTACCCCTGAATATACGTGGCCATAGGCACACACCAGTGTTCGATTGCATCCACTAGGAGTTTTTCTCCATCTGCACTCAAGCCGTCTCCTACTTTGCTTCATTGCTCTCAGCTCTGGAGTGCACCATGGAGCAGTGTGAGCTCTACTCTGGAAGAATCCTGTCAACCGCCTGCATCATTACTGCATTCCACAGATCAACCAGGGTTTTGACAGGGCAGCCAGCCATATCAGCAGAAAATCTCCCCAGCATGCTCTGGAAACCCTCCGGATCCATTAGCCTCCAGGAGTGGATCATCTTAATAGGTCCCCCACCCTTGCAGAGGGGGAAAGCTGCCATAAGTCTAACTTCTAAACCTCAGCAGGCAATGATCTGACCATGGCAAAGGGACAGATTCAAATTCCCCCAACTTCAGGCCACCATCGCCATGGCCAATTGAGAAAACCAAGTCTAGAGTATGCCCCGCTACATGTGTTGGACCGATGACATGCTGGGACAGTCCCATGGCTGTCATGGAGATCATGAAGTCCTGAGCCACCCCAGACAAGGTGCCCTCCTCAGCATGATTGTTGACATCCCCAAGAACCAACACTCTGGGAGACCTCAACCACATACCTGAGACCACCTCCTGTTAGCTCAGCTAGGGAGTCTGTTGAGCAGCAGGGTGGGTGGTACACCAACAGATTCCAAAATCTTTCCTGCTGACCTAGCACAAGGTGCAAACACTCCAGACCAGTAGTCAGATGGACAGGGAGCCTGCAGAGGGAGATGGAATTCCTATAGACCACACCAACCCCCCTCCCTGGCCCTCAAGTCTACCCTGAAGCTGAACCAAGTACCATGGTAGGCAGAGCTGGGAGAGACGAACTCCTCCCTGCTCACCCATCCAGGTCTTAGTTATGTATGCCTGATCGGCTGCCTCATCCACTATTAAATCATGGATAAGGGAGGTCTTATTTTGAACTGATCTGGCATTTAAAAGCAGCATCCGGAGACCCGAAGGCAGGCTGATAGGGCAACCACAAAACCTACAGATGCTAGGAGGGCTGGAGCATGTTAACCGTCCAAGCTGTATTCGCCTAACCTAGCTAGCCCTCCTCTCAACACTGTATATCCCTTGACCAGTAACCACAGCAATTGGATTTGGAGCCTGCTCAGGTCACCCCACTTGGCTGCAAATCCTCTCTCCCAGGCACATGACAAGATTTTAAGAGAAAAAGGAGCTACACACAGGAACTGCAAAGGCCAATCAACCCAATGTTGGTCCTGGCTCTTGCGGCTCCCCCCAGAGGGGTGATCCCACCTTTGGCGTTGCTGCTACTACTTGTCATCTTGCTGATCCCTTCAATGTCTGAAACTAGCTTCCTACATGTACCATGCCGATCTCTGAACTCCTTGCATTCCTGTTGCTCGCCGTCTCAGCCAATTTGTATTTCCCTCATCTCTTTGCCCTTGTATATGCTTTACTGGTTCCCACCACTCACTCGAGTAATTTAAATGCCACTTTTCCGCATTTATGGCTGTGTTCCCATAATATCATATAAGCCCTATTGAAACATCCAGTGTTAAAATCATGTAGCGGAAGCCAGGAACGTGTGCTGTGGCCCTGCCCCCCTCACATTGATGGGAAGGTCTGTAGTGAAAGTGTAAGCCTGTTTAGCAGAGCTTCTTTGCAGTACTCCATGTGACAGGGAACCCAGCCAGGGTTCCTGCTCCTGTGGAGCAGTGTAAGTCCATTCAGATGAATGTGCTTAAACTTGCACTACAGACCTTACCCATCAACATGGCAGGGACAGAGTGCAAGTTCCCGCTTGAGTTATTTAATTTGGAAAATGTTGCTTTACTGTACAGCAATAGATATAGACAGTCTGTAGTAATGTTTTTCGAATGTAGACTGCTATCTTCTTCCTCCTCTTAATCGATATTGGAGTCCTATCAGCAGGTGTTGTTGTCCATATTTGTGTGTATGTATATAAACTTAATGAGTTTAAACCATGGACTTCCTGGTTTGCAATGTATTCTCCTAACCACTTTACCATGCTGCCCATAGTTTGTTTGTTTTTTTGCAGGCAAAGAGTGTTTGGGTCCATGATGTATTATCAGCTTTAGTGTAAGCAGACAATGCAACAACTTAATTCAGCAGGTTCAAAGTGATAAGAGTACATTTTTAAAAAATTGCAACTCTGAGCCAGACAGAGAAAGATTTTTGTCAAAAACGACACCAGCAGACCTACGTGTTTAAACTCAGATCTGCCCCAGTCACTTAAAAAGAGAGATCCAATTTAAAGGGCAAAAGGGGCACATAAGTGGGGAATGTAGCATCCTTCTCCCTGGTTGCTGTTTGCTGCTGTGCTCACTATCACCCAGACACTTTTCTCCCAGCTGGGCTCACTTCTGGTATTGGAAGAAAAAAGCACAGGGGAGAGTCCGCAGGGGAGGTACCGAAGCTGGAGATGGCAGAGGCTGTAGCATCCCTCACCACCTGCTTTCTATGTGATTTGAACAGATGGGGGTTTAAATCTATGAATCTTCTAGATTTGTATCCTTTCAGTTTTGCTTTTCTTGTTCTGAGATTTCCCACTTTTCATTGTCTATTTATGTTAGAAATGGGCTTGTTTTGTTCTGGTTAACATAATGTTTGCATTCAGATTCTCAAAAATGTAACTTCATTTAAACATAGATCTGTCAAGAGGGTTGAATCTTGTGCCCCACCTGCTGCCTTCGTTAGTTTTTGAGCTCTTTTTAAAATACGGCCGTATATGGACTACTATGACCCCGCCTTGAGCATGTGTTGGTGTGTGTGTGTGTATGTGTGTATCTTTATCATCTATCAACTATATATCTCGTCTGTCTGTCATATCTATCTGTGTAATAATCAGGGATAAATATGTGTAAGATTGTATGTTTGTAAAGATAATTAACAAAACATATTTCAATCAGCTTTTATTTTTGATTATTTCATCAGCTTATGTCTCATCCTAAAAGCTTTTTACTGTATATGAACAGTTAGATTATTTTGGCTGAGGCTTAATTCCCCTTCCCCATTATTGGCATTCATTGTTTAACCTTGGCCTTCAACTTGCCTCTGTCTGGTGTCTATACAAGTCTTGTAATCCCTGCTGGGACTTCTGTTCCCATCTCTGCATGGGCCTCAAGTGAAGCCTTGTTGAGGACCTCAGCTGCCACTTTGATAGTGGTTTTGTCCGTTTGATTCTTGCTGTGATAGAGCAGAATGCTTAGAGGTTTCCTTTGAAATCCTGATCTCTCTGTGAATATAGCTAGCTAAAATCTGACCCAGGCCAGCATTTTGTAACTGAGCATATATGCCACAAAAGCCCTACATTAGGACTTAGAAATTGACTTGTTTTCCCCAAACATGACATTGTTGACCTTTTGACAAAATTATGCAGTTTGTGATTGAGTCCTCCTTGCTAAAGAATTGGAAGGCAGTCAATGCCACAACAGTCTTCAAAAAATGAACCAGGAGGGAGTCAGGAAATTACATACCCATTAGCCTAATGTCTATTTGAGATAAACTGTTAGGAAGCATTATTAAAACTAGAATTCATATTAAACATATGGAAGAATAAGCCTTGCTGACAAAGAATTAGCATGGCTTCTGCAAAGAGAAGTTTTGCTTCACCAACCTTTTCGTATTTGAGTGTGTCATCAAACATATAGATAAGGATGATTTGATGACATTGTATATTTGGACTTTTTGAAAGTCCCTCGCCAAAGGCTCCTCAGTAAATTTAGAAGCCATGGAATAAGAGGAGGGAACATTTATGGATTAACTTGTTAAGGAATAACCAGCAGAGAGCATGAATAATTGGACAGTTCTTACAGTGGAGTGAAGTAAAAAGTGGGATCCCCCAGGGATTTGTAGTGGATCCGTGTTTATTCTTAAAGGCTCTGGAGTCAATAGTGAAGAGTAAAATTGCAAGTTTGTGGAAACGGTACTAAATTACATTGGATGGTTAAAACCTAAGCATAACAGTGAAGAGCTTCAGAGCAATCTCTCCACACTTAACAGATGGGCAAAAAAATGGCAAATGAAGTTCAATGTAAGTACAGTATAAAGTGATGCACATCGTGGGGGGGGGAGAAAACAAATGCCATCACACATGCTCTGATGATATTTGAACTGGCTGTGAGTAACTAAGAAAAATCTTGGAGTCATGGCAGATACTAGATGAAAATGTTAAATAAACATGCAGCAGTAGTGAAAAATCAAATTCCATGCTAGGGATTATTTGGAAAGGAGGTGAGAATATTGCTGGTGCAATAATGCTTTAATATATCCTGCATTTGGAATACTGTGTACAGTTCTAGCCTCCCCATCTCCAAAAGGATATTGTAGAAGTGGAAAAGATGCAGACCAGATGATCAAGGGTTTTGAACAAACAACTTCTGTATGAGGAAAGGCTAAAGTATTTGGGACTGTTACTCAGAAGAAAGATTTCATAGATTTCCTATACCCACTTGCCTGGGAGTAAGTCCCATTGAACTCAATGAGACTTACGTCTGAGCAGACTTGTATAGGATTGCACTTGATAGGCAGAAAATTTAGGGTTGACAAAAGAAGGTAGCAATTATTTTATAGAATTCACTGCCACTAGCTTAGATGACTTTAAAGGAGCCTTGGTGAAATTCATGGAAGATTTGCCTATCAATGGCTGTTGTTCAGACTAAAGGAGTATCTGTGTTCCAAGGTAATTTACCCAAACAGGGAGGGCTTTTGCCATCGTCCCCACTCTGGTTGGCCGCTGCTAGAAGAAGGATGCTAGATTCTTGGCCTCATTCAGCAGGGCTGCTCTTATCTTAACGATGAACATTATGGACATTAGGTTATTTATGGATATCGCCAAAGAACCCAAAACACTTAGATCAAGCCATGTGTGAGAGCTTTATTAATTTTCAACAGTTCAGTTTCATGCTGTATATATTTCAGTTTTAAAGATGTAAGTGTTTGTTTTCGGTCGTATTGGTATATAGAGAATTTTTTTTAGTTGTTGCTGTCTCCACCCCCAAACTTAAGATTCAGCATTTCCTTGAATGTCTTGTAGCTCAATTTAACATAGTTGGGGATTTATGCCTTTAGAGCCCAAGAGTGCCTGTATCGTTAAAGGAATATGCATAGTGTCTGTAACATAGAACTGTTGAACCTAATTACAGATGTGTTAACGATCCAATTTAAAATGACCCTCCCCGCCCTTACATGGAACTGTACCATTTTAATTAATAATTGAATGCTGTCTGTTTTGTTATATGCTTTGTGCACTCCTCCCCCGATGCATATTGGGTAAGAACACTCCTTATATCCTGCTATAACAATAGCAATGACAACGTTCAAATTATTGAGAAAGTGGAGGCACTGGATCATAAAATCATTTCAATTTTGTGGTGTGACCATTTTAAGCAGCTGATAAGATCAGGCAAGAGCCAGATACTTACTCAATAGAATCTTGTTCAGGATCCTGATTCTGTTCCTGGAGAGCCAGTGTGTGGCGTAGTGGTGAGAGTGTTGGACTGGGACTCAGGAGATCCGGGTTCTAGTCCCCGCTCAGCCATGAAACTCACTGGGTGACTTTGGGCCAGTCACTGACTCTCAGCCTAACCTACCTCACAGGGTTGTTGTGAGGATAAAATGGAGAGAAGGAGGAGGATTATGTAAGCCACCTTAGGTTCCTTGCAGGAAGAAAGGCGGGGTATAAATATAAATAAATAAGTACATCAGCCTTTTGGGCAGAATTGACCATAGTCAGGAGAGCTCCTTTTAGGCATGCCAGAGAACTTGTGTGTTTCCAGTGGGACATCTGGGTTTCTTTCTTTGCACAGCAGTCACTCATGCTTTTCAAAGCACTGCGCTGTGTGATGTAGGGGTCTGCTTTGGGAAAGGGAAAAGGTGAAGCAATATTCTGTATATCAGTCCTATTGCCAGCACCCATTCTGGCCATACATAGCTTCAGCGAGCCTGTACTAAATGGATGGGGAACTTCTGGCCTGTAGGCCAGATATAGCCCGTGGAGATTCTGGATCTGGCCTGCCAGCTCTCCTGGTGGGGAAAAGCTTTTATCTCCAATCAACAACTGAACAGAGATAAGAGCATTTCTGTGCAGTGCAGTGGGAGCGCAGTGAGAAAGAGAAGCTTTGTCACTGCAGCAGGCAAACACTCTTAGCTCCGATCAGCTGCTGCTTGGAGATAAAGCTTTTCCCTGCAGGGGAGAGAGGCAGGGCCTGTGAAGGTAGCTGTTGAGAGATTCAGTCCTGCTTGCTTCTGAACGGACATTGTTCTGCTTTCTTCTGAGTAGGCTTAAAATTGATGATACCGTTTGTCTCCACCTACTCTGCCTGTGGCTGAGCCCACTTTGCCTTTGGCCATGCCCACTGATGGAGTGCAGCTCTTGGGGTCTTTCCCAGATTGAAATTAGGCCCTTAGGCTGAAAAAGGTTCTCCATCCCAGCTCTACTATGTTGTAAGTCACAATCTAAAATATGGAGGGAAAATATGGTTTAGGAAGGTTGTTTTGCCTAGGTAAGCTTGAAATAGAATAGCACAATATAGCTCTTGCAGGTACCTAACCTCAGCGAAGAGAATGTGCATAAAAAGGAGAGTTTAAAAAACAATCTGCATTAGGAGACCCCACAGATAGAATCATTATAGTGCCCCATTTCTCTGTGTAATTGGGCATGCATAGACCACTTTATCTATTGCTAATTAGCCCAGAATAAAGTATCATTATTTAGACTCCTGCTTTCTGTCAGTTTACATAAATAGATTGCAATGGCTCTTTTCAGAACGAAAATGAGATGTTACTACTTTTAAAAAAAAAAGTCGCTCTAGATTACCCTACCCATTTACCCAGGGTGTGTTCCTCCCTGCCTTTTTTTTAACTGGGTTTTATTTTGGAAGCCTGAAAACAGCCAATAATACCTCTTGATTATTTTGGCTACTGTCACAGTAATATGTCCACATTCTACTTACATTCTACTTACAAAGATTGTAACTTGATATTACTGAGATTATCAGATGTATGCTTTACACTTTTAAAAAACTTTTTTTTACTTTGTTTTATTGTAATTTTAACTTTTCGTAAGCTACCCTGGGAACCTGTTGAAAGGCAAGGTATAAATCAAATACATATTTTTTTCCCTTGCACTTTGCATTGAACTGTCAAGACAGAAAAAATATTAAAATAAGTTAATTGTCTTGAGTGAGTGTTTATGCCCATACAACTATTGCCCCTCTCTCTGTTCCTCCTTTACATTTAAAAAAAAAATGTATCAGAGAGCAAATTGTGTTAGATTTATTCAACTACTATCTCCATGACAACAAGCTAATTAATCCCCATCAATCTGGTTTCTGGTCCTCTTCAGTGAACTTGTACTCCCCAGCTTCACTTCACATGTCATATCTGCTGAGCTTTGGATGAAGGTCACTTATACGTACATTTATTCTTCTTTTAAAGAACCCCATATAATTCACACAACCACTCTTCTTATTTTACCATCTAGCTCATTGGTATTTCTATTCCCTGTTTTGTGACTCATGACCGCTGTTCATGCTACATTCAGCCTTAAGTGCTTCTGTATTTCTGTCCATTACTTTTAGGAATGAACTAACGTGAGTAAAACTATTTAAGCCAAAATGTTTACATATGTAAATAACAAGTGTCTTATAATTATCTATTCTTCCTGATTAACCCTTTTGTCAACAATTTCTACATCAGTTGGTTCAATTAAAAATGACACATTTAATAAAAATGACACATTTAATAAACTTTAGAGAGAAAATCTATACTTTTCTCAAAAAACCCCCCATTTAAAAAGTTAAGTTTAACAAACTTCTATCCCAACTTTCAAAAACACCAAAGGTGGCTTATATTTAAATTACTAAATACTTAATTAAAATGCAGTACACATCATGCAAATTTTAAAAAGCTAATAAAGCACACACACACACCTGTGGCAAACCCTTATAGCAGGGTTGGATAACCTGTGGCCTTCCGGAAGTTGTTGGATTCCTAACTCCCATCAGCCCCAGACCTGCCTTAAAGTTTGCTTTCTGGAACAAAAAAAGTTGTGCAGTTTGCTTGAGAAAAATAAAAATAAACTTGCAAATGCTTAGGCCAGCCTTTCCCAACCTGGTGCTGTCTAGGATGTGTTGGACACCAACTTCTATAATTTGCAGCCAGATTGGGGAAGGCTGCCTTAAACCATACCACATTTGGGCTGAGGGGGAGTTCTGTAAGGTAGGCAGAGAAATCCCTACAGAATGTCCTTACAGTTGAGTTTTAGAGAGGGATCTATAAGTTTTTTATATGGATCTTAAGGGTGACCCACATGAAGAGGTGCCTGAATGCCCAATTCATATAATCTAAAAACACGGTATATAAAGAACATTCTAATCAATATGCTACAGATTTTAGAAGTTCCTGAAGTCTTACATTCCAGTATTGTCATGTGGTGCGGGTGGCAGGTTGTGTTTAAATTTTTGAATACAAAGAATGGCTGTGTAATGGGCCCTGAGATTCAATGTAATTACACATTTTCCCCAGCAGAAATTGACCATTAATTGAAAATTCAACTAAAGGTTAAACTTAGTACCCAAAATGTTTATGCTCCCAACCTCAGCTCTTCTTTATCTGCTAGAATGGATTTCCTTGGGACTTGTATCTTAAAGTTTGCTGGTTGGATAAGGCTCTCAGAGTAATGTTGCCATTTTTGTATGTGCTAAAATTTGTTACAGTCTGTAAATCAGTGTTCTCCAACCTTGGGTCCCCAGATGTTTTTGGCCTACAACTCCCAGCATGCCCCAGCCAGCATAGCTTTTCATTTTAAAGCGTAGCTGGCTGGGGCATGCTGGGAGTTGTAGGCCAAAAACATCTGGGGACCCAAGGTTGGAGAACACTGCTGTAAATACATTGTACATCTAGATTCTGAGCCTCTGAAATCTTTGTGCAGCACTGTGAAGGATTGAGGCCTACACAGGCTTAGGTTAGTTGAAGCCTGTAGGCCCAAACACTTTCCTAAATTAGTTGAAGCCTGAAGGCCCAAACATTTCAAGATGGGAGGGGGGCATTTGTGAGTTTCAGTTCACCCAATAGAAGTTAAGTATTATTTTTCCTGTTCAAGGTCACATGGTTATAACCTTCCAATCCTGGGAAGGCTTTATTTGTGTGGGGTGTGGTCAGCTAGAGCCAGAGAGAGACTGACTGCAGAGGAGAGAGGTAGACCGAAGTTAAGTTAGAGAACCTTGTGTTATTTGTCTGTTTAATTTTATCATACTTGCTTTTGAATTATAACTGCTCTATTGTGTAAATACCCTAATGTAATAAGTAAACTGTTGTTGTTTAACCCGTGTTGTTGGAGTGACTTATTCACCACGCCTGAAGCCTATTCCCATGCTACTGGAAACAGGCAAGGGATTTGATCTCCTGGAACGGGAGAAGCTTTGAGAAGAGGCAGAGATCTTCCAAAGGCAGGTCAAGGGGTCCCTGCAGTAGCGGAACCTTGACAAGCACATAAACAGAATACAAAGAATGTGAGCTATGTAATGTGGGAGGAAAGACGTAGCATTTGTTTGGATTTCTTTTTCTTTTCTTTTCTTTTCTTTTCTGGAGAGGGCACTTAGGATGCAGGATTAACCTTTTATTTCCTTCTCTTCCCCCCCCCCCCCTCCCAATTTCTCAAGATTGCTGTGTGCACTGTATCTTGTCCTGCTTGTTCTGCGAATTCATCACCCTCTGTAGCCTTGTCTTGGGACAAGCGTCGTGTGGTGTCTGCCCAGCGGAGGCCTGCTGCTGCTGCTGTGGAGAGGAAATGGGAGATGACTGCAGCTGCCCATGTGACATGGACTGTGGCATAATGGATGCCTGCTGTGAATCATCGGACTGTTTGGAAATCTGCATGGAATGCTGTGGGATTTGTTTCCCGTCATAATTTTTAATTTATCCTTTGTATTTTTTTTTATCATTAAAAAAGGAGTGGGTTCTTATGTTCTTTTTTAAACAAACTCTTTTGAAGGACACTGTTAAATGCTCTCACAGCAACCTAGTTATGTGCACTGTTAACTTCATTTTAAAGAATTGTTGAAGAAAAGAAAACCCATCAGAACAAATGCTTCATGATCTAATTTTCTTTACCTGTTAGCTGCCTTTGTAAAGGTTCCTCCTCACACAGGTCAAACAACCTGCATGAAGACAGGATGTCTTTAGAACTACCTAGGTCCCGTCCCCCCCAAGAGTTGATCACTTCTTCATTAATAAACAAGTTCCTAAAAGAAATTGGAAGCAGCAGGGTTGCAGTAAACACATCTTGGCTCCAACAAAGGAACAATAATAATTTCTTGTGGAATTTCCACTTTAGTGACTCTCTCAATGGCAAATATTTGTAATAGCTTCTGTTTAAAACAAATACTTTCCCTGATAGAATAGCTGTATGTCTTTTATGTTTTTTAACTGCAATGTGAAGAAATATTTTATTTTCTCATCTGTACATTTACATGATTTAAGTCTTACCTAAAGTGTGTCACTAACAATCTGGTTCATGTTTTACAGTATAATCCTATGTGTGTGTGTTCAAAAGTAAGCCCAAGGCAAGTAGGTATTGGACTGTAGCCTTAAAGTACTTTTTACCCCCACGAAATTGTTTTCATACTATATGTCATGATTTAAGAGACACTAATGGAGGACAGTCTGAGGAAGGCCACACACCCCCTTGGCTCCCCTCCCCACGCATTTTGCCCATAAGCAGCTACTGACCGGTGTTTTCCTTCAAGCCAACAAACGTTTTTGAACAAAAAGGTTTTGGATGAAAGCTTATGCCAGAATAAATTTGTTAGTCTTTAAGGAACCACAAGACTCATGTTATTTTCATTGCAACAGACTAACATGGCTACCGCTCTGGAAGTTTTTGGACATGACTGATGTGTGAAAAATCAAGAGTGGTGGACAACTGGGTTGTCCAAAAGAAAGTGAGACTAGATGTACAGGAAGAATGAATAAGATTTAAGTGGACTTTTTTTAAGTTTGAAAAATACACTGTGTGAAGGTGGCTTGATACAGAAATTTAAGTTCTTTAAAGGAGAAAGCATGTCATGCTCTGGCTTAAAGTAAAGGCTTTGTAGTGAATGTTTAGGAGAGGGCAGCACATTTTTTTCTTTAACTGGACTAAATTATTCTCATGGCATAATCAAAATCTGCCTCAGTGTTTCAACAGACTTCAGAATTTTTCCATATGTTGGAATATGGTGGTGCTAACTTACATTAACCTCTGAGTTTTTCTTGTGATTCATTCTCAGTTTAAATAAACAACCTAGTTATCAGATATTCATTGTTAGCCCAAATTTTCCAGTGGCCTATTGGCTTTGCTCACTTTTGGATTTTGTCTGTAGACCAAGTTTTCTTGATCTGAATAGAGTGGCAACAGTTCCTTTTCATTTTAAAGAACGATCCATGTGTGTGGCAAAGAAAAATTCCATAAAAACAAAAAGTTAAGCCTGAACCTACAAACACTGATTTACCAATGCTTACTACTGAGTTGTTAATGAAAAACAAAACTTACGAAGATACATGTATTCTCTGGAACTACTTGCTTGCTTCGCAGTATATCATATGTTTAATGCAGAGGGAATATCTTTCCTTCCTCTGGTAGCTGTTTCCATTCCCATTTGTTGCTGCTACAACTATAGGATTCAATTCTGATCTTTCATCCATTGTACTTCAAAGGAAAAAAAATCTGCAATATAAATCTTGGGTTGAGTCCAGGTACCTGCCCACAGAAGGGGTGGGCAGAAGCTGACTTTCCACCCCCTCCACTCTCTTCCTGGAAATATAGGGAGTATGTAGATTGAGTGGCAGTGCCTGGGTGCACTATGTGTTTTTCAAAGCTTAATACCTTTGGGAAAGTAGTGGTACCAGGATGGGCAAGAGGGACTTGTAACACATTGGCAAGTATTTCCTGTTGCAGAATTGGCAGATGTGCATGATCTTTGGAGTGTGTGTGGGGGGATATACACTGAGTAACCGTGCCTTCAGAGGCTATATTAGATTGACTCATTCTCTGACGTGAATGTTCAGCATTGCCAAACCAAGCCAAACAAAAGTGCATTTGCTGAAATGAAAAACTATTTTCTTGGTTTTCTGTTTTTAGTGCTACAACCATCATTGTATGGCATTCACTTTTCCAGAATATATCAAGCTTTAATTTATCCAGGAATATTTAAGAAGAATTCAGTATCACTCTTGAAAAATGAATTACTGTACTGTTGTGGCTAGTAGCATGTTATATCTATTTAGATTATGTTTTCATCATCTTTGGATAGTGTATTTGTAACTTCATCTCCTTGTAGAGCACTTCATAAATTGAACTTGCATTACATTGTTACGTTCAAATAAGGAAGTTCTGAACAGTGTAGTTAGTTCTCCTTCCTAGAAGGTGATTTCAATATTAGAACAAGTGCAAGAAGAGTGTTTCTACTTTTTGTCGTGTTTGATGTGAAACTTTCTATCTATTCTAGTACCCAAAGTAGAAGTTCTGTCTAGCCTCAGATGCACAAAGCCTTCAAATGACTTGGAGTTATCATCAGATTATTAACCGTTTTTATTCCAAAAATAAAATGTGGACTGTATGATCTGTTTGACATGCTACATATATCCTGCTACTATGTGCCATAGAAATATTAGCAGTTTGTGATATTTACCTCTGCAGGAGAGCAAATTAGTGAATAGTTTAAGGGCGCAATCCATTGAGGATGCCCGTAACCCTCTGAACTTGGAGGATTACAGGCATCATGGAGGGTGGGAGGAGTGCAGAGGGGAAGGGTCGCCTCTGCACTCCGCTTGCTCTGCAAAGCACTTCGACGGCTGATTTCGGCTGTATAAGTGCAGCACTTCAGAGCAGGAGGGAAAGAGGCTGAGGTGCTGCCAGGATACGTTGTATCTTGGTGGCACCGGTCTCTTGCCCCCCCCCAGAAAGCCCCCAAAAGCCCTTCTCTGAGGTCGCTCTTACAAGCTTGGAGAGGCAGCCAGCGCAGTTCTTTCGGTGCCCGCTGTGGGGGGCGGGGGTGGGATCCAAGCACGGATCCCCAGCTACGAGGTCAGCAATTTTCCGACCTCGGAACTGGGAATCCAAACAATGCTATAGCCATCTAGCTGTAAGAAACTTATCTGTGTTTAATTTCTTAAAGTTTTCTAACACTTTCTAGAGCCAACCTTATAGAAGCCATATATGATTAAAAGTTGAGCAGTGCCAAGTGCGGTTGAAGTAACATTTTACTAGTTTTCTAATTTGTCCATTTAAATGAAGACCAGAAGTCATCAGTTAAAAACAGAATTGTGAAGTCTTCCCTGTTTTTGAAAGTTTGTTACTTGCTCTATGAACTTTCTATTAACTGGATCAATTGATTTTGAAATAAAGAAATTTATTTTGAATCGTTGCCTAGTACTTTTCCTTACAGTTTTGTGTTTTAATACCAGATGTATGTTGATGGTTGTAGAAAGAAACAGACAGTGCTTTCAGTTTGGCTTCCTGTTAACACCCGTTACTGACCATCCTGTTTGTTCACTTTGGAAAACTTGGATGTTATGAGTGGAATAATTTACCCCCCTGCATAACATACTGAACTTAAGTTTCCAGTGAAATAATTTTGGTCACAGTAATTTCATTCTAATTCCCTGTAATATGAACACTAAATGACCAATTTAATTCCTTTTGTAATTCTTTTTAAGTGGAATGACACCTAAAATTGCATGATTGCATTTGATATATTTACTGAAGTGTTTCTTTTCAGGTTACTAAAACTTAATATGTCAGTTTGAATATACAGTACTGTAAAGAATCTTACGTACCTTTACTTTCTATATACTGGAAGGAAGATAGATAACCAACATTGAAGTTCACTGGAGCACAGGTTAAACACACTTTTGTAGCTACAATAATGAAGGGGTCCGTAGTGTTTCCTTCTTTCCTCCCTGGGGTCCCCGCCCCCCAGGAACAGAGCTAGTTTGCTTCCTTTTCTCATGCTTACATTATTCCATCTCTGCTTATCACCAGTCTAAGATACATCCAAACCTCCAGTTTCTGCATCCTAGTGATGTGGGTTTCCCAGAAAAATTTCACATGCAAATTAGGGCATTTTGGATTGGAAAATTTTCAGTTTACATCAGAAAATGTTCTGATGCCTTAGAGCTGGGGTAGCAACTTCTGGCCCCCCAGATGTTCTGGCCTACAACTCCCATCAGCCCTAACCAGCATAGACAATGACAAGGGATGATGGGAGTTGTATGCCAAAACATATGGAGGGCACAAGATGTCCACCCCTGCCCTAGAGAGTGATCTGGCATGTTTATTTTAGTTGTATTTACTAAACAATGCTTTAAAAAGGTACCCCATATTATTTTTTTTGTCTCACACCATAACTATTTGACCTGAAGCATTTGAGGAAAAAAGTGAAAACACTTATAAAACAATCCTATGGCTCCTAGACAACATCTGGGGTGTCATAGAATGCTACAGATCTCCATGCCTGTAGACAGAGCTACAAGCATGGAGGAGGAGATCCAACTGTGGATCTGCCCTCTACCCCCTCCCAGATGCTATGGAAACCTGAGGCGGCTCCCATGGAAGAGGGTGAAAAGAGAGTGGATGGGGGGTGGAGAAGGAGAGGCATGGATCAGTAAGATCCAGAAGCTTCTCTGCCACTTGTCCCCGCCCACAAGAAGGTGAGGAAGCTAGGCAGGCCAAGAGGCTCATCTAGCTTAAAACCACAAAACTGGCAGAATGGGATCCTCCATCTTCCTTCTACCTTGCCTGGCTCTTGCTGGTAGGGTGTTGTGTAGACAGGAGGCCCCAATCTCTTAATGTGACTTAAATGTTAGGTTGAAATTTTTATTCGAATACTCAATCACCTGAAAAACATTAATTTTATCTTTCAAACTGCAAAGGTTGCCTAATAATGTACTTGCAATTGGCATCCTATCATTATTACTAAAGAACTTATGAAATGAACATTTTTCTATGGACAAATAAAGCCCCACGTTGCTGTCCCAGAGACATAGTAGTTTGGGAAGGTCCCACAATACTTGAGTTCTTGATTGAAGTGACTGTTGGTGTTGAATGAAAAAATTGTAATCCGTGTGCTAGCCTTGGCCTTCCACACACTACAAGCAGAGTGTCAGCTCTCTCACGCAGCAGTGTTCAGCTCTCCCAGTTGCAGATTAACCCAGGACCCAGGAATCACTCTGTAGACACAAGCAGTTCTATTCTACCTGTTTATTTACTTATTCAAAGTAAGCACTACAAAGTATACATTCCATAGCTACAGTCCATGTGCAGAGTACAAAGCATAGCAAGCAAAAGTCCAGTAGAGAGAAGAACTTCACTCCACCATCAAAGAGATAGAGGAACAAAGAGCAACAGCTCTTCTACTAATAATGGCTTCTGTCTGAACAGCACAGCATGTCACAAGAACAAGTCACATGACCCTGGTTCACATAGATTACTTCCCACACTTCAGCAGAAACTGCCAGCAAGCCGCTGTCAACAAACTGTGCAGCCCAGACAAAAACACATCCTGCCTAGCTGGTAGCCAGTACCATCTGTACCATAAACAAAAAACTCTCAGCATGTTGTTGATATCCCAACAGTGACATGTCCACTTTATTTCTTGACTTGACTTGTACCCCGCCTCTCTATCAAAAATGGTACTCAAGGTGGCTTACAATCACTAATAAAACTTGATAAAAACAATAATAAATACATTAAGCACAATTAGAGATAGTTTTAAAAATATTTTCTTGTTTGTGCACATTCATCTTTTGGTTTAGCAGAGTAATTTCAGTATAGTGGTCTAGAGAAAAGCATGCTCAGCTAATTGCCAAATTGCTTGAGGATCGGGAATAACCAGCTCCACCACCACATTTTGCTTCCCTGTGAAAAGCTGCCACTCAGTGGCTGTTATCCCTGCTTCTCAATGCAGGAGTGGTGAATTTTATATAAGCCAGGACTACTACAGAGGAGCAAATTTAGAGTAAAGTAGGGAGGTTGATGGAAACAACCCATGGCACCCGAGTATTTAAAGCACTCTGTAAGTTGCTATAGAAAAGTGAGAACAAGTTGCATCCCCTCTGATACAACCCTAATTATAGTTTGCACAAAACCCTGGGGTTGTATTGTAGGCCACACATTTTCTACTTCTGCCTTGCACTGGGTAGGTGATAAAGGTTGGGGTTGAAGTTGCACCACTCTGACTGAACAGAACTCATCTCTCTTTGCCAGGAGTTTGAACTCTTGAACAGATTGCACTCTTGCATCTGTTGATCACACAAAGCAAGTGTGTTTGGATTTTCTGTGGATAAATTTAATTAGTAAACATTCAATTAAACATAACCATTACATTGTCAAACTGTAAATGTTCTAAAAGAGAAACTTAACAAATCTAGCCAATATATTGTGCAAGAATGGCCTGCGCTTCAAACCCGAAAGGCGCTATTGCTTCTAGGAATTTCAAGTGTGGCACTTGAAGAAAGATCAGTGGTTTCTTTCCATTATGGGCTGCTGAAGTGTACATGTTCTCGCACACACACGCACTGGGGATGCAGAACTGCTTGCGTAGTTACAGCTGAACCTATATAGCTCCCACCAGGTGAAGGTCTGATGTAGGTGGACTAGTCTCCTCTTCCCCAAATATTCCCAGTGAGGAAAGTCAGCTTTTGGAGGAAAGGGATGGTGATTTGACCAAGATGAGGCAGGGCTGTGGACATGTGGCAGTGAAAGGATTTGGGATATTGAAATGGTGGTGGTAGAGCCATCGAACGATAAAAGTTTGCAGGTTTTGATTCACTTGGCAGAATGTTTCATTTTATTTATGTAAGCAAACTTAATTTCCTTTGAGTGAACTTCAAAAAAACCTTTGGAAGGCTGCTATGTACACACTTACATTTAAGTACATTTAATTCAATAGCACTTGTCTGAGTAGACATGTATAGGATTGCACTGTAAAATGGCTATGCAGCACAATCCTATGCATGTTTACTTAGAATTAAGTTTATGTCCTTAGTAAGTGTGTTTTGGATTGCAGCCTTAGGTTTCTCAGGGTACAGCAGTTTGCAGCTCCATCTCTGGGTTAATCACTGGGTAAATTAGAATTTGATAAAACTGCTTGAATATAGTGAAGGCATCTGTACTTATATAAATTTCATAAATATACCAAACAGTACAATTTTATCTGACAGTTTATTCATAATGCCCTTAATGTTCTTAGGTTAGGTAAGAAAGTAAATATTTTATTCCCCCACACCCCCAAATTTCTATTTTTTTCCAAGGAGAGTGGGGGGCAGGAAACCCTTCCCCTACTGCCATTTCCAGAAATTTTATATTCCCAAGTTCCTTAAAACAAACAAACAAACAAAAAAAACCTCCAGAGGTGGACTACAGTTGTGTGCTGATAGATTCCTGTTTATTTTTAATGAGTTATTTCCAGCTCCTGCATAAAGCTAGGCTTTCATTTACATAGAAGCAAACAAAGCAGTCACCATTTCTACAGCATCCAAGGGCTGTACTCAAAACCCTCAAAGTGTAATGTTAAATCAGTTTAAAATAATTGTTTACGGGGTCAGAAAATGCTTTGTGCTTCGTACTACTGGCTTTCTTTGCTAGCCTTGTCATTGTTGCTCTGCTCAGAACTAAGTCCTTTTTAGTGTTTGAAAGTGCATAGCATAGGCTTCATTGTATATTTACTAGAAAATCATTCATTACTTATTAAAACTATATTTAAAAATAATTTTGAGGTCAACCATGCACATTCCATTTGCCGTCCAAAGCTGCATACATTTACATTATAAACACCCCCTATTGCTTGCCTTGGCTTATTTTCTTACTGTGTTACGTGTTTCTTACTAGTTCATCTTTCAGAGCTGAACATGGCTTGTACAGCAGGACTACCGCAGGCCAGTGGTGTTGCAGGCCTACTAGCAACCACTAATGAGGGGCAAACCTTTTATCTTTTTTCTTATGTAGGGGAAATTAATTTAGCCCTGAAATCTAGCTGGCTTGGTTTGGATTTTTATGCTTCAAAGTCCTCGATAGCCTTGTAGGCTCCTTCCAACTCTATGATCTATGAAAATCATTTGGGACAGGTCCATAAAACCCTGCCCAATATAGAGATGAACTTGGGATTTGAGATAGTGACCTGGTTCACATGACATGACAGCCCGCTGTTTACCCACAGGGGCTGTTGCGTTGTGCCAGGCACCCACAGGCACCCAACTTGCCATGGCTTATCATGGCTAACCCAGGCATGTCGATCTTTGAGGGATCGACAACCCTCAAATAATCCATGGTCAAGGCCCCTAACTTTAGTGGTGTGTTGTACAATGAAAGGAACTGTCAAGCCTCTTTTCCAGGACGTATTTAAAGACTATACTGGTTTTCAGATCTTGTGAGAGTTTTTTTTTTTTTAACTTGTGTGGATACATTTTCAGAATTGTATAGAAATTCAAGATGTTGTGCTTGTACTTTCGGACCTTTTGGTTCAAATCCTAACTGGGTGGCACGGATCAAGTCAACTGTTGCAATTCCAGCTTCCCATCTGGTTGTAGTTAGAATGCGTGGAAATAAAACTGAATTGTTCATATGCAATTTCTCATCTTGAATTAGTCCGGTTGAAGTCAGCTGGAGTAATGCCCACATTAAAGCCCCATCTTCTAAAGGGGAAAAAGTGTCCCAGGTGTTTTCTTTTGGTGCAACACTTTACAATATGAAATTATGTAATTATATTCACAATAGGTAAGCACGTCACTTAACTTTTTCATGAAATGACTGATATGATACGTGAACATATAATTTGTGCACCCTTTCCAGACATAAACTTTCACTAATCTCCGATTGATGGGAGAGCTGGAAATGTCAGTTTGAGGCAAGCTATATACAACCTCGTAAGTTGACAATCTTGTTCCTAGAGGAAGATCAGTACATTTTTCTTAATGCTGAGAAATCATGTCGTCGGTTACATCCATTGAAGTGTATTAGAAAGAAACTGGCAAAGTGGTGCTCCAGTCCTTAAAGTACTCTGCTGGCACACAGCCCATTAATTTTCTTCTGTACTGTATTGGTGCTGCATTTTGAGGATTGCACTTTTTAATGTGAAGTGAATTATGATTAAACAATATGGTTTTGCCAGTGTACCTATAAAATATAACTCTCAATATGTCTGTTCTGTGATGTGAAGGCAAGGCTCTTTGATTACATAATAGGCTTCAAGTGATGGCTCATAATCTACAATAACCTTCAAGGTCATGAGCACTGTCTGTAGCAGAAGAAATCAAATAGTTGGTAACTGAGATCTCTGGTTTGGTTGAGGGTAACTGTCTTCACTGGTCTTCGAGTAAAAGTGAAAGAAGGCACACTTATGGTTGAATATTTATATTCAGTTTTGTTACACAAGAAAGATTAATTAACCATATTTACACAATTACATTTTGGTAAACTATTATGCCAGTTTAACTGTAACACACATTCTTGCTAAAAATATATTAAGGAGCAATCCAAAAGCAATTTAGCTGCTGAAAGGCATTATTTTGTATGTAATTATTCACAAATTAATGACGAAAATTAAATTCCAATCACTGGGAAAAGAATGAAGCAATGGTGAGAATCAGAAGTACAGATTACTTAAAGCAAAGCTGTGAAATGCATAATAGAATTAAAACATTCCTTTATTCAAATTCAGTGCTTAAAAAAGAACAAGTCCATCATCTTGAAATTTGACTTGTAGCTTGACATTAAAAATAATATGAGTAGAATTTTCAGTGGGGTAAGCACAAAACTAGTTCAAGTAGTGTCACTCTCAATTAATGTACTCAGGTGGTGTGCCCATTAAAATTCCCACTTGTGGGTTCTGTTCTCTATGCAAATGGGGTCATTACCCAGAGAATTTAATTGGGTGTGACACTGGGAGTAGGAATTTTCCTTTTAAAATAAACCTACTTGCACACATTTTCACTAGGAATTTGATTGTTACACATCCTTCTATTGTTTGGCTCTATAAATATTTACCAAAAATCCAGATTGTCTTCACTTATTTATTTATTTATTTTTAACAGGTGATTCATAATGCATCAAAATGACTTTACTTTATTATGTGTCTTGCATATACAAGACTTGTTAGAAGTCTTTGATTTTGTGTGGGTATATGCTTTGTTTAACATAGTATTGTCATTTCTTTAGTCTCCTTTCAGGCCACCCCATGGTGCTTTACTATGAAAAATGCCATAACAACACTCTTTTGAAGGCTATGGAACTAAAGGAAGATGCAAAATGTAGCATTTCTGTATATTTCTAATTTTCTTTATATTTACTCTGGACATCAAAAGGTTGTTACGCTGGTTTTTTTTTTAAGAAGCACATTTTTTAAAATCTCACATTTTATTTTGTAATCTCAGTTGAGGGCTTTTAAAGCTGAAAAGCAGGATTAACACCCTGCCCCAATAAATAAATAAATAAATAAAATGCATACTCCTTTATATGGATGGCCAAAGGGAAGTATATGTCACAGATCTAGGCAATCAATCTTTTTCATGAATTGGCCTACCCAATATATAACGGTGTGTCTGTCTAGACGTGATGAATTTGGAATTTCAGATTTACTAGGTCTTCTGCTGTAAAATCAGTAATTCTCAATTGCCAAGGGATATCATAAGGCTGTCTTAAATTAAGCAGTCATTTATTTGTTGTAACATTTATACCTTGGTATCACTCCAATGGGACCTTGAAGCATGTGGTGACCTGACTTCTTCTGCTGGTTATCTTCAGGTTGTGGGATGGAACCAAGTTTGCTTCATAACTCAGTCATTTTGTTAAGAAAGTTTGCATAGAAACCATCTGAATTTTTTTGATACCGGTAAATAATCTACCACCTCTTTCCTTCTTCATTTCTACTACCTGTGAGGTAGGAGGACTACACTCTGCAGGTGTGTATTTGTGTGTGTTGGTCACTCTGTTGAATGTTCTTCCAAGTAAAAGCCACCTGCATGAAGAAAACTGGCAAATACAGGCAAAACTGGCAAAAACCTTTCCCTTTGATGTTCTAATTTTTTACCTGCAGGGTTTTTTCCCCCTGTATGGGAGCATTGAAAAAGAGGAGGGAACCCTGTAGTCTGAAATAGTATTTGTAGGTCAGTTCCTAATTACAAAGTGTGAGATTGGAACATCTCAAGAAGTGCAAAGTACTCCTTGACACTACCCAGTTTTGTGTGTCTCTTGATTGGGCAATATTCAACCCACCCATTCCCAATCAGCCAAAGGTAACTTGGTCGGCAAGCCTATTTACTAGGCTAATTGAAAATGCTGAGTAGCTCCTCATTTCTAAGTGTAAGGGAAGTTATATCCTCTAAGTATTTTGTATCTGCTAAGAATCCTTCAAGTATTTTGATCACAAACAACAGTTATTTTACTCTGAAGCAGTCCTGCTGACATTAATGGGACTCTTCTTAAAACTATACTTGAAAGGGTGCCCTTACATAGGTAGGTATAGATTAGCCCAAGCACAAAGGTGATGAGGACATCAAAGAAAAGTCTAGGATAACAAGTGCAAAAGGGAATGTCTTCAAAATGGTGGGATGAAGAATCTGCTTGGGCCTAATTGTTTGAATAACAGTTAATTTCCACTGCAACAGGGTAAAATACAGTTAATGTTAATTTGAAAGGCAAAGCTAAATTGAACTCCCAGAGAAAATACTTTAAAGAGATGAACTTCCTGGAAAAATAAACATCATAGATAAAAAGTGAATTTGCTTAATATAAGGAGTTATTAAAAAGTGGGGAGTTGAACAGCAATGTGCTGCTTGTTAAGATAAATAGTCCACTCATAGAGCAATAAAACATTAAAGTTCAAATATCCTGCAGGGGCTTATTCAAAGTTTACACGACAAGCTCCAGTTTGACATAATAAAGGAACTTTGGGATTTCAGCCTCTGGAACTATTGTGGCTTTGTTCACAGTCTTGAAAAGAAATTAGCATCTTAGAAGCTTGATTTTACCTTCTTCTAGTTCCACTTTTTGGCTTGGTCTTCCTATGCAATAATCTGTGCTGGAACAAGATGGTACAGTCCTGTGGTAGTAGAACATATACCACTTCAGATTGCAGTTGAGGGAATCATACTTGTAATGCTTCTTTGTGTTAAAGTAACCCCATCCATCTGTATGTAGAAAACAAGCACAACAGGGATCGAACTAAGGTAGAACTTTTCTCCCTGACTGACATGCTGTGTTGTTGCTTTTTAATTTGTAGGATTTTTTTTAAAATAGCGGGCATTAAAAAATGACACATGTTTGGCAAAACCTCTGGGACTTCATCCACAATTCACAACTTTGGACTGATGTCGCCCCAGTTTTTGAGTGTCCTCGGGCAGGACACCCTCAATGGGCCCTCCCTCAGTGAGTATGCCTTCTCACCTCAGTTGTCACCAACTGCTGTTGCTGCTCCTCTTTCCTGTCAGTGCTACCACGTGCTGGCTTGACAGGCAGAGAAGCAGTGAAGTAGGCAGTGGCACTACTGCTCCCCCTTCTCACTGCCACCATTGCCTGGGCCACAATGAGAGACAGGTGAGCAAGCAGGTTGCAGTGATGAAGAGCAGCAAGTCTTGTCATTGGGCCCCTGCTGGGGTGTGGGCCCTTAGCAGCTGCCCAACCATGCCTTCCTTTGGCACCAGCCCTGCATCTGACCATCCACATCACTCAAGAAAGGCAAAACATAAATGTGTTGAGAAGACATTGGAGACTATTCCAGCCAAGGGTACACACACACACACACACACACACACGTTTAAATCACATCGATTTAGGGAAGAGTTAGTATGTGATTGAGCTAGCACTAATATGAACAACTTCATATCAATGTAAATGTAAGGCAACTAAAGTTTCAATGCCGTGAATGTGTTACACACATGGATATATACACATAGCCCTTATCGATGGAATAATTCTATGTAAGATTGTACTCATACTATTGCCACTTAAACTACTTTGACTTGATTTGCCCATTGCGAGTCTCTGCTCCCTTTTCCTCCCTGTGCTTGTTTCTCTTTGCAGTATATCACATAAATATCAGTATAGGAATGCTTGTTTGTTTATTTTAGGGTTGGTGTTTTTTTTAATAACAGACTTCAAAATGTTCCCAGGGCAGCTTGCAGAGAACCGAATTAGAGCAAAAACAAAACTTGAAAACACTGTGATTTAAAAGAGTGGCCTAAAAGCAGTCAGTAGAAATAACGGAGATTCATAGCAGCATAAAAGCCATAGCAGAGATGAAACAAGTCGGATTAAAAAGCCTGGAGAATTTTATTTCTAGTCTTTGCCTGGCTCTAAAATGATATCAAAGCATCGGTCAGTTGAGCCTTTCTGGGACAGCATTCCGCAATCATGGTGGACCCACTAAGAAGTCCCTTTACCCAGGTAACCACCTACTGCATGTCAGATGGTGAAGGCATCTGAAGAAGGGCCTCTATTGGGCAGGTATGGGCAGGTACATGTGAAGAGGGGCAATCTTTCACATGCTCTGTGAAGGGCTTTAAAGGTCAAAACCAGCACCTTGAATCGAAGCTAGAAATGAAAGGGAGCCAGGGCAGTTCGTGAAGCAAAGGCATAATGTGGTCATAACACCCAGTTTCAGTGAACAGCCTGGCAGCTCTGTTCTGGACTACTTACCGTTTCCAACCCAAATATAAAGTGTGGAGAGACTCAGTGAGGGGCGTACTGAACTGGAGCCCTTCCTCTCTTGCTCACGAGCAGCATTGCTCATGTTCAGTATATCAATGCGCTGCTTTAAGAGGCAAATTCGCCGGGCCAATATTTGTTGTGACTTTTTACTCCCCAAATCCTGAGGAATATGGGAAGAAAGTTACTACATAGGAATATGGGAGGAAATACAGAAGTGAACTCTAATCAGGCACACAGTCTGTCACCAACAGACTGCACTGTAGCAACGGTTTCTCATATACCATGAAAACATAAGAAAAGCAGTTGTAGACACACTATAATTCTTCCCCCATTTGTATAATTTAAATTATATATAGGCGTGTTGCTGTTTTGTTTTGTTTTAAAGAAAATTCTACGCTGAAGTGCACATAATGACATTGTGAGCTAGCACTAATAGTGTCGTAACTTCCACAACTGACATAACACTTGGTTGTCACACATTATCGTATGCACAATTTGATTGTTGCCGTTGAGACATCTGCCGCAAACATTTTAGTTTAGTGTGATCAATTTGCCGACACCCTGTCAAGGATGGCATTCTAATGCCAAAGTATTGCTTTAAGTATAGTCGGGGGGGGGGGAGGGGTGGAAGCCACCGGAAATAAATTTGTTGATTTGGGGTATGAAACTGCTTCAGAATCCTGTCTTGACTGGTACGGAGGGCAAGCATATGCCAGCTCAGCCTGCTGCATGGGGGATTTATTCCTAGTGAATCTCACTAATCTCACTAATTTAATCTGTTTAGTTAAAGGGAAGACTGCACACCTATATCAGCAACACGGGATTCTCCTTCCTCGGTGTTCAGCTTACAGTGTAAGTGAGAGGACTTTTTTATTTTATTTTTACAGCTTGTCACTGAGCTTTCTTTCTTTCTTTTCCTTTTAAAGACATGTATGATGTGTGTTACATGTTGACCAGTGATCCTTCATGGCATTTATAATGAAAAGATTCTTCATTTTAATTCTAAGTGTTTTTGGCTTTGCCAGTCCGATCCCCATTTAGAGTTAGGCATGCCGATGCCCATTGATTTCAGTGGGTTTAGGTGTATCTAATTCTGCGTAGAATCAGGCTGAGCACTTCCAAATTATTCCACATTTTTAAGGCCACCACTCTGTACATGCAACTGCTGTTTACCATGTAAATTCAGGTAACAGGACATCGCAAGAAGACTTGGTTTTCAGCAGTTCTGCATCTGTACCTGCACTAGTAAGAAAGTGGTTGTGTGAAACATCAGCAATAAATACTGTTACACCCAGGGCTGGTGCTACCATTAGGCCAGTGCTTCTCAAATAGTGGGGCGCGCCCCCCTGGGGGGGCGCGAGGCTCCGTAAAGGGGGGTGCGCCTGATTGGCCAAACCAATTGGTAGGCCCGCGTGAGGCAGCGTCATGCTGCGCGCCAGGGCTCAGGCCGTGATGCGGCGGACGGGGACGACGGGCCTACCTGCTGCCTCCGTGCCGGCCGTGCTGGACCCGCCGCTGCCCGTCGCATCATGTCCTGCACGCCGGATCCGCCGCCCGTCACGTCATGTCCTGCGCGCTGGATCCTCGCGCTCTGTTTTTGGCGGGGGGGAACCAGGGCAACAGGGCTGTTTAAGTCCTGTTGCTGCCCTGGTTCCCCCCCGCCGCCGCCAAAAACAGAGCGCGGGGATCCAGCGCACAGGGCATGACGCGACGGGCTGCGACGGCGGGTCCAGAGGTGGAGCCGGCTTCAGCAGCGCGGAGAACACGCCACTCAGAAGAGCGACGGACGGCAGCAGCAGCTTGAGCGGCGTGGAGAATGCTCCGCGCCGCTCAGGAGAGTGACGGGTGGCGGCGGCGGCGGCGGCAGCGGCAGCAACAGCTTGAGCGGCGCGGAGAACGCTCCACGCCGCTCAGAAGAGTGAGATCGGGCCGCCGCAGGAACGATCGGAAGAGCCCAGGTAAGGCTCGTATTACATCCCTGCCGTGCGTTCCCATGGAGCCGCCTCATTCTTGCCCCCCAGCCGCCTCATTCCCTCCTAGCCAGCACCTCCTCCTCCTTTCCCCACATTCTCCCTGGCTTCTTCACAATCCCCCCCTCTTTCCCCCTAAATTACCTTCAGGCTATGTGTACAATGTAGTACTATTTAAAAAAATTGAGTTGATGTTTTTTTCAATAAAAAACTGTATCATTGAAAGCCCTGTTATTGTGTTTTTCTTTTAAGACAAAATATGTTAATTAGTTCAGACAACTGTATGAGTTGTTTTTACTAAACTAAAACCCCAGTATTCAGGTTTAATTGCAGTGTTGGCACTTTGAAATAAATAAGTTGGTTTTGTGTTGCAGTTTGGGCACTCGGGCTCAAAAAGGTTTGCCATCACTGCTTTACAGTCGCGCGGGGGGGCGCGAAATGTTTTCTTCTTCCTAGGGGGGGCATGACAGAAAATAATTGAGAAGCACTGCATTAGGCCAACTAGGCAGCTGCCTGGCCTAGGGTGCAGGGCTAAAGGGGGCGCCAGAAACGCCTTGAAAAAAAATACAACGCTCTCAAGTGGGAAGGGGGGGGCGCTAAATATCTGATCTTGCCTAGGGCACCAAACTGCCTTGCACCGGTCCTGGTTACACCCACACATCCCAATTCTGTTAGTGCTGAGAGCTCCAAGCAATTACCCAGGATTTTGGTTCCCTTGCAATGAGATCACTGGAGACTTACGGGGTTTTCCTGATGTATGGTTTAGTTGGAGGTTCACAACTCTAACATTCCAACAGGTCCTGCTCTCCCTACGAATTTGATTTAGCTGTACTAACAGGTAATAGCTGGAGACGCTTTAAAACACAGGCCCTGCTATAGATGAGTCCTACAAAGCCTACTAGATGAGCTCTGGTTCTTGGTTTGCTGCCCACTCTATGGATTGAATTTTAAAGTAAAAGATTTATTGAAAGGATTAAAGTCTCACACATATAGACAGGTAGCCTTTCTCAACCTGGTGCCCTCCATTTATGTTGGACTACAACTCCCAGCATCCCCAACAAGCTTACATGTAAAGCCCTAAACGTGGCTTGGGGCCAGGATATCTGAAAGACCACCTCCTTCATATATGAACCTACCCTTATTTATTTATTTATTTTATTTATTATATTTATTAATCGCCCATCTGGCCGGTCACCCGGCCACCCTGGGCAATGTACAATTAAAATACAGTAGAACACAATATAATTATTAAAACAATATAAAAAATCCTTATTAAAAACCTAACCCACCCCATATTCCCGCCTGAACAGCCATGTTTTTAATGCACGGCGGAAGCTCATCACGGAGGGGGCATTTAATTTAATTTAAGATCATCTTCAGATGCCTTTCTGTATGTCCCATCACCAAGAGACGTTAAGTAGTAACAACACAGGATAGTGCCTTCGCTGTAGCAGTGCCCTGCCTGGGAAACTCTCTTCCTAAAGTGCGTAGCTAGGCTGGCCCCTTCTCTGCTCAGTTTTAGGCAGGCTGTTAACACCTTTGTGTTCCATAGGAGTACGACTTTTTAGTATTTTAAAGGTGTAATCCTGTGCAAGTGTAGACAGGAATATGGCCTACAACTCCCAGCATGCCCGGCATGCTGGGAGTTGTAGGCCTTTTTTCTGTCTTAACTTGCACAGGATTGCACCCTAAATCTCTTAGCTCTGTACTCTGTTTTTAATATGCTCTCCTGCTCCCAATGTCTGCCGTTGGTGCTGTTTTAAAGTTTTAAAATTGTTTTTCAAGTGTATTCTGATTGTTTTAAAATTGCTGCAGATTTTAACTGTAAGTTGCCGTGGGCCCAAAGGCAATTCATTTGGGCTCAGAGGAGACTCATCATGTACAACTGAATCAAATAAATAAATAAAAGCTGGAGGGCACCAGGCTGAGGATGGGTGGAATAAAGATACAATTATAGTTCTTACAGTGTTTCTTCAAACGTGTAAAATTGCAACTGCTAGCAGTGGTGACCCCCATTTATGAAACCCAGATGTCAAAAATGACCCTCTGAAAGTGGTTGTCAGGAGACCTCTCCATTCTCTTTACATCCCATAATATACCAAACCCTGAATCCCAAACATAGTAATTGGAACAAACATCATAACTGGATTGGTCATTACATCTGTTGTTTCCCTGCTTGCTCCCAGCTGTCTGTACTACTGTAACACGTCACTTGTTTCTCACCCCTTCTCCTAGTGACCCATTGTCCTTTCTACCTAACCCCCCCAAAAAAAAACAAATTCTACTTAATTTGTTATAATCTTGTACTTCCATCCTAACCACAAGAGAGAGGGGGGGAGGGATGGATGGTAGAGCACATCTTTGTATGCAGAAGGACTGAGGTTTGATCCCCAGCATGTCCAGGTAGGGCTGGATGAACTGCCTAAAACCTGGAGAGCTGCTGCCAGTCAGTGTCAACAATACTGGGTCTGGGCTCGATGGACCAAAGGTCTGACTCTGTATAAAGCAGCTTCCTATGTTCCTATGACACATTCCTTGAGGTTGTATCCTCTTGGGTGCCTCTTTCTAGCCTTCCCAGCTGAGTTCACTTTTTTTTGTACCTTTCCAGCTGCTTGTGTGCCAACTTAACTTCAATGATGGTTGTTGTTGACAGCTCAGATATTTTATTGGATGTAGAGTGGTATATAAATCTTGTAAATAAACAAACTACTGTTTATACTGTAGCTGACCTTTATTAGCAGGTCCTTATCACCTTTAGACTCTTGCACCCGAAAGATGCCTCCAGAACTCCAGGGAAGATCTCTCTGGCTCCCAGCCTGATCTTGTCTGAGACTCTTCCCACTGCAACTCAGCTCCTTGCATTTCCACAGACTGTATCAGCGGCGCCTCCTTTTGTGAAGGTCAGGGGGGTGGGGGAGAGAGTGGAGTCCCATTCTGATTGTTGCTTAACAACAGATGGGCAAGACCAGACCTATGCAGCAGGTTTGACCCACTTTCATCAGCGAACCCTTTCCTTGTCACAACCACAGGGTTTGAAGGAACCTTCAGGAAATCATCCGGACTAACCCCAATCATTACAATACCAAGTAGCTAGGGAGAGGGATGTTTGGACTTTGGAGGAGAATTTCATAGCAACTCTAGCACATCTATAGTGGGATAAGTGTTTGTATACTGCTGTTGTGTATGCATTTCAGCTAAATTATTTCGTAAGTGTCTTTGTGTTCCTTACCTAAAAAGGACCATCGTCACATTCTTGCTGTGCCTTGCCTCTGCTTTTTCCTGCATCCTTCTCTCACAAATGGTGGTGGTGGTGGTGATGATGATAAGAATAGCTATATGGAATTTGTCCAAACTCTTGCTAGAAGGCCTTTTCAGTGGATGCTCCTAGGCTCTGGAACTCCCTTCCAAGGGAGGCCCACATAGCCCCCTCTCTGAGGAACTTCCTCTGACAGGTAAAGACCTTTAAAAAGTAAAAAGGCCTTTGGCCTGTCTAGCTGATCTATTTTTTATTTGCTGGTGTGTGTGTGTGTGTGTGTGTGTGTGTTAATTTGTGTTGGTTTTGAATGACTGCTATTTTATTAACTCGTTTTTATCTGCTCTGGTTTTATGTTGGGATATATTTTATATAGTTATCTTTTTTGGCTTCTTTTATTGTTGTTAGCCATTTTGGACATATTCTCATGGAAAGGCAGGATAGAAATTTAATAAATAAATGTGCCAACTATGTAGGCTATATGTGTGTGTGTGTGTGTGTGTGTGGTGTGTTACACATATGATGTGTGTATATGATGCACCGTGTTGATGTCAAGTATTCATTCTTAGGTAGGACATTGCAATCCTTGAAGAGAGATGTGCCTCAGTCTGTTTCTAGGAGGAATGTAAAAAGTTAGTTGTTGAGTGCAAAGCCTCTTATTGGTACAAGCATCAAAAACACTTAAAATAAATACCTAGGCATGTGGGGTAGGTATTTAAAGTTTAAAGTGTCTCATTTGGCAATGCTCCATTGAATAGCCCTATAGACAAAGTCATGATAAGTCATCCTACTTTGCAACAACCGAATTAGAACTGATACACATGTTACCTACCATTCAGCCTGACAAGTTAAATCAACTACTCCAAATGCATTTTCCCCTGTTCAAGAGCATTGAAAAACTAGGGCATCAAGTTGAATTAACACATAAATAACAGAGTTGGCCCTGTAGGTTTTCAGCACATTCCCATTTTGCGTTAAAAAGCTGGTGGAAGACGCACTACATGCATCCAGAGGAGTTCAGGGTAAACCTAGAGACAAACTTGGGGCTTGTGTACCTTCTCCTTGCCAGTATGCAAAGTGAGAAGGAAACAATACAGCATGAACCATGTACACTTCTCAGCCAAAAGGTCAATTATCTAGGCTATTGTCTGTACACACAGCTTGATCCTCTGCAGGCATTTATGTACTTACTAGTATTCTCATGGGACAATCTCCATGCAGTTGTGGGCATGCTCAAGCCTGGAGACTTGAGCCATAGTCTTAACATCTGTTCAGGTCTTCTCTTCCTTCTACACAGCATGCACATGGAATAAGGAGCAAGATTGCACCTGTCCTGATGTGCCCACTGGCCTCACTTCCGGCAGCCATGCATTTGACATTGGTATGAAGGGGGCCTAGGTGCATAGGGCACCACCACATGTGTAGAAACTTTGGCTAATCATGATTCCTTCCTGCATAGAGGAGGCCTGTGTGCATACATCTGCATGTGTGTAAGCCCCCTTTGCACTACTATAGAAACATGTGGCAGCCAGGGCTGTGGCCAGTGAACCCATTGGTGTCAGGGACAGGACTGATGGTGTGGTCCTTCTCCCTCCTCCACGTGTTTACTGTACATATGGAGGAGGAGAAGGTCTAAATAGACATGCTGTCTAGGTTTAACCAATTTTCAGAGGTATCCTTCTAGCTTCATTTTTGTAGCCGTACGTATAACGTCTGTCTTTTTCATTTTCAGCATCTTTACTTTGCAAGTTACTATCTTAGAAAAATAAATCTGGTCTTTCCAGTATATTAGGTATTATTTTACTTTGAAGCACACTAAATTAAGAAATACACATGCATGCAGACACACATACTCACTCAGTCTCCCCTTGCATTTTGCATCCTCCTAATTTTTCCTCTTTACTTGCAGTGCATTGAAAAACCTCATTTCATGTTTATTGTAGGGGCTGTTCAATGACACACACGTTGAGTCATTGGAATAAATTTCTTTTTATTTAAATCAAAAGCTTTCTTATAATCAATGACCTCCTTATACAATGGCAGATTGCTTCTGCATATTTAGCAGCTTTGTTCATCATATATGGAGATGGTCTATTATACAAAATCATGATTCAAGGACAGAATTATTCCCTTGATTGGATTTGAAATCTATTATTTTTGTTGTCTGATGTCAGAATGTCTTGATAAATATTTCTGCAATTCATGCCAGCGGTTCAGAGGTCCACGTATTCTTGGGTCCCTTTTGTGTCACTGTTTTTAGGCTTCTTGTTTTGAAAATGACAATGATGGCTGGTGTTTAAGTTTTCAGGGAATTTCTGCACAGTCGTTCATGCTGTGAACAGGTTTTTCTAGTTCTGCTGCTGGGCCTTCCTCTGATCTTTCTAATGTTCAGAGCAGTACAGTCTTCCCTAGGCTCTCATATTTTCTTAACTTTTTCCTTCTATTTTTAGTTCAAGGATATCTTGCCTAGCTGTGCAAAAAGAAGTCACACCACCAGCAAAATGGGCAAAAGCCTGCAATTATGATGATTTATCTCCTTTGATTCCCCCCCCCGCGCCCCCTCCCCGCTCTTCCAAGCCAAAGCACTTCTAAACAAAACAATGTCTATTTGTTCTAGTTCAAAGAGAGAACTCCTGGTGAGAATGGCTATGTTTAAAACTGAAAATGCATGAGTTAATTGCTGGCACAGCTTCACGCTTCTAAGAAATTGTGAAAAGAAGAGGAAATCTGTGGTTTGTCCAAATTTGAATGTCCGGCGGGGTTCTTCTGCGATAGGCCACCATGCAGTCACTGACTATTGCTCTTTCTTTTCATTTCCCTGCCTCATTCCTTGAAATAGTTTTCTGTGTGTTGTCAATAAGAACGTTAAAACACAGGAATTTTGGGGTTGGATCCAGACTTGGCCAATTAATGGAAATTAAGTTCATTCATTAATGGAAATTAATGAATGAATTTAATGGAACTTAAGCTCATCATGACTAACTTGAACCATGGCTTTCAGTGAGTCTACTTGACCCATTGCTTTCAGTGTTCGGAAACTAACTTCAGCTGGTTCAAAGGGCTGCTGCCAGACTGCTGACTGGGGCTGGTTACAGGGGGCATACAACTCCTCTGTTACAACAGCTTCACTGGCTCCCAGTCTGATTCCGGGCACAATTCGAAGTGCTGGTTATGTCCTTTAAAACTCTATACGGCTCGGGTCCAGGTTATCTGAAAGACCATATTCTCCCCTACGAGCCTGCCCGCACTTTGAGATCCTCAGGGGAGGCCCTTCTCTTGGTTCCACCAGCATCACAGGCACACCTGGTGGGAACACGGGAGAGGGCCTTCTCGGTGGCTGCCCCAGTGCTCTGGAATTCCCTCCCCAGGGAGGCTAGGGTGGTGCCCTCCCTGGTAAGCTTCCTGTTCCAGCAGGCATTTGGAACTAGCCTGTGATGCAATGGAATGCTGTATTTTATATTATGTATATTGTATTGTTTTTAATGATATATATATATATATATATATATATATATATAATTTTTTAATATTGATGGTTTAATACTATTTTTAACTTTTGTATTTTTGTATCTCTGTTTTAATTGTATGAATTTTAAAGGTTGTGAGCTGCCTTGGGTCCCAGTGTTGGGGAAAAGGCGGGATACAAATAAAATCATCATCATCATCATCATCATCATCATCATCATCATCATCATCATCATCATCATCTAAATGTAACTAAGCCAGGATTCAACCCTGTGTGTACAACTGTGAAATTGTTGAGGGAAGCAATACTGAAAGCACTTACATGGCATTGGTGGGGTGACAGATGACTAAGGAAACAGGCTGGGGTTGGGAGAAGATACAGTGCCTGGAGTATGACTCCTTCAATCATCTCTGAGCCTAAAGCATAATGTGGGTTCGGGTGAGGTGGGGGAATCACAGCAGTAGTAAAATCGAGAAAAGTGGATAAAACCATCATTAAAACCAGCTCTCACTACATGCCTGAGTCAGTAAAAGCATCTTCACTTGTCAGGATGATAAAACAGTTAGTTCTAGATGATCTCCCCTATGGAGGCCATTCCATAAGCAGGGTGCCATTACTGAAAGTTCCTCTTCTTAGTCATCGTGCTCAGTTTCAGAAGGCTGGAAGACACAGAGGAGGGCCTCAGATGATGACAGAATGTTCAGTCAGGTTCATGAGATAGAACAGGGGTGGGCAGAAGGTAGCTCTGCAAATGTTTTGGACTTCAATTCACATAAACCACAGCTACCATGGCCAGTGGTCAGGAATGCTAGGAGTTGAAGTCAAAAACATCTGGAGATCTACTTTCTGCCCACCCCTGAGGTAGAAGGTGTCCCTTTACCCATTTAGGGATTTATAAGTAAGTACTAGCACTTTGAATTGTGTATCTGGAAATGAACTGGCAGTGGCAACCATTGCAGTTCTTTAAGAACTGGCAAGTTATGTTCCATATAGCTAGTCCCAGTCAGTAACCTCATCACCATGTGTTATGCTAGCTAGGTATGCTCAATGTAAAAGAGGCAGTTCTTTGTACTTATTCAAGTGGCTATGAAGCTTTGCAGAGCTTATTGACAAGGGGAAGAGAAAATAAATAGGAAGAGATATGACCCTAAAACCATATGTAGCATATCTCCACACGCAGGCAGGTCGTGTCAACAACCTAGGGCTATGCACCAACGAAATAGCCATGAATTTGAGGGGCATCTGTTTTAAAAACCTGGCATTCGTTTTTTGTTCTTGTAGTGCAGTTCTAAGCATGTTTACTCAGAAGTAGGTTCCACTGAGTTCAGTGGGATTTAGCCCCTGGAAGGATTGCAGCCTTTGGCACATTTAGGATCTGTTGTAAATTATTTTTCTCACTAACTGAATATGCCTCAAAAACCAAGCATAATTTTCTTGCAAATTTGAAAGATCAGCCCTATCCAAATTGCTCATACAGTTAAGCTGTTTTCCTGCTGCCTTTACCACCATGTTCCAAATAGTTTTAGCTTCCCCACTTTTGCTTTCTGAATGGATTGCCTTCCACAGTAAGGCAACACCTCCTTCATTTTTTGTCACAACTTTGGCCAGTCCTCTCCTCAGCATGAATTAAAATGGCAGGTGCCCTTTCCTCCCCATTTCTAGATGAATTCCATCTTACTTCAGTACCTTTTAATAACCTAACATCCTCCCATGTTCCATTTAATGTTATGTGTCTCTTTTCTGTTGTACCCTCCTTTATGGAACAGCCTAGGTTCTCTGTAAGTCATCTAGTACTGCAGCTTCTCAAAAGGATTTGAGTCTCTTGTTTTAAAAGCCTCACAATTTCATGTTTGCTTTCTAAGTTGCTCTTGTGAAAAAAGCACTATTATCTCAAGTTCCTATTTGAAAATTCTATGAGCCTGTCATTTCCCCCCCTTTCCTGACTTGCTTTTCAAAGCCATCTGTTTCTTTTTATCATCATGTCGACTTTCCCATTATAGTTATACATTATGATACTGAAGCAGCCTTTGATCGTTTTGTAGTTTGCTTAGGACCTTGTGTAATACACTCACTCGCTTGTCTAGGAGCATGTTCACTTGCATTTCTAGAAGGCTATATGTCAGTGAGAAAAGAAACTGTACCATCCTAATTTCATCTGTCTATATTTTTTTTTAGTCTTTTGACATGTTTTGTCTGCTGTATCCTATCAGCTTTGTCTTTTGCATTTTAGCTGAGTCTTTCTTGATAACTAATATATCTACTTTGGGGACAATAATTAATGTGCTTCCTCCACTCTTTTTATATCTTTTCTTTGACAATGCAAAATGAAACCCATTATTATTTTTGAAGTTCTTTTTTCTCCCCACTTGCCTCATACATTCCTGAAGTGACCCTAAAAACATCAGCAATTCATTTCATTCTGATATAGTTATGGAAAAACAGAGATATCAGGAACATCTGCTTTCATTCTTATTGATGTTTACCTTATACTTCAGCAGTAAAACAAACTACTGAGCTAGCGGTGATCTGAGTTACCAGTGACTGTCCAAGAAAGTGGTCTTGGGGTTGTTGTGGACAGCTCAATGAAAATGTCAACCCAGTGTGTGGCTGCTGTGAAAAAGGCAAAGCCCATGCTGAGTATAATTAGAAAAGGAATTGAAAATGAAACTGCCAATATCATACTGCCTTTTTACAAATCTGTTGTGCGACCACACATGGAGTACTGTGTACAGTTCAGTTCACTGCACCTAAAAAAGGATATTGTAGAGTTGGAAAAGTTGCAGAAAAGGGCAACTAAATTGATAAAGGAGCTGGAGCAACTCCCCTATGAGGAAAGGTTTCAACATCTGGGATGGTTTAGTTTAGAAAAAAGGCCAGTAAGGGGAGACATGATAAGAGGTAGAGGTGTACAAAATTATGCATGGTGTGGAGAAAGTGTGGATAGGGAACATTTTTCTCCCTTTCTCATAATACTAGAACCCGGGGTCATCCCATGAAGTTGATTGGTGGTAGATTCAGGACAGTTAAAAGGAAGTACTTCCTCACTATACAGTGCATAGTTAAACGATGGCATTTCCTACCACAAGATGTAGTTATGGGCACCAATTTGGATGGCTTTAAAAGGGGATTAGACAAATTCGTGGAGGATAAGGCTATCAGTGGGTACCAGGGATGTTGAAGAGTCCTTGGTCTCGAGTCACGAGTCGAGTCACGAGTTTTTGGACCCGAGTCTCAAGTCCGAGTCCAAGTCCTTGGTCCAAAATGGTGACTCACGAGTCCCAAGTCTCAAGTCCCTCCCAAAGCTGACTCCACGAGTCCCTATTAAAATCAATGGGGTGTTTTCCCAACAAAATAAGGCTACTTCAGATGTGTGGCTTAAGTAAATTCTAGGCACAAGTGTGCCTTTTTATTTCAAAACTCTGCCACTGATTTTGGCAAGAACAGACCAGGCAGACAAACCCAAAATAACCAGACAGGCAGAGGAGGCAGGGAACCCCAAACAGGCAGGCAGAGGCCTTTGTCTTGGACAATTCAAACTGTGGAACTGGTTAAGAAGAGACCAGGCAGGCAGAGGAGGCTGGGAACCCCAAACAGGCAGGCAGAGGCAGCCAAACCCAAAATGTCTGAAAGGTTGCATTAGGAAAATGATTTTTAAAAATAAACTTGGATTGTTACTGCAACTAGGTCCAGACAGCACCTGCAGGTGGCATCAAGCAGGGATGTTGACGAGTCCTTGGTCTCGAGTCCCGAGTCGAGTCTCGAGTCCCATTAAAAATATTGGGACTCGAGTGCGACTCGAGTCAGAGGGGGGACTCAGTCCGACTCACGAGTCGAGTCCTCGAGTCTGAGTCCCCATCCCTGGTGGGTACTAGTCATAAGGCTATATATTACCTCCAGTATCGGACACAGGATGCCTATGGAGACCAGTTGCTGGGGAATATGAGCCAGAGGGTGCCATTGCACTCATGTCCTGCTTGTGGGTTTCCCACAGGCAACTGGTTGGCCTCTGTATGAATGGGATGCTGGACTAGATGGACCGATGGTCTAATCCATGGCTCTTCGTATGTACTTTTGTGCCACTTTTGAAACCTTCTATATGTTTATTATTTATTATGACAAGAATGTCAGTAAAAGCAGCCTATTCAAGGGTTGGACTGTCTCTACCACCCTCACACACTAGCTACATTCACATGTAATGCTAAAGTAGCTTTGCTTTAACATTACACGTATGAGCTGCAATAAGCCTTTGGGCTTGTATGCTTCTCCCTCCACTCTCCTCCTCCAGCACAGCCATGGCAAAGAGATCAGAAGCTTCCGCTTCCATTTTAGATTAACCACAGTTTAGCATTACAAGCTTTTCTATACAAGGCATTTATTGCACACTTGTCATTCCCTACTCATGGTTGTTTACAGATTCTTTAGATGACACTATGCCCCTCCAGTTTTGCTTCTGTTTTTTAAGAGCACTTTCTTGGTTATTTTTAGAGCAGGGGAAATGGGGTATTATTTCTGAAAGCAAAAGAAAACATATTTTCCTACTTGTGTAATTGCATTATTCTAGTATAGCACAGTGCCACCTAGAGGTTACGTAGCAGAAAATGTTCTTTACGTAGAGCTTGGATCTCAATCCTGTGATGACACTGAAAGCAGATACAGCAGATTAACAACCTCAAGTAGAAAAGCTCTACATCTGAACTCTAAACTATGGCTAATCTTAACTATGGTTTCTTAAAACAAACCAGCTTCATAACCCATGGATTGAATTAGATCTGTTTCAACAAACCATAGTTATGATTAACCACAGTTTGTCCAAGCGTGGATGTCACAAGAAGCAAATCCACACAAGAAGGTAATCTACAAGGGAAACTAAATCTTCCAAACTCCTCTTCCCAGTTGATCCTGAGGAGGAGAGGGGCAGAGATAAGCATCTGAGCCTGTGGCTTGCTGCAGCTCATGCTCATCATGCTAAACCATAGTTTCGCATTATGTGAGAATGGGCATCTTTCTTCAAATGGATTACTAGAAGAAGAAAAAGAATTGCCCCTTGCTGGATCAGGGTACAATTTGAGGATTTCAAGGACAAAGTTATCATGCTCATAAAAGGCTGATGATCGTTAAAACATTTATTTAATGCCAATGGTGTGAAGTTATATAGGCTATTTTGAATATATAATTTCTTTTTTCTGCTTTTTAAGGTCCAGGAACAATGTGGTCTGATTGTTAAATAAAAACTGCACTGATTTAGAAATTGATGTAGGACCCTGTTGTTGCTGTGGAACAAGATATGTTGTGATACATGGGTCTCAAAAGCAGTGAACTTCTGAAAATAATTTGTGATATTTCTGTGATGGCTTACAGAACACCTGCTGGGAACTCTTTATGTGCTGCTGTTTTCTGCTGGGGGTATTTACTACAACACACATGACAGGACTCTCTACTTTGTTTAATATTAAAATCTGAGTCAAAAATTATGAATTGTATCAGGCTGTTGCATCTTTTAAATTATCTTAATGAGATGGGTCTCTCTTAAAATTAAGCAATTTATTATTTCCTAGAGAGCGACTATGGGAACCATTTAATGCATGTAAGTGATATAATTACAAACATAGGGTAGCAATATTATTATGCAATTGTACTTTATAAATTAGAATTGCAATGTCTCCTTCCACCTTGCTAAATGATAAATATTGGTTTTAGTGTCCCTGTACCTTATGATATAACATCGACAATTTTAACTGTGAGTAAGCTGATGAGTAGGTTAGGTGTTTCTGCAAAGCTTTTAATGTCTGCATGTTACATCTTTGTCTATCTGCCCAATATATAGCATGAAAATAGTAAAAATTCCCAATTTTTACAATTTCTTTTCTTTTTTAGCAACTTGTTAATAGACTTACCCTGTTTTGGAAATTCATTAAGGACACAATCCTATGCTGTCTAGCTGGCCATCGGAAAGGTTGGAGTTCCAACTCCGACCTCAGAAATGCATTCCGAGCTCAGAGCTCTGCCTGCCTCTGCCCTCGCAGCCAGTGTGGTTCTTTCTGCGCCAGCTGTGACTCTGAAGTCGCAAGGCTGACTTTGGAGCCAGTGCTGGGGGGGGGGGGTCTAGGGGGGTGGGGCGGGGGGGGAGGCTCCACTCAGCCCCTTCTCCTCGTGAGTAGGGGCAAAACACTTAGATGACTGAAATTGGCTGTCTTAAGGGTTTTACGGGGTGAGAGAAGCATGGAGGCGATCTTTGCCTCCATGCTCCTTCCGTCTTTGATTGGATGCCCATAACCTTCCAAGTTTAGAGAGTTACAGGCAGTCATATTGGATGGTGCTGCACAAGTCTAATTGTGCCTTATTTTTTCCCTAGATTCATATGTGAACCTATGGAGGACCCTAGCAGGTCCTGTGCGCGAGTTCGGGACGGAAAGGGTTAACCGGCTCGGAGGGCACTCTTCCCTGGCTAATACAACCATGACCTGAAATTGACACGGAAATAGACCAAGGCAAGGAATCTGCGTTTGTTTACAACACCTTTAATGGAGCGGAACTAATAGACTACAGGAATTTCACACTATAAACAGATGAGTCACAAGGGGCATCAATGAAGCTTAGCGCAGGCGATATACTGCGCTTTCTAGGACAGGCTAGGAAACAGGCTTACCAGGAACAGAATCACAGAACATCAGAGAACCTCACTCACTAGTCTCGGTCTCTCCTGCGGGCAATCACCAGTGCCGCGGCCAGAGCTGCTTGCTGACCGGAGTCAGGGCTCGATCCGCACAGAGCGTGCACCAGCTTCCAACAACCTGATGGTCCGATGTTGGCCCAGACCCCTTTCCCCGAGACCCCTCCCCTCCCAGGTGATTTATCAGGTGGATCCCGCCCCGCGGAGGGGTGGTACCGGGTGGGTGTTCCTGAGGGTCATCTTGCAGCTCTTTGAGACTGCAAGATGTTTTCCCCCTCTTTGGTGGTGAATTGCAAATGTGTCCCTTTGTGTAAGATGGAGATGTGATCTGTTCTGGCTATGGCTCCCTCACCCAGGGTGGGGATTATGCAGGGTGGGGGCTTATGCAGAGGAAGGGGAAATGGGAGAACAGGAAGGAGCAAAGTTATGACAGCATTCCAGGAGTGATGGGCGATCAGACTTTCTCTCCACAGAACCTTTAAAAAGTTTTAAATGAATAGGTTGGTTATCCCAGGCACTTGTCAAAGCATTTATTAACATCCTTGCGAAAGCCAGTGTAAGTTCTATATATTAATTGGAGTGAGGATGACTGATCTATAGGCAATATATTTTCACTGTTATAAATAATTATAGATAACCAATCCTTAATTGCCAGGCATTATGTTTTACTATTTTTTGTTATGCTTTTCAATTCATATATGCTTCTTTTCTTCATAATGATGTAGAATTATGCATTTGTTGATATAGAGCCATCAGTCTAGAGTTAAAAAAAAAAAAAAAGAAGCCCTGTGCCACCTGAATGACTAAGGTTTGGAACCTGAATGCTTCCCTCTCTTTCTCCCCCAAAGCCTCTTTGGGGGACCCTCCTGAGCAGCATGGGATGAAGAAGCATGGAGGGCTGTTGGAGGAGATGGGACCTGTCCATGTTTGGGTAGAGAGAACTTGTCCAAGCACGGCTCCACACATGCCTAGACTGTGGAGGAAGTGAATAGGGAGAGTTTTTTCTCCCTCTCTCATAGTACAAGAACCCAGACTCATCCAATGAAGTTGAATGGTGGGGGATTCAGGGCAGACAAAAGGAAGCAGTTCTTCACACAGCCCATACTTAAATTGTACAGTTTACTACCAGAAGATGTAGTGACAGCCACCAAGTTAGATGGCTTTAGAAGGGGATTAGACAAATTCATGGGGGAGAAGGCTATCAATGGATACTCATCCATGGCTACATGTTACCTCCAGGATCAGAGGCAGGATGCCTCCGAATGCCAGTTGATGGGAACAAGAGTGGGGAGAAGGCCATTACCCTCGTGTCCCGCTTTGAGCTTTCCGTAGGCATCTGATTGGCCACTGTGGGAAACAAGATGCTGGATTATCTCCTGCCATCATCTATTAAGCCAGATTCCAGAGGGGTAGCCGTGCTACCCTGTTACCACAAACACCCACCCACACAAAGAGTCTTGTGGCTCATCAAAAACCTAGCAGATTTATTGTGGTATAAGCTTTCATGGACAAGAGCCCACTTATATTTATTGTGGCTTACATCACAATAAAACTGACAGTATTTAGGATTCCACTAGATTTTCTTTTACATTTGTATCACCCCAAAGGTAGTCACACTGTTGACAGTCATCTGTTGTCATTGTCACTAATCTGTCACTCCAGGAAGCCTTCTGATGTAGCTGTGGAAGGGAAGCTCCCATTGGCACGAATTAGAGTTTCCTCTTGAGCGAAGTAGATGGGGAAGGGGAGATTTTCATCCCAACCATGGCACAGAAGGAAAGGGTTAACCCTCCTTCCTGTGCTTCATATTTCTAATCAACCCCCCCCCCCATGGCTATTTAGAGGTTTTTTTTAAATGGACATGCAACCTCCAGTGACACGTTTAGTATCATTTGGCCCTAGTCCTAAGGTGGCCACTTACTAATTTCCAAAAATGACGAAATACATCACCCCCATCCCCCAAAAGGTCAAAAGTGTATACAGGTGTTTTTGTTAAGTATAGATTCAAATTTAGAAATAATTATTATAACATTAAATAAAAAAACTCACCAGAGTGCAGACGGAAGGTGCCAACTGTTGATGGGCAACAGTTTTTGTGGTTCTTTATCTTTCATTCATTCATTCTTTACATTTCCATACCGCCCAATAGCTGAAGTGCTCTGGGCAGTTTACAAAGATTAAAACTTTAAAAATACATGGTAAAAACTACATAAATACAAACGTATAAACATACAACCCACAGAGGGACACACATATATTTAAAAACCATTTTAAACAACCAACAGCAACAAAATTCAAGACCTGCTTAAAACAAAAACTCATCATATACTGCCAAATGCCCGAGAGGAGATCTTAAAACCAACAGGACAGGACAGCCCTTTACCTAGAGGATGCCTTCCAATAGAAGATGGTCCTCTGGCAGCCCTTCCAATCGAGGGCTGTCCTCTAGTGTCAGCAATCAGGGTGAGTGAGAATGGCAAACCTGAGGGTCCAAATCAATTGTGCTTTCTAGTCCCTTGAAATGTGACTCAGCTACTTGAATGATAAACACTCTGTGATGCAAAGGCTGTGTGTTGTCCATCGGCATTAGATGCATCTACACATATGCTGTAGCATTTCAAAGGTTAACATTATTGTGAAGCCATATAGCACACAGATGGGAAACATTTCCTGAGCTGGTTTCCAGTTCCACTGCAAGAGTGTTTCTAGGCAAAGATACCGGTAATTCTGTACCAGCATCATCTTTTTGCATTATTCAGAGTAACACAGAATAGGATGCTTTGAACCATCACTCCTTCCCCGCTTTAATAAAAAAAATACTGAATTTCCATTTTCCTTATTTTTGAATGCCTTACATTTTTCCACTGCTTCCTTATTAATGCCTTTGTTTTAAAAATGGGGCACAGAGACTCATGATCTCAGCAAATATCTTAGTGAGTATACTTTTGCTTTGGGGCAAGCACAACTTAATATTCATAGATCTTGGAATGCGGAGGCTGAACGTGAAGAGAATCAATGTGGATTCTCAAGCATTAGGTACTGGGGCTAAATATCAGATGTGAACAACTTATCAGAGGATTGGCAACATTATTAAAGTATCATGTTAGAGCCAAGATATCTCTAAGTTTCAAAAATCCATGGAAAGAAGGATGCTAGTACTCGTTGACATTTCAATAAAATATGGCTAAGTAGAAAGACCTTGTATAAAGAGATCTCAACAGACAACCACAGAATGAAACAATACAACTGAAGGCAAAGCAATAAGATAAAATAGATCCCACAGCTCATATCTTAAGTTCAGGCATCAATTAATGCCAATTAAAATGTGCATGCTATTGTTTGGCTATTAGCTGTATTTGTAAACACCTGACATCTGGAATTTTTTTAAATCTTGAAAACAAAGTCTATCTGCATAATGACAGTTTATTCCACTTGAAAAGAATGAGAGATTTATTTTTCACCTGGTCTTAGCCCTGAGAACTACTTTTCAATTTGAAGGTGGGGACCTAAAGGTAACACGTATTTTTCTATGATCAAACATAAGTAGCCCACAGACATCACTTGGTAGAGGGTATGACTTCTGGGTCAAAAGGTGTGTTGTCAAGGCTGTGGGGCCAGTTCTTCTTATTTTAAGAATTAAGCACTAAAAAGAATCATTTTAATATTAGGAGAGCCACTGTAATGTGCAAAAAGAGTAATTAAAAATGTATGGTTCTATGAAAACATAGAGTTCTAGAACTGCAGGTTGATGTGCCAAAATCCACATCTCTTGATTTGACTTTGCTATATCCAGGAAGTGCTGTAGTGTTTTCTCCATGTCAACAAATATTCTGTATTCTCCTGATATCTTTATTATCGCAATATTTTATTCCTAAAACATCCCCTATAGTTATACCAATGATTGATGAATCAGGTCAACGCAGAGCAAAATAAGCACATTTCAGAACAGCAAAGTCCCTACAATGGCCACAATTACATGTGATCTGGAGCAAAATTCCCGTGTGCAAGACATTGGGATAGTTCAGATGTAATGATCCTGGCTTAGTTTAAAGCCCTTAGTTTAAAGCCAGTTTAAAGCCCTTAGGAGGGCTTTAAACTGAATCCAGCAGGGGAGGGAGACGTAAGCTCGGGGGTAACAATGGATGAAGGCCTATGCACCGCAACGGAGAGAACGGCTCCAACAGTGCCCAATAATAGTCTACCACAAAGGGCGCAGGGCTAAAGGGGGCGCCAGAAATGCCTTGAAAAAAAATACAGCGCTCTCAAGTGGGAAGGGGGGGGCGCTAAATATCTAATCTTGCCTAGGGCACCAAACTGCCTTGCACCGGTCCTGTGTTTTGGGCTGCATTAATAGAAGTATAGCTTCCAAATCATGTGAAGTACTAGTTCCCCTCTACTCAGCACTGGTTAGGCCTCATCTTGAGTGCTGCGTCCACCTGGGCACCACACTTTAAGAAGGATGTAGACAAACTGGAAAGGCTTCAGAAGAGGGCAACAAAGATTATCAGGGGACTGGAAACAAAGCCCTATGAGGAGAGGCTGAAAGAACTGGGCATGTTTAGCCTTCAGAAGAGGAGACTGAGGGGAGATATGATAGCACTCTTCAAGTACTTGAAAGGTTGTCACACAGAGGAAGGCCAGGATCTGCAGTCCCAGATTGCAGGACATGGAATAATGGGCTGAAGTTATAGGAAGCCAGGTTCCGCCTGGACATCAGGAAAATTTTCCTGACTGTTAGAGCAATCAGACAATGGAACCAACTACCTAGAGAAGTAGTGGGCTCTCCCACACTGGTCTGGAGGCATTCAAGGTGCAGCTGGATAGCCATCTGTCAGGGATGCTTTGACTTGGATTCCTGCATTGAGTAGGGGGTTGGACTCTATGGCCTTATAGGCCCCTTCCAACTCTATGATTCTATGATTCTATAAGCTGGGAATGAGCATCATGCCAGTGTGCTCTTCCCCTTGTCGTCGTCCCCCTGCACACCAGCTTCAGTTCTTGTATCGTAGTTACTTTTAAAACCAAAATGGGAATGCAGTTTAGCCTTAGACTCCGAACCATGAAACCAGGATGAGAACCTGGATTCATGTCACGGTTTAGATCATTCCAAGATTTCACCACAATTTTTGTCACAGATGTAACAGGAAACTCTGACTTAAAGTAACCATGATACAAACACTGAAACCAGCATGCAAGGGCAACGTGCATGTGCACACCTCCCATTCCTGGCTTAATAAACCATGGACTATGATTTGAACCAGGTCATAGTGTTTGTGCAGGCTTTACGACTTCAAACTCCATAAAGCATTACACCCATGAGTGAAGAAAGGATGCATGGAATATTCTAAGCCTTTAACTGAGGCAAGCAACTGACAAAAACGGAAGGAGAGGCCGTGCAAATGGGACCAGCTGAAATTTAAAATGTAAATGTTTTTGCTTTTTGTATTTTTTAAAACATAGACCCTACCATTCAGTCCAATAGGCTCTCAAGGTAGCTTAGGATAATAAAACGCATATGTAACATATCAATAAAATGTGATTATGAGTAAAATTCAATGAAACTAAGAATAACTTAATGGCACAACCTTACTTAAAATGTAGAAATATATGCAAATGTATTCTTAACTCAAAATGTGACAGAACAAATAGGGACATAAGAAGGGCCCTGCTGGGTCCGAGCAATCTAGTCCAGCGTCCTCCTGCTGTTTCCCAGAGGGACCAGCCAGATGCTAATGGGAAGCTCTGAAGCTCCGGGGTTCCAGTGTGGACTGTTCCTTCCCTGTTGCTTCCCCAAGGTGGGATGGCTGCGAGCAACATCACTGGAGTATGATGTCATCGCAGGACACCACCTGCTCACTGGCCAGTCCCAGGAGGAAAATGGGGCAGAGCCGCAGCTGGCTGGGGAAAGACAGCTAGGTCCCAAAGAGGCAAGGCTGCCCTTTAAAATGCCACAGGAAGAGACAAAGGGATGGGGTGGAGAAAGAGAATGGAGGAAGCCAGAGGTGGGAAGGTGGACAGAGGGAAAAGAGGCAGAGGAGAGAAATGGGAATAGATGGAGGGAAGAAGAGGAGGAGAGGAGAAGGAGAAATAGTGTGAAGAGAAGCTGGCAAGGAAGGCACTGGTTGAAGAAGCAATGTGGGGCAGGACCAGGAAAGGTCTCACCTGAAACCTGGCCTCAGAGGAGCCAAGGGGTGTGTGCTCTCACTCCTCTAGGCGAGTAGACCCTACTTCCCCTTGACCTAGCGCATCCAGCAAGCCTGTGAATGCTCTGGGGAAGAGAGCAGGCTGGGTATATCCCAACTGAGCCCACCACAAAGTGAAGGATCACCAGTTCTTTCTGCAGTACCCCTGTCTGCCTCCCTAAGGGAAACGCTTGACTTAGCCTTTCATGACAAGGAGGTGGTGGGAAATGTGAGCCTGCCTGACCACTTCAGCTAGCTACTTTCCCGAAGTGAAAAGCTACTATGAGGGACCAGGCTTATCTGAGCCAAGAGTGAATAAGTGGAAGCCAAGGGACAGTGGGGAGAGGTCACAGACTTCCCAAAGGGAAAACACAAGATAGAAGCTCCAGAAAAGAGGACCCTGTTGACCCCAAGAGGAATGCTTGAAAGAGGGAGGAGTAACTTATCAGAAAAGGCCCAAGAACAGGGAAGGCGAGGCTCCTTCCTGTAAGGAATCTGGAGTAGACACCTGTGTCTAGTGAAATAACTAGCACAGTCCAATAAATTGTGAAGATATACTCCCTTGTCCATTCATTGTAATGTTCATGGAAGTAAGGGGAAGAGAGTGGATTTTATGTCCCCCACCACCACCGCCGTCAGGGGAAGTCCAGACAGAAGCCAACAAGCAGAGATTCTAGGCATCCCTCCTCCCTGTCCCCACCCCACAACACACACACAACTGGTGTTGTCACATATGAGCTCTGCTCTAGGATTGAGCAAGTGTTGACTCTCCATGGATGTAACATTCTATTTATCTGTACATATTCTTTTTATATGTGCATTATAGAGAAATATCTAGATTTCTTTGAATGCCTGACATCCCCCCCGCCCCCCGGCCACCAGTTTCCCAGGTGTTGGTATTATTAAAGGTGATAAACTGTAATTACTCCAGCGGAGGCTGATGATCGCTGGAAGTAGGTAGGCGAAACATGGCATGTAAATGTGTGTGCACAGAGCCATTTTATGGCCCTGGAAAAGATTGTACAGTATATGATTCGCAACAAGGTAGGCAAAACCCTGCCCTCCCGCATTCTCTTAATCAGCGACATTCAGCTGTGGAATAGCGTTCTGGAGAGCTGCAAAACGAAAAGTATCTGCACTCTGTTTCTGTCTATTAAAAAAAAGGTTTTGCTAATATAATTATGATTTTAATACAGTTATAATGTTGTATTATAAAATTGTATTTCCCCCCCCTTTGGCAAGCAATACTGGAAATGCTAGTGTATGCAGTGATGGCTCTAATCTACATCAGTGGATCATTACTGTGGTGTACGTAGACTCGTAATGGATGGGCTTTGTATGGGATTGGGAAGCAATGTTGTGTGTATTCTCCACCCACACACCCCTATGGGCCACATTCAGATGTACTGTGGCAAACCTCAGGGTCACACACCCCTCTTCCTTTGTGCATCAGAAGAACATATTTAGATGTTTACGCGTTCTATTGTAATTTGGAACATGATTTGTACAAATCATAGGTAGTTAACAAACCAGGATATCAAACCAACTGATTTGACAATCCTGGTTTGTTAAGAAATTGTGGTTAATACAAAACTAAAGTTGCCCATATTTGGATGGAATGGAAACGGTGGTTTATTCCAAATTATGACAGGAAGTCGTGGCTTGAATTAAACCATTGTTCTCTGTTTTCTCCTCTCCCAAATGAAGGACAGATGGGGAGAAGTATACCAGGAAAAGTGGTGGTTGATTTGCCATTATGACTGAATTGGGCCACAGGCTTAATTCTGCGCAATAGAAGCCAAAGCTTGCAGAAATGTTGTGATTAATTTTAATACTTTCCTTTTGAAATATTTGTTTCCTCTATCTTCACTATTTTGGCAAGAGTTGGGGTGACATAGCATGAAACAAGGGGAAGAATGATGGCTAAAAGCCATGGAGACAACCAGGGGACAATGAAACCACTGTTCATTCTATCTGTAGACCACCTGGCCAAGGCCTTCAGAATACCATGCCCTCATCTATGTACACCCTGTCCCCATATTATTCATAAGTGATATATGGCAAACAATGAGCAAGAAACATCTTTAAAAATAGGGGGTTTTGTGAAGCAAATGTAGTGCTTGCTACCATGCTGCATGTTGCAAAGCTGCAGTAGTCCTATCCTTGCTAAGAAAGATATCCATTCCTGTTCATTAGGAACCGGTAGTTGGCTAGTATCTCAGAAATAGCCTTTGGGCTATTTCCAGCATCATGATGTTTTTACATGTGGAGACTGAAGAGGAGTCTTGGGGAGTGCTGGAGATACGTAGCTCATAGCAGAGTTGAAATGGTGTTATGTTGTTATCACCTATCAATGACAGCTTCTGGCTGAGAGTTTGTAGCTCATGGAGATTTGCAGTCTCCAAGCCAGGGGTATTCCAATCTGGCCAGATAACTGGGCTGAGAATGTCTGGAGACAGAAGACTGTAGCAAATTTGATTTGCAAGCCATTTAAGGCAGCCAAGGCACAAGCTCCTAAGTAGATCGAGTGACAGCGGCTCAACTCAGTGGAATGGGGTTGTCATCAACTCCAGAAGCTGTATGCAGGCTTTATTTTACAAACTTCTATTTGCATACATGGCCCACAGTTATGCCACCAATTTCCCATCTGTCTCAAAGCACTGGAAATATTGGATCACTTTAAACTAGTTTGAATCCAATGGGGTGACCTGAAGAGAATACACCAGTGTTATTTGGACTTGAAATTAACTTCTCAATTGCTTGAATAACCTGTTAGGAACATAAAGGAATCTGCCTTATACTGAGTCAGACCATTGTCAACACAGATCGGCTGCAGCTCTCCAGGATTTCAGGCAGGAATGTTTTGTTTATTATATTTATACCCCACCTTTTTTCCTGCAAGGAACCCAAGGAGGCGGCCTACATTATCCTCATCCTCCTCTCCATTTTATCCTCACAACAACCCTGTGAGGTAGGTCAGGCTGAGAGTCCGTGACTGGCCCAAAGTCACCCAGTGAGTTTTCATGGCCGAGTGGAGACTAGAACCTGGATCTCCCGAGTCACAGTCTAACACAGTCTAACACCCTAACCACTACACCACACTGGCCTCTGACGAAAGAGGCCGAGGGCAGGAAGACGGGGCTTTAAGAGCAGCCCCTATCTCCTCGCCCAGCTGCAGCCCATTGGCTCAGCCAGCGTGCCCAGGTGTGTCTCTGACTCCCTTCCCTCCCCAACACGCAAAGCTCTCCTCGGACCCAGGAGGCGGGGCCGGGTGAAGTCTATTCTTCCAGCCAGCCCTATCTGGAGGTTCTGGGGATTGAACTTGGGACCTTTTGCATGCAAAGCAAGTGCTCTACCCACTGAGCTACGGCCCTTCTTCTATCAAACTACAGTCAGCAGCAGTAGCGTAGTTCTAATTCTAAGATAGTAAATGTATTCCATTCAGAGGGAGAATATGGTGACACTTGCTAAATTTGCCATTTGTTCTTGTTGCTTTTTTGCTTAATATCCCAAACATTAAGCATAAATCTTTTTAAAAAATTATTATTATTATTATTATTATTATTGGTAATTATTATCATTATCATTATTATCATTATGTTTATCATTAAACATAAATCTAGTAGAGACTACAGCCCTATTCATATGTTATAAAAAGTGGTGAAACTTGCCACATGAGCAAGGAATGGGGCTGCACCAAGTAGCCCCACCCCCGGGCATTATTACATCCCATAGTAGCCCCATCCATAGGCATCCACACATAAAGCACGAATGCCTGAAATGCACGTCAGCTCCCCTGTGATCTGGAACTCCGCATGATCGGGGTCCTGAATCGTATGGAAGCCTACGCACGAGCCACTGCACACCTCCCCGCCAGCCACATGCTTTTGCGTTGTTTGCATGGATGCCTGTGGGCAGGGCTATGATGTGAGGTAACGTCAGGGGGCCTGGCTACTTGGCCCGGCCCCCTGTTTCTGCTCGCATGGTGAGTTTCACCTTTTTTCTTTTTTTTTTAATAACCCATGAATAGCGCTTATGATTTGATTTAATCAGAGTCAGATAGTAAAGTAGTTATAGTGGCTATATTTGTTCCAATTTATATTCTTTACATGTGCACCAAATACTCTCTAGACAAATTAATTTGCATGTGAAATACAAATGGAAAAAAGGTTTTGTTGTATTTAATGGAAATCTTCTATTAAAAAAAACACCCTGACTTTTATTTCTGGCCTTTCTATGTTGCACTTCATTTACTGCTGGTTTTATATGACACATTGTCTATATTCACACATTGTCTTTTAAGCACCTTCTCAAGAAAATATGAGTGCCGCAATTCAAGAGACATGACCTGTTGTTATGGTAACTAAAGTTGTAAAACATGTAAATACTATGTGCTATAGATAAGAGAACACTGCCTTGTGGAGCACTTCTGCTGAGAGGTAGCATTTTGCTTCTCCAATGCCTTTAAATAAGTGAAACTCCTCGTTTTGTTTTGGCTCCCCTTGAACCATCTTTTTAGGCCATGCTGTGTTCTAGAACCACCCAACTCAATTTTGTATCACCCAAATGTTCTATTTATATTCCTAGGTAATCTTGCTAATAGAGTTCGTTACATTTCGGAATTCTGGAAGCCATCTATTTATCACATTGCAATGGGCTATAATGGATAGTTGCAGATAAATTAGGAAATTGAGGCTTCTGAAGTGATTCCAAGTTGGTCTGACCTGTTCTAACCAGGCTTTGTCCAAAATCTGGATAGAAATTATTCTCTCCCCAAATCCAAATCCACCAGAACCCTCCCATGAATGTTGCCCCTCTTCAGTAGTGGTGATGGGCAAACTGAGGCAATGCATTGTCTGCTGAACCTTGAGTGTTCTTGAGCTGAATTCAGGCTTCACACAGGGATTGGAAAGCTAACATGTTTATTAATAGGATATACTTCCCTGGCAGGGTTCTCAATGCCTGCCACAGGGTTTCTCCTAGGTCAAGGGAAGGGTGGATTTGGAAGCTGTGTTGCACTAAAGGGGGAAATGCAGCTAATTCACTGTGCCTGGATACAATACTATCCACACATTACCTCTCCTGAGCTTCCTTTCTGTTGTGACACATTTATGATTCTCCCAGTATGGCTGAGAAAGAGGGGAGGTGGAGCTACGTATGCGCTTAATTTAAGCCCCCTGACATGAACAAGAATTTGTATGATGTCTACTGAAGCCCCAGAGATTGGGTAGTACTCCTCACACAGCCTTCATGTTTCCTGGATAGCCATGTCCAAGGATCTCACTTTAGGGGCATTTGTAAGCACGAGTTCCATTTGACCCCCATGTTCCTTCTCTAATGGCTTGTTACACCAAAGCTTCCATAGTCTCTGTCCCACAATTTAGAACTAAACAATATGTACTAATATGTCTGTATCAATATGTAACTATGAATTTATCCAATTTTGGCTTAATGGTTTTACCTATAGACATGAAACCTTTACTCTTTAAATACAGGATCATATGAAGAAAGAAAGGAACCTAAAGGAGAGGTAATGGAGGTAGGAGGGTAAGAGAGGGGAAGGGCTTACTGCTTGTACTGTATTGGAAAATGGGGCGGGGGGCGGGAATCTAATAAACTGTTAATAACGAACACCAACAAAATGCACGGAAACTGCCCTGTAAACCTCAGGTCTGTTGTCTCCTGCCCTGCCCAGCCTGACTGCAGAAGCCATCAAGTGTAGCCTGCAGTGGTGCCCATCAGACATTAAAAAATGGGCAGATCACTAGCCCAGGCTGAAACCTCTGTGCAGCTGGATTTTCGATGGTCCAATGTGCCTTGGATTCACATAGTCCCATTCTGACTCGCCATGGGGAAGTAAGCTGTTGCTTGCTATATAGTTTTTTTGTTTTGTTTTTGGTGCTAGTCACATTCCTGTAAGATAATATTCCTTAGATACGAACTATCCGGGACAGATGTATGAATAGGACTTCCCACCCACCGTCTCACTTTCTGTTTGTATTTTTTTCCCAGCACAAGTTTGTTCCATCCATTTTTTTGCATCAATTTGCTTTTTTTTTTTTAAGCCTGCATAAAAATTCATATGCACTTTTGAGCACATTTTTGTATGCCTGAAAATTCATGCACACATTTTCCTCTAGTATTATATCCCCTTTTGTACAATATTTTCCTTAATGTTTGCCTGTTTGATCAGATAACTGCATTGCAAAATTCAGAGAACGGTGGAAACCAAAGGATAATTGCATCCCAGTTCACATAATAGTTCAGGAAGTGCAAATCAGGTTGGTTTGTATTAAAATGTGAACCAAACCAATTTCTCTCCCACCCCTACGCAAGTTACTTCAACTTTTTACTTTTTGCTTGGTATGCATCATCATAATCATCGTCGTCGTTGTCATCATCATCATGATGTACAGATATTATTCATACTCAGATCATCAATATTTTAATTATGAGTAAAATTAGTGGAGGCATACCATTTCCATTTTTCAGCTCAACTTTGGGTAAAATACTCAGGAGATTCCAAGTTGTTATTGTATCTTTTTAGGTTTGTGGTGTCCCCCCCCCCGCTTTTAAATCTACATGTCTGCACTAATAAATCCCCCAAACAGAGTTCTTCATGTTGTTCCTCCTTGAAATAAAGGTTCACTGATTTCCGTGTGTGCAGGATGGTTGAATATGCCATTCTCTTCTGCCAAAATGTGACAGAGGCACAGCAGGGTGAGAAGGAGCTTTAGCCTTTGAGTAATTTTCTAGTTCTGCTCCTGATGTCCTCAATTTTCAGATAGCAAGGGATAACTAAGACAATATTTTTATATTGGGTCACACAGTGGTTATCAAGCCATGACAGTGATTGCTGTATACAGCTAGTGAACCTTAATGTGGCCAATGTGGATATAAAGCAATCCAGCAGAAAGTTTGAGCAGCTGAGGATGATAGACCACAGCCATTTCTGCCTTCTGCTTTAGAGAGCTCAGGGAAAATATGGGCAATGCTTAACTTTGTGTGATACCCGTTGCCTTCTTTATTTGACTAGAAGTGGAAAAGCTGAAAAATAGAAGCATGCTTCAGCCTCTCCAGGTCCCTTTCTATTTTATAGATTTTGCACCAGACAATGGATTTAACTTGCTACAATTCCAGGCTTATCTGCCTACATAACAAGGTATATATCGCTGTGAGGAATCCTTATCTTGCTGGTAGATAGCATGGAGAAGTTCCACATGGAATAATCAGGACATGGCCAATTATTTGCTTTCCCATTGGATTTTTAATTGTCATATACTTTACAACAGCCTTCCCCAACCTGGCGCCCTCCATGAGTTTTGGAATACAACTCCCAGCATTTCTTACCATTGGCCATGCTTGCAGTGACTGATAGGAGCTGAAGTCCAAAACATCTGGAAGGCACCAGGGTGAAAGATCTACCCTCCTGATTTGAGGCTTTTGTAAATGTTTCAGATGAAGATAGATGCAATATCACAGTGGGTTCTTCACACACACACACACACACACACACACACACACACACACACTCAGTCCAGTGTGGGCTGGATTCACAGTTTATGTAGCAGATGTGCATACCAACACACTGGGTGTGTTCACATGTCATGCCACCCCACCCTGGCAATAAGCCACGGTGGGTGGGTTGTTCTGTGAACAACCCATGGTGCATCTGACAGACGATCGTGCTCACTATGGGTTGTTCGCCCCTTCCCTTCCCCTCGGTTCTCCTGCGGGTATCCCAGGGTACACCGTGGCAGGACCAATTTGTCTCCCCATTCCTCACTGTGATCATAAGCTGTTTTTGGCTCATCATGGCTTTTCCCCTCTTTCCCCTTTTTTTCTCCGTAGAGCATGAAGTCTGGCTTGACAGCAGGCTTTCGTGATCTCTGTTTTGATAGCCACTGACACCCCCTTCAAAGTGCCCAAGTGGCACCTTGGAGGGGCTGTCAGTGGTTGGCAAACATTTTTTGTTTTTGCACACACAATGTGCACAAATAAATCTTTAAAAAAAAGAAAAGTTTTAGCCACACTAGCACAACTGCCGAAATTGGGAGCCTCGATTGGGCAATATCAGGGGCTACCTGCTGTCAGAGTGTAGCAGGTACCAGCGCTGGACGTTGCCCCAAAGAGGCTCCAAAGTTTTTTTCCTCCCCTTTGCTTTCTCTTGACAGCTGTCAAAAGGTGAGCTGTCAAGGGAAAGCAAGGTGTGTGAGTGAACTTTGCTTGTGAAAGAGGGTGGTGAGATTTACATGCCCTTTGTGGTGAGATCGTCATCTTTTTCTTTTTTTGTCCTGACAGATCTCAGGGTGATGCACATTTTACACTTTCTCCCACGACTCTAGCTGCTCAGGAAAGTGCAAAAGTGCATTCCACCCCCTTTTCTGGGGAAAATGAGTTTTGGCAGCTATGTCCCAGTCAAAAAAAACCCATTGCCCTGTCAAAATCCCATTTTTTAAAGGAGACCCAGAGTTTTGACAGCTAGCTGGCATTGGCAGTGGCCTGTGTGAGCTTGACAGGAATGGCAAGGGTTTTTTGCTGCTCTTGCCAAGTGGCTCACTAGCTGGTTCCTGGTACCCACAATGGGGTCAGTTGCCCAGGTTCAGATGCCATGATAACCCATCGTGGGTACAACAACCGCTAGAACAAGCTATGGCTTGTCAGGGTGGCTTGTTGCCCTCAAACAAGCCACCCTGTAGGAACTGGTCCAGGTTCACATGACACAACAACCCATTGTGAGTAACAATGGGTTGTTGTGTCATGTGAACCGAATCACTGAATATCACTTGGTTTAGCCAAGGGGCCACAGACTCAATTAAGCTATAGTGACACCTGTGGTTCCCAGTTGAACATGGCCATATGTGGGGCTGCCCTATTACTTATCATGGCATTGCTCATTTGGGAACCACAAGTAAGTTTGTTAATCCCTTTTACAAAACTTCACTGGGATTTGGAGGAGGGAGGGGGGGTTGTGACTGGCTTCAGCCAGTCAACACTGTCCACAGTCAATTTCTGCTGCCAATTTCTTTGAGCTTGACACTGGAAAGAGAGAGGCAATTCTTTAATTAAATGCAGTGTGAGGGCTTCCTAACAAATTCCACCTCTAAATGCTTTGCGGCTCTTCACTCTTCATTCATGACTTTGTCATTTAAACTTCACCTATGCTGAAGAGAAGAAACAACGCAGGAGTTGGGCTCTGTCCTGGAAGCTACCAAAAGTGTCGGGTTCCACCATATACAGCCCCTCCCCCGAAATCTACCGCAAACTACCCCATTTTACTTTGATTTCACCACTGGGCATACTATGAGTTCATTCCCCCTAAGTCCTTCCGAGGTACCCAAATTTTTGATTTCATGTGTTTGCAACCCTAACAGGAGCAAGTAGAATGCTCTATTCTGTATAGCTTCTGCAAAGTGAATGCTGTGTTAATTTCCAAATATATTAAATAAATATCTGCTTAGGATCTGAAAGCAGAGCAGCAGTTTACTTAAGACTTTGGCCTCAGTTCTAATTCTCAGCGCTAAATGTATTTCTTTATTATGGGAGGCATGGAGCAGTGCCCTGTCATTCCTAATCTAACTTCCCTTACCAGAACAGAATGGGAGCTGCTTCCCTATGGCTGAATCTTTTGCTCCTTAAAGTAACTTCTATAAAGAAGAACCAGATGGGTTGGAGGATGAAACATGCAGTTCCTTACTGTGCCAGTGTTGAACAACCATACAGCTGTGCATGCTCTCAATGTGCTAGGAGCCCTTACACATTGCTAAAAGAGAGGAAATGCATCATCAGAAAAGAGGATGAAAGAAGATATGCAGATGCTAATTTGTATCATAAATGCAAATATCCAAATAATGAGTATAATTTAAATAGAAATACAATGCATCTCACTGTAGTGGGGAAATACTGTGACCTCTGTGCCTGTTCAGTCTGCTATCCAGGGCTGGATCCACACCTAAGGTTTATTGAAGCACTGTATCGCTGCCATGACTTGCGGGGCACACGATGCATGCACTTTTCAGTGCCAGTCGAGGTAGTCCTGTGTACTTGTTCTTTGTTTCTTCTGGAATTTCCTGTACTAGGTTTATCACATTTCCCCCCCCCCCCCAGTTATTGCAGTTCACTGTTGCAGTACGCAGCTAGTTTGTACTAAGCTTGTGCTGTAGCTGCTCATCCAAGGTGTGGCCAAGAAAGTGTCATCACTGGAGTTAGCCAATAGTTTTCAGGGGGTGGGTAGAATGCGGTGTCACGTGTGTCTCCCAAACTAGTGGGGAAGAGAGTTATCTGCCACTTGTGGTATGGTGGTTCGCCCTCTTCCTCAGAAGCTTCTTAAAAAAAATTTTGTTTGTAAATGTTCCTTTGCACCTCCGCAGCTCTGCACCTCCGAGCAGGCTGCTTTGGGGGATCACGTGTCGGTGGTTTTTTTTTAAAAAAACAATTTCACTCCTGCAGACGTGCACACCTCCATATGAGTGGCGGACCAGAAACAAAAAAACCCTTCTTCTGAAATGGCTGTTTCCCCTGTGTGTGAAAGGCAGTACCCCCAGGATAACTGCTATGGAGTTTGAGAGGGGACAGGAGTGGGAGGCTTACCCCACTTCTTTAAACACAGCCATGTTCACCCCCATTGCCCAAAGAGCAGGGAGCTGTCAATTAGTCAGAAGGCATGTCTGCTCAGAAGTAAATCACATCCTCTCCAATGCCCTTACTCCCAAATGTATCAAATTGATTTAACAGGAGCCTTATGCTCAGGAAACTCAGAATGAGGGGAACACTTCTTTGGGAAATTGCATTTTGGTGGAGCAGAGGGTGCGGGGCACTGATCCTGTTGGCTTCACCACAACCCCATGGGAGGGTGGCAGCGGCGGCACCAGCACCATCCTTCTCCTTCCTTTTTGTTAGAAGCCGGAATAACTTTTTCCTTTCTTTTTTTAAAGATCACTCATGTGCTAATTCGCACCTGCGCAGAGACGATGAAGCAAAAAAAGAAAGAAAGAAAGCCCTGTTCAAGGTAACACCCAGTTCTACCACTATGGAGTTAGGTGTGGGATGGCAAACTGGGATGAGTGCAGTACATTTAACAAGAGTGTGCCCTGTGAGTAGTGACTGCGAAACTTGAATATAGCAGTGCCATTCTGCTAACTTGACGATATACAGTGTAATGTAGATCAGCCCCAGGTGCTAACTGTTGATAGGCAATTGTTCTCTCTTTGTTTGGTTCTTTATCTTTCCCCTGTCAGCCTTTCAAATAGAGGACTGTCCTCTGTGAAGCAGGGCACATAGCCACCATACACTGCATAAACACTTTTGCCCCTTTAATTCCCACTGAAAAATTTGCCCCAAAAGGGGTCCCCTTTTCAATGGAGCGGGGAGTAGTGTTTACAAAATAGCCACTCCTTGCTTTGTCTCAGCTATAGATTTTACATGTACAATGTCAAATTTACTACCCATTTTCAGGCCTCATTATAGCTAGGGTGTATGGCCATGTTTATTCACCTTCACAGCTGAAGAAATGGCAAAAGACAGTTCAGACTGTATTATTGATCTAGACTGCTGAATAGTTGTGATCGCTGTTCCTCTCCCTGGGTAGCTAGCCGGCAACTTCTATAAGGAAAGTGTGGAATACGCATTAACAGATACAATACAAGTTGTCCCTCAGAATCTCCTGTCAGGATTTGCATTTGTACATCTCCATTGATATTTTCTACCTTTCTGTACATAAAGCCACCCTTTCTAGAATACACTGCTCCGCCCCCAAGATATACAGTAAGGTTATTAGAACAGTTTGCATATAAACAGTTTTCATATACAACCATAAAATAGGCATTAAAATGACCAGTGCAGCCCACAAAAAAGTCAGTAACAATAAAAAATATTAGATGGTGTACACAAAAATCAGCATTTTATATGCATTATGATTTTAGCTGCATAGTATATTTTAGCTGATCTAAACCTAATGTGCCCTCTATTCAGTGTCTCCAATGAATTCTTAGTGAATATGGCAATACAGGTATCCTTCATCATTAAAAATAGTTTCAAGCTTGACTTTTAAAAAATGAAATGGCTTACCATGTTGATCATCACACAGCAATTAACTCATATTAATGCTATTCTCAAATGTATGGATATGAGTTTCCTCCCTCCCCTGAATCAAAAATAAAATAAAATAAAGATCTTCACCCTAATTCCCAATTCCCTTTTGACTTCTGTAATTTAAAAGATAACTTTAGTCAGCTGGAAAGTGTCTGCTTAAAAGGAAACAGTTCAGCTGAAACAAATTCTCTTGCTTTTGTCTCCAAGTGAACTGCACTGTGAAAGGACATGAAATGCACACACATTCTGCCTAAGAGGTTTGCAGGAGAAGATACGGCACATGCTGATGGGTAACTAACTACTTCTGTTTAGTACAGCAGATATTCACAATGAGAAAAAGCTGTTGGCTAAGAAACAACGAGTAAAACAAGCCTTTTGGTTTTTTAAAAAGCAGTTCTCTGACTGAGGTCTCTAAATTTTTCATGCAAGTTTTCCTTAAGAGATGCTGCATGAAGTGAACTTTGTTGGATGAAAACGGGTGGATCCTTAAAGTGTAATCCTATACATATCTGCTCAGAAGTACATCCCATTGAGTACAATGGGGCTTATTCCCTGGTAAGTGGATTTCAGCCTAAAATGTGTGAAATTGATGTGTGTGGGGAGGGTGAAACCCCCCCTCCAGTTATACCATATGGGCAATATCCACTTGAACACTAGCACTAATATAACCTATACTGCACTAGTGTAAGGGACCTCTAGCACAACACCAATAGCATTAGCTGGTGGGACAGGAATCCCCAGAAAACTAGGGTCCCTTATGCTACTGCAACATAATTTACATAAGTGCTTGTGTGTCTAGCTGGATACTGCCCCATATCTCCCATTAGGAGTCACCTCAAAATGCTATGGGGTCATTTCTCATGTGCATTGTGTAATGGCCATGCTGGTTTGTGTGTTCCAATAAGAATGCAGGAATAGGGCTTAAATGTGGACTAGAATACAACAGTTCCCAACACATCCCCCTTGTTGCACAGTGCCTGACCTCTGCTTCTGTTCTTCCCATGCCCAAAAGACATCGTTATAATGTGATATTTGGGATGAGCAATGCCTGGAAAATTATTTTCTCTCTCTCTCTAGAATAATCTTCAAGTAATTAAAACCACTGACAGAGAAAAGTGGTTTCAAGTCTTCTTACTCTGTACATATTCTTCAAGGATAGCAGAACACTTTGTCATTGGAAACAGGGTACTCTATCCAGGGATGTCCATTGTATGCTTTCTATCTCCAACTTTGGATTTTGGACAGCTGGGGAGATGCGGCAGACTGTGTGTGATCTAGGTCTTTGGGATACTTTGGCTTATTCTTCCTAAGAACCTGACCTGTGGACTGACCCAACTGCTACACAACCCCTGTACCAGCCTTGGGTTGTGTAGCAGAGCAAGAAAGTACTTGTTAAGAACCAACCTTATATGAAAAAAAAAGAAAAGAAAACCGGTCCATGATAGAAAACCACAAATGGGAAACAGGATTTCTAAAATATTTTTCTAGTGATGAACAGCTGCCTGGACAGGGTGCCCAAGAATGATTGTAATGTACCCCAAACTGTAAAAGTTTGGGGTACATTACAAATAATGTACCCCAAATAATGAGCCCAAATAAAGCAGCCTGGCCAGAGAGTTCCAGCGGTACCGCCCAAGAACAGTATGGCCCTATAATGTACCCAAAATTGAGAGAGTAGCAGAGCAGAACCACCCAATACCTGATGGGAGGGGGGAATCCAAATGGTAAACAGACATTTTAAAAGAGTCAGGCAATTGATGAAAGGCGATGTGAACTGAAAAACATACAAGCTAAAAACTCAGTCCAGTCTTCAAAATTAGAATGAACACTTTGGGCAGGATCTGGTGGGGCTGTATTCCACCTTCACTTCTGTTGCGCTCACGGGAGTGACTGCTTGTGCAATGGGGCTTTCGCACTTCTAAACTTAACCCTGGAAATGAGTGTTTCTGCTTGTTTACGGATTGGGATAGGTCAACGGAGCTCCCTTCCGCAAGTGTTTCCTTTTGTTTCGGATTATTTTTTAGACACGTGAAAGCTCCATTGCATGAGCAGTTGCTCCTGCGAACACATGGCCATAGCAGGATACTACCCTTTGTGCCCAGACTGAGAGTGGCAGGGGGTGCAGGACAGGCTATGTGGCACACACAGCTTTGTCCTCCAAGAGAGTGGAATGCGCTCGGGAGGAACCACTGAGGGACTGCCACTGCTGCCCCCACCAGTATCTGCCACCTGAGGTGATTGCCTCACTCTGGCCCTGGAGAAGGCAGTCGCTGTGTGAGGCTGAGCAACAGGCAGCTAAGCCAGCTAGCATTTGACTGTCTCTCCCACCCTTTAGCTCGGGATGTCACAGCATTGTCCCTTGTACCATTCAAGAGCTTGCCCCAGCCTGACCTATCTTCCTGCCGCCGCCACCCCACTGTGTACTACTGCCATTCTCTGACTTTAGCGTGAGCCACTTGGGCCGATCACAGTGGCACTATGGTGAGGCCCAACTTCCCGCAAGAGCAGCTGGCTGGGAAGCTGTGCTAATGCTCACCCTCATTGCCCTACTCTCCCAAGCAGTTGCGTTGGTACTGGAGAGCCCGAGTTGGGGAGCAGCGGTGCTGCAGAGCCCCCTTGCCACCTCCTGGAGGCGAAGCCTTTCATTCCTGGGGAAAGACCCTACTGGCTCCAGGCTTTATTTATACAGCCCCAGGAGCACGAGAGCTCTATCCTGTTTTAGTCCTGTTTTCTCCGCTTAGAAATTAAGGTGCCTTAGGTTTTCTGTGTCTTAGGTCAGTGCCTTCTCTAAATCTATGTCCATGTGGGTGTATGAAATAGGAACTTAGAGAACCAAAAAGTGCCTGAGAGCATAGCTTTTATTGTTGTTTAAGGGCTGCAGGATTAAGCCCAAAGTTTCCACATCAAAAAGGGAACACAATTGTACAGAAAGGCTTCAAATAACAATACTTGGGATAGTGCTTTAAATTTTTTAATAGACTGAGTTTTTCCTGTGATATATCTATTCTTTTTGATGTTAGCTATATAACATACATTATATTGATCTGTCTCCCTAGGGACCTGCAGAAGTTTACGAGGACATGTTGGTGATGTATGTATTAAAATGTTGCTTATAGTTCATAGAACTTACTTTTGCTCTGTTAATTTATCCCTGCACAAATTAGTCTTTGTGGGGGGGGGGGGGAGGGAATAAGAACAACATAGTGAGTTAGAAATATTTTCCACTGTTCTTGCCAGGCCTATTAAGAAATGTTCCAGTCATTATTCCAAAGTTAATGTTTACCTTTTCTAATACTCATGACATTTCCCCTTGGAAATCAATGCATTTTTAAAATGTTGAATATCTTATGCATATGTTGTGTGCGTGTGTGTTCATCACATACATCAAAATAAAATAAAATAAAATAAACAAGTTTGAGGCAAGATAAATGTTCAGAAAACGACATGATTAAAATAATAACAAGGGTTGAGCTGCAAAAATAAATAAATAAATCGCGGTTTGTTTGTGGTGGTTCTACCTTTTTTTTGTTCTTGTCACACTTTTGTGTGGGACCCATGGAAATATTTCATAGAGAGGAAAAGAAGACACAGCCAAGAGGAGGAAACATGCTTTGTTACAATGTCAGTAGAGAAAATTCAGGTGAAGAAATGATGTGTAAGAGTCCAAAGCCAACAGCCAGGGTCAAGGTCAAATACTCCCTTAGTACCTCAATCTGGATTTGCTCGGCCAGAGCAGGTGCCTCCAGAGTTGTTCACACTCTGTTGTGGCCACAGGAATGATGACATGGGCCACCTCCTATCATTCCAGTTGGGCCTGGCCAAACACATGGCAGGAGTGCCTGACTGGTAGTGATTAACAGGCCGGAACTGAAGGGAGAAAGAGGAGAAGGATGGCATGTATAGATTTAAAGTAAAGGACTTCAGTTGGCAGACAGGAGGGAGAGATGTCAATCTAAGAAAAGGATAAAGTGCCACACCAGAGTGCAGACAAGCATGTAACTGTGATCACAAGGAGAAATATTAGTCTGAACCAGGCATTAGTAGGATAATCATGTGTGGAGAGCCAGTGTGCTTAATAGTGGTTAGGGTGTTGGACTGGGACTCCAGAGATCTGTGTTCTTGTCCCCACTCGGCCATGAAGCTCACTGGGTGACTTTGGACCAGTCACTGAGCCGGTTCGTACGACATGGAAACCGCAGGGGAGCAGAAGCCTCCCGCGGTTCCCGTGTCATGCGAATGCCGGCCGGGGGCGCCCCCGCGGGATGGCTGTGTGTGTGGCATGAAGCACGCAAAGTGACCATGGGCGGTAGAGGGGTAAGCTCCTACCACGCACGGCCACCCTGCTGTGCGAACAGCAGGCGGCCGTCCCGCGGGGCCTGCACAGAGGCGGCAGCCTAGAGTGGCTGGAGCTGCGGCCGCTCCGACCTGTAGGGGCAAACGGCCCCTCTGGGCATCCCGGGCCACCGCCTGCTAGCGCCGGGAGGCCCGCACTGCGGTGCGGAGACTGCCGGCTCCACCGGGGTTCGCCCACATGCGCGGGGCGCAGGTCGTCTGTGGTGCCCCACTGGACCCCGCAGATGGCCCCCGCAGATGGCCCCGTGGTGCCTCCCCTGCTCACCGCCTGGATCGTACGAACCAGCCCACTGACTGTTAGCCTAACCTACCTCACAGGGTTGTTGTGAGGATAAAATGGAGAGAAGGAAAGGAAGACCAAACTGCCTTGGGTTCCTTGCAATAGAAATAAATAACAGAATTTGGTTGAATGTGTGACTGTAGTTTTAAGGCACCTCCTTTATAGGTTTGAGGAAGCCAGCCCTTGGTTTAAAGGGGCTGGCTGGCCCTCAGTATGCATCAGCATGGTAGGAGAGAGAACAACTGCTACTATTAGTTCTTTAAAAAGACCATTTTATTTAAGAACTGTTGGTGCCTGTTTCCTGGAGTGATCATTAAACATCAAATTGCATCAGGAGTGGGGTGGAAAACAAGAACAAGGAGAGAATAAATAAAATGAAAGAGGAACATTTTGGTAGAGGACTGAGCTAAGAGGATGGAGGGGTTCAGCAGAACTGAGACTTAGTAGCAATGCATCAGAATCTCGGAAAACATTTAAACAAGACTTCAACATCTACATGCAACCCACAGCAGTGGATGGGGGAAAAAAAAGATGCTCAAAAGTTAGCTATTTTCCAACAACACAGTTATATCTGTTGGTGTGGATGCAGCTGGCAGTAACTGTGGTAATACTTTTCTAGCCACAAACCTGAGAATAGCTGAAGTAGTATCTTGGACCATTTCAGATTCATGTTTCCTTCTTGTGTGATCATGGGCAATATGCACATGTATTGGGTATAAACATCTCCACATAGAGATTCTATATATGGCCCCAAATGCAGAAGACCACATGATGAGTCCTTCACATGCACAGGGCAGTCCTCCCTTTTTGTAAACATCTTCCCATAGTGCTCAGCCTAGTGCCCCTCACATTGGGGGAAAATTTCAACACCTCAGTGCAAGTAGCTGCTGTCTAGAGTGGGAAAGTGTGAAACTCTGATGCACTCCCAACCTTTTGCTACACCCACCAAAAGGGCTGTCTGGATTGTGACCAAAATCTTTTTTTCTATCAAGCTGTCTACAACCAAGACATTGACAGTATTTCTATATTGGGCAAGGTGACACAAAAGTCAGCTTAAGGATTTCTGCTAGACCTAGCAGAAGAAAACATATCAATTTAACAAGGAAGTAAACACGGACACTTTAAAATACTGAATTCAACCAGGGATTCTAAATCGTGTTTTAAGTTTTTAAGGTTATTTCTTATTCTGTACAGCAATACTCTGTTGACTTTACAATGCAAGCCTTCCATAATTCATTCTGCTTGATTAGTGTCTTTGATGACTTGGAGTGTCAGCTCGTGCAGGATTTGCAGCACAGGAAAAGGATACTGAGAGCTTTTTGTGTACTCTGTGGTGCTGACTAGTTGTAGAACTATAGAGGTTAACTGCACTTTTTTTCCTTGATACTTAGTGGCATCTTTCCTTTTGGAAATTTTCTTCCCATGATCCACCAATTTGCAGGGATGGGGACTCGGACTCGAGGACTCGACTCGTGAGTCGGACTGAGTCCCCCCTCTGACTCGACTCGGACTCGAGTCCCAATATTTTTAATGGGACTCGAGACTCGACTCGGGACTCGAGACCAAGGACTCGTCAACATCCCTGGGCTGTGCCAGAAGGAGTGGAGAGGAGCATGATTGCCGGCGAAGAGCGCATGGAAGCGAGGTGTGCCGCTGCTCGGCCACTATGGATGGCTACCAGGAGTGCAGCCCCAACAGTGTGTCAAGATTTATTTTGATTGATGTGTTGTGTACTTGGGAGAGGCAGAAGAAGGACCTGAGATTACTCTGTGTGGCTGCTGAGTATGAAGTAGCCTTATTTTATTGGGAAAAACCCCCATTGATTTTAATAGGGACTTGTGGAGTCAGCTTTGGGAGTGACTCGTGACTCGTGACTCATGAGTCACCATTTTGGACAAAGGACTCGGACTCGGACTTGAGACTCGGGTCCGAAGACTCGTGACTCGACTCGAGACCAAGGACTCTTCAACATCCCTGCCAATTTGTACCCCATTGATGTCACTTTCTCCTGCTGCTGGTATGTGCATTTTTGGAACATTTTATTTTTTTAAGCCTACACTACTCATATTGTATGTGTATGGGGGGGGGTATCATATCGTACATTTGCAGATTATAATACACCAATTTCCTTTATAGTTCAAATAGTGAAAGGAACAGTGATCTCATGAATGAATAACTGATAAGTAAGGTGGCCACTAATTCATTGGCAAAAAAGAGGAAATGTATCACCAAAAATGAGGACAAAAGATTTGTGTAAAATTTACATGTACTGATTTATATGTACAGATACAAATTTAAAAATAATTATGACGGGCAGTATTCTAGAACTAATGTAAATTATGTTGCACTAGAGTAAGCGACCTCTAGAGCAACATGAATAGTGTTTGCTGGTGCGACCGGTTTCCCAAGAAACCAGTTGTGCCAGCAAACACTTACTGTTGAGGTTGCTTACGCTAGCACAGTGTTCTCCAATCTTGGGTCCCCAGATGTTTTTGGCCTACAACTCCCAGCATGCCCCAGCCAGCGTAGCTGGGAGTTGTAGGCCAAAAACATCTGGGGACCCAAGGTTGGAGAACGCTGCGCTAGCACAATGTACTCTACGTTGGCGTAAGTGTGAAATAGGATACTGCTTGTAATTGAAATAGAAATATAATAGATCTCACTGTATTGGTGAAGACTGTGACTAGGTGACCTGTATGGTGGCTCAGTCTGTTGTCCGTGTGCTAACGCTTGATGGGAACTTCAAGCCCCCTGCTGTTTCTTCTTATGGCTCTTTATGTTTAAACCAGGCTTGTTCCTTGGATGCACGAAGGCTGCATACAATGTGGACACAGAGAGAGACGTGTTGAGTGACTACTCTGCAATTATGGATATCTTTCCATCTGAAGACATACCGAAGAATGAGCCTAAACATAATCCAGAATTGGTTTATAATGTGTTTGGGTTAGCTTTCACTCAGCAGGGGTAAGCTGCGTTGCATTGGCAGAATGGTTCACTGGCATTATAATATGCTTACTTGGTGTGTGTGTGTGTGTGTGTGTGTGTGTGTGTGAGCGAGCTTTTAAATGATTGTAGTGTATCCTGGACGTGAGGGCCCAATAAAGTTTATTTATTTGTCTTAAATCTAAGCAAGTTAGGGTGCAATCTTATGCATGTTTAGACAGAAAAAAGTCCTGGCTGGGGAATGCTGGGAGTTGTAAGACTTTTTTCTGTTGAAACATGCATAGGATTAATATATAAGGCATGCATGCCTGTTACTTTTAAAATACCACTGATGGTCAAAAATGGTGGTTAGGAAACAATGGATGAGTGAACATACTGCTTCCTACAAATGCGTACGCATTTATGGGTGAAAGCTGTATGTCTAAATAGAAAGTTACCATTAAATACTTGGGTGGGCATAAAGGAAAGGCAAAATACAGTGATTCCCCACTGCAAAATGAACACTTTTTAAGAGCCAGCAGTGAAGAATTGTTCAAGAGAGCACACTGAGGGAGCAAAGCTAGCCCTGAATTGGTGTTAAGAAAGTTTCACGGTCTCTTCTGCAGCTTTCCCTCTCCTCTTTTATGCAATAGTTATGCCTCTGATCTGCTGCCTGGCCCAAGCCTGACATGTATTTGTCTGCTCCCCCCTTCATTTGTGTCATTACGGTACTTTAAACTTAAGCTTGGTCTTTAGACCACTTTGGACTAGAGATGGGGGGGGGGAGCCTTTCTCCGTTAAAATCCCCTGTAAGCATTTGAATACTCTCCTGTTTAAAATAATTCCTTGCAAGTACAAATCTAGCATATCAACTGGAAAGATTCCAGTTTAGCCATTCTGCGCAAGCTAGTTTTCTATTTGCAGGATTTATTTATTTTCAAATGCAGGGAGCATTAAAAAATGTGATCCTACACATGAAGTGGTGTAGTCCATTTACCACCTCATACCTCTACCGCCTAATTCTGCTGCATGAGTAGTTTAAGTCTCTGTCTTAATATTATGGCTAACTCCAACATTATGCTGGCAGAAAAATTACAAGAGTCAGTGTTGCTTTGCTAGCAGTTGCTTACACTAGTTGTTTTGCTAGTGGTTGTACAACTCATAGATCTGGGACGCAGAACCTCAGGCCCAGGGCCAAATCTGGCCCTCTGCGGATCCCCAGAAGGCTGTATAAATAATGCCTTGTGCAACAGCTTGAGCAATTGTGGAACAGCTTGTGCAACAGCTTAGAATCATATAATCATAGAAGAACAGAGTTGGAAGGGGCCTATAAGGCTATTGAGTCCAACCCCTTCAGGGTACCTGAAGGTAGGGGTGTTAATCCTACCTTGGGGGGGGGTGCTCGCCTTTTCTCGGCGAGCACCCCCCCAGAAGGCCCGAATCCCCACGCGGGGTCCCGTCGCATCATTTCCAGCTGCGTTTTTGGCGTAAAAACCAGGGCAACCTAGCTTAAAAAGGCCAGGATTTGCTACACAGGGAGGGAGGGAGGGAGCTGGAAAAAAAAGCGCTGCCTTAAAAGAGGCCAGGTCACTCCACCCCTCGTTGGGCTGATTGCCCGAGGCAGTGGTCTGATTGTGGTCTGACCCTCTTCTCCCACCCCACATGCAAAATTCTCCCCAGCAACATGAGGCAGCTGGGGGAAGGGTATTCTGTTACTTTGAAGAAGTTGAACCCCGATGGCACTCATAACACTGATGAAAGTCACTCGCTTGCAAAGGCTTTCTCTTTTGGTTCAAGCTAGGAAGCAGATCGGGATGCGCATTTCATTGTGCATGTGGATCTTCTCCATCCATTGGGATTAAAATGTGATCATTGTGGGCACAAATCTCCAGATCAGCGTGTTTAGTTTAAGAACTAGCTTAAATTCAGTCCCAGCTAAGAACCACGCATACAAGCGTTTGTTCAATTCCCATTGATTTTACTAGGGCTTATACATAGTTTTAAGTGCTTTCCTGAACCGCTCCCCCAACACACATACACTTTGAATCATTGACATAAGAGGCAATGGAAGAAAAATCACTTAAATAAAAGTCAAATATTTGCCAAAAGCGAGAGAAATCTTTCCAAGCTTTAGGAACATTCAAGAAATGGAAAGTATTAAAAAGCACCCAAAACTATGAAATATTTGACAGTTTCTTTTTAAATGAGACTGTGCTAGCTATCGTAAATATAAAGGTACCATATTGCCTACAGACATTTGCTGAACTTTCAAGTATTCATTTGGCTCAAGGCAAGCACAGATCACTGCCAAATGACTGAAAAATGGTAAGTGTGTGTTTAATATATATTTCCCAGAAGCCTATTCCTTATTCTTAAGTCAGCCTCTTTATATTTGTGACACTGTTGGTCATGTGCATCATATTATGTCAAGTTGCATCACAGGATTTCTGTAGCCTGCTGGTAACGTCACTTTGCATTATAGATTTAAAGAAACCCTTCTTTTTTCTAGTATGAGTTGAAGGTGATAATCACCTGAAAAGGATTCTGCTATCCAGGAAAAAGGAGCAGCAGCATATTCTCACTGAATACTTTTTCTTTCTTCAACCAATAACTTTCTGTAAATGCCTGTGCATCATAGGCTTGGAACAAATAGTGGGGTACTTCACAGCTGGTGAATCTCTTATTGCTTTAGCTCTGATGTCTGCATGTTATCACTCCGTGCAAATTATTTAGCAGCTGCCATCTTATTTATAGGTATGAACTGCACAAATTAATCTCATAAATAATTCATCCCCCCCCTTTTTTATTTTCCTTTTCCTTCCTTCCCTTTTTCTTCTTTTTTTTATTGTTGGCTTTTGCTTTGAATTAAAATGCTGCCACAGTTAAGAATCTCCTTTTTGTCATGCCGGTGTGCCAATTGTTTGCGGCGGCGTGTTGCTTTTAATTTCCTCAAGCTAATCAAAATGTGAACGATATAGCTATATAAGTTATGAGGACACAAAAAGGAAGCATCTTTCACTCGGCAGTTCACAGGAACATGAAGAAGAGCCATATACTGCGGCCCTTGGCTTTCACATCACCTGAGATCCTGCTTAAGTAGCAATGCTGTGATGACACCTGGTCCTTCTGCGTGCAGATACCTGTAATGTGCTATACCACTGCAGCATGGTCCTTTCCTTTACCATTGCCAACCACCACATTCTGCAAGCTAGATCTGGGTTTCTGACTACCATGTGACTTCTATCATGTAATGTCCAATTCAGAAGAAGTAATCAGATGTGAAAGCCTGGATCCTATCCTAACAGTATGGCACTGCTGCACAACTGAATGGTAAATAGACTGCTGTTTGGTGAATAATGACTCCCTTTTAGAATTCAAACCAGAAAAGGGATCTTTCTTCACCCACCCATAATAAGACGTAAGAATGTCACTGCGGACCAAATGGAAAGCCGTTCGTAAGTTTGTTTGCTAGTAGACTCCTAGGGAGCCGAACACAAAAATCCAATAAATAATTAGCTCTCCTGTGACAGGCTTCTGAATTACTGTGATACATTAATTGGACAAAATTAGCATGAATTAAGGCAAATAAGTATAACATGTAATTTATTACTTACTAAGCATGGTGCTGCAGTGGAAGGCTCAGATTTCCCTTAAGATTGCTTTAACAGCTATAATGCATTCCTTAATTTACTCTGTGGAAAATCAATTTTTTCAGAGTTCATTAAGCACCAATATGTTACAATGCAAATCCCTAGAGCACAGAGCCACAATACATTATGCAAATTCATGCCAGCACGGAACCAATATGTAAATAGCAATAATGCTATTGTCAGGTTCCTATTGATAACTATACTGGGAAGCACAATACTTGAAATGTCTTTGAGTCTGTTGATGTCTTCTCACATGCTTGATCAAATGGCATTTCTTTGGAGAGTTGTAGCAGTCTAAAAGTCCCTGTTTGCAAGGAAGTGGCATTTAATACTTTTTGACACTTTCATGATCATCAGTCTTTTCTCAATGGAAACTCAATATTTTATATTCAACTGAATTTGATGGATATTAATGTAGGCTGTAGTTCGGTTACATATTACATGAATATGAATACATCCATTGTCTGTGTTGCCTTAGAGTATATATATATATATATATATATATATATATATCCATTGCCTCTGGTACCACCATCTGAAGACTGTATGGTGCATCTTTATACACATGGTCCAATGCTCAAGGTGTTTCATCACTCAGCACTGGTGTCAAGGGTAGGCATGCTTGGGCACCTGCCAAAGACCTGCACCCCAGTAGGGGCCCACTGACAAAAGCCCTTCTAGAGTTGCTCCTCCGCTTCATATTGCAACCTGTTTCTTCACCTGCTGCTCACTCTGGCCCACACAATGGTGGTGATGAGAAGGTGGAGCAGCAGATGCCACTGCCTACTTGCTCACTGGCTCTCTGCCTCCCAAGCAAGCAAGTGGTAGCAATGATGAGAAAGAGGATGAGGAACAACAGCAGCTAGTGACAATGGTGGTGGAAAGGTCAACCCACTGAGGGAGGAGGCCCATTGAGGATGTCTTGTCTGAGGGCCCTTAAAAACCATGGAGTTACACTGTCACCAGTGCAAAGCTATTGAAACGGGTGAGAGTGGTTAAAGGACAGATTGGTGGAGTGGTTCAAGGATGAAGTTGAAAGGCAATAGGCCAAATCAACTTAGAGGAACATAGGAATCTGTGTTGTACCAGGTCAAACTACTTGTCCATGTTGAAACCTAATATTGCCAGTTCTGACTGGCACCTGCTCTCTAGCGTTTTGGCCGAGGGCATTTAGCAACTGAGGATGTAGGCATCAGAGAAGAGATAGGAGCAGGCATGCTTAAGTATCATCTGAAATATTTAAATGTATTTAAAAGAACTGCTACGGTTTTTCAGATAAGAGAATACAAATTAGATTCTTAGTTCCTGGTTGAAATTTAACAGATCATAATTTTCTTAGTATTTTACAGGGGGAGCCTAGGAAAGGGACTCTCTTTCCACAGCCACAGATATATTCAACCTTTACTCACTTTTTAACCTCACAGAAGTGAGTCACACAGTTGGTATCTTGCTGAATAGAGCGGTGTTTTGCAGTTGCTAGTCCATTGAAATGAATGGGTCTGTCGTTGGAGGAAATGAACAACCCATAGGGGCATGCCAGTGGTAATTATCTGACTTTCTGTAGCTGGAAATTAGGTTAGACTTATTTACTGTTCCAAAGGGAAATAAAGACCATACGTTTTATAAAAAGACACCAAGTAATTAAAGCTACTCTGACTTTTGAAGTCTACTGCTGTTTTTTGTTTACCAGTATCTGCTGTATTATACCAGTTTGGCTGTGAAACAATATCTGGCAAATAAAATAAAATAAAAACCCAAACAAAAAAACAAACAAAAACAGGTAGAGGAAACAGGTAGATATACCTTCAAAAGGTAATATCTTCAACAACTGTAAAGGAAATGCAACATTTCCCTCATTTTTATAGAAGGGTAGTATTAAGTGCCTTCTAACATTACACACAGCTGTTTTAACATATGGATATGAGCTATATTGTCCAGCTATTTGTCCTCTGCCCTTTTCTTTCTAGGGTGACAGACATAGATTCAAAAGTGTGGGGGAAGTGGCTTGAATACACATTGCCTTGAAAATAAATTTCTCAGAATTCATCAAATGTGTGTTCAAGGTTCTTCCACCACATTTCTGAATCAATGTCTTTCTTCACCCTCATACTCAGTTCAGCTAGTTCATGTGGATCGGCAGAGAAGTATGTTATGGTCCCTGACTTCATCTAGGATGTCTTGGGCCACTGTTAAATTCATATGCCATTTGAACATGCAATCATCATAATAAAAAAAATTATATATTTATTTCCTTTGAGAGATAAATTATATTATATAATTATATTCTATGTTATATATTTATTGCCTTTGAGCTTTTCTACATGAGGCATTTCTTGTGTGCTCACGGTTGTTTACAGGTTCTTTAGACAATGTTTAGACAGTGACCTTCGCCATGCCCCCTCCATGATGAGCTTCCGCCGCACATTAAAAACATGGTATTTCAGGCGGGAATATGGGGTGGGTTAGGATTTTAAAAGAATTTTTTATACTGTTTTAATTATCATGTTTTATTGTATTGTTTTAATTGTACATCGCCCCAGGTGGCCGGCCAGATGGGCGATTAACAAATATAATAAAATAAATAAATAGATAAATAAATGTTGTGTTCCTCCAGGTTCACTTTTTAAGAGCACTTTCCTGGGGGTGGGGGGTTGGAGCTGAGAAAATAGGGTATTATTTCTGAAAGCAAAAAAACCCCAAACATATTTTCCTACTTGTGTAATTGCTTTATTCTGCTATAGTACAGCGCCACCTACAGGTTATGTAGAGGAAAAGCAGGAAAGGAAAAGCTTGTTATGTAGAGCTCGGATCTCAATTTTGTGACAAAACCAAAAGTAGATACAGTGGATTAACACCCTCATGTAGAAAAGCTCTTTGTGAGGATAGAGAATGCGTATTTGAGCTGTATGAACAGCCGATTTATTTCATAGGATGGTAGAGACCTTAGGAAGGGTTCAGATGAACCACCCCCCATATGAAGGGTTGTGTTGTGAAGGGCCCCCCACCATCCATCTGCTCAGTGTGTGTGAGAAGAGTCTCTACACATGTACCAATGTAGAGAGATCCTCTACATAACAGGAGAATCCTGGTCCAATCGGGATCCCCCCTTGTGTTGAAGATCTCCACACATGCATATGCACAGGGCCCCTTCTCATACACGGCAAATGCGCAGGTTACGGAAGCTTGGCCACAAGGCACAAAGCCAGGGGGAGGAGCTAACCTGTGTGGCCCCACAAACCTCTTCACACACTACTTGAATGCATAAGGGAGGTGGTTGTCTGAACCACTCTCTTACCTTTGTCTCTCAGGGAGTGAGCTAAAACTGTTCCTCTTATTAAGCATTCCTTTTTAGTACAGGCCACTGGGGTGGGGGGGAGTGAATGTGGCTGCAGAGCAGTCCCAGGACTTCACATCTCCCATTTTTATGCTGGAAAGAAATAGATGTTTAAAGGTATGGATAATGTTTTGTGTTGCAGTCATCTACTGAATTATTTTTTAAAAATTTTTGTGACATTGCAATGAAAGAATGATATTTTCTCCCACCCACCGCCCGCTTCCTTTGAGGCCACTCAGTGAGACTGGGCTTAACATATTAACCTATTGAACTCCTTATTGACTGCATCAATCCCAGTCAAAGAAATCCAAGGGTGAAGACAGACATATGTTCTAAGTGTGGTGGGAGTGGGTTTGATACACATTATTTACCCTGAAAACAAATGCTTTGGCATGCAGCATCTGTGTGCTGAACTCATTTCCTTCACACTTCAGAATCAGCAGCTTTCTGTTCCCCCTTCCTGCTATCTTCTTTCAGATGTTTGTCTTCTTGGGGCTTCACACCTTGAATGAACACATGTGAGGCAACGAGCAGTATTGTGATCGCAGGCTCAAACCACTGCTGTATGAGCATTCAACCAAAGCACTTGAACACAGGGCTGCTCCTTCATCTTTATCTCTCTCTTTCCACAGGCTCCCTGTCCGTCTGACTACTGGTCTGGAGTGTTTGCATCTTGTGTTGGGCCAGTGGGACAGATTAGGGATTCTGTCGGTGTTCCGCCCACCCCACTGCTCAACAGACTCCCTACCTGAGCTGATGGAGGTGGTCTCAGTTGTGATGCTGAGGTCCCCCAGGCTATTGGTCCTTGGGGATGTTAACATCCATGCCGAGGGCACCCCATCTCGGGTGGCTCAGGATTTCATGGACTCCTTGATGACCATGGGACTGTCCCAACATGTCATTGGTCCAACGTATGTAGCAGGGCACACTCTAGACTTGATTTATTTTCAGCCAGGCATGAGGAGAGTGATCTGAAGTTAGGGGACTTTGAATTTGTCCCTTTGTCATGGTCAGGTCACTGCCTGCTGATATTGCACTCCCCTTGAAGGAGCAGGTTCATAGCTTGGGGGTCCTCCTTGAGCCATCTTTGTCACTTGAGGTTCAAGTGGCCTCAGTGGCATGGAGTGCCTTCTACCAGCTCCAGCTGGTGGCCCAGCTATGCCCATATCTGGACAGGGATAGCCTGATTTCAGTAATCTATGCACTGGTAATCTCTAAGATAGACTACTGCAATGCACTCTAGGTGGGGTTGCCCTTGAAGAATGTTCAGAATCTGCAGCTTGTGCAAACCATGGCAGCCAGACTAATAACTGGGAGCAGGAGGTCTGAACACATAACACCAATTCTGGCCCACTTGCATTGGCTGCCTATATGCTTTCGAGCCTGATTCAAGGTGTTGGTCTTAACCTATAAAGTCCTACACAGCTTGAGACCGCAATACTTGACAGAACGCCTCTCCCGACCACAATCTACCCGGACACTACCCTCAACGTCTGGGGCCTTCCTCCAACTGCCCCCTGCAAGGGATACTCGGTTGGTGGCAACAAGGAAGAGGGTCTTTTCGGTGGTAGCCCCCCAATTATGGAACAAGCTCCCCACTGAGGCCCGCCTGGCACCAACTTTACTATCCTTTCAGTGCCAGGTTAAGACTGCCCTCTATGCCAAGGCATTTAACAGCTCCAAATAGTACATGGGTGACAGTGGTTGTGTTATGTGTTAGCTTTTCAACAGGTCTAGTTGTATTAACTTGTTCTTAGCTATTTAAGTCATTTTTAAATTAGGTTTTTAAATTTTAGCAGAATTTTTTTAAATCATGTTTTTATTGTTTGTATTTTATAATAGTTGCAAACTGCCCAGAAAGCTTTGGCTATTGGATGGTATAGCAATAAAATGAATGAATAAATAAAACTCTTACTTCAAGTCATACACATCACTTCTTCCCTACCAAAGGGTTCAAGTTTCCCCTGCTGCTTAGAGAACTTAGAATGATAGAGGTCCCTACTTCCAGCATTTGCCAGTATGATCTGCAAATCTACCACCAATGACGTGGCCCTGCTTTGTGTGCACAAGGAAGGACTAGAAGCAAGGACTACTCCACATGTTTGCGGTCTAGATAGCATTTCTGCATTTTGATGGCCCACTGCGCTTCGCTGCTGGTTTTACTCCTCCCCCCCCATCCATTGGATGTCTCCATTACATAACACTAGTGTTTTGTGAACACTTCCTTCCTTTACTTGGCACTTTATATCTAAATTCATGTCCCGACTTGATACGCTTGGGGCAGAATCCCCTCAATTGTGCCCTCGCCGTTCGGAAGCCCACAAACTTGGAGGCTTCTGAGTTTCCAGTGCCCTGCCAGGTTGAGGCCAGCAGGGCAGGAGGAGCAGCAGAGAGGCGATTTTCACCTCCCTGTCCTCCCTCTTGGGTGTTTTTCACCTGGAAAAGGCTCAGGATAACTTGTATCCTGGCTTTTCCATCTCTTCCCCTCGCAGCCCACTGGAACACCCCCCTTCCCTCCTCCTCCATCACTTTTCCGATCTCAGAGGGCAGCTGGCATAGTTCTTTCTGTGCTGGCTGCAGGGGGTCAGATCTCCAACTTCCCCTTCTGAGGTCAGAGTGCTGTCTCTGACCTTGGAAGGGTTTTCTGAGCTGTCCTATGGTCCCTGGAATAGCACCATAGGATAGCGCTCTTACAGAGAGGGCCAGTGAGTGAATGATCTGGACAAGATATATAGCAAGCAAAACTCTGGCACCTAAGTGGTAGACCCAAAGTAGGTCTACCTAGTAGAGGACAAGTGGTATCTAGTCACACAAAATGGATCAGTTGTACTTCTTGTTGGAGGATATGGAAAGGAGTCAGTTTTATACTGTTTAGGACAAAGTAGAGTCTCCCCCACCCCCCCTTGCACAGCCTGGTTATTGAAACTGGTTATCACCATGTGGGTTGCTAAACCCTGGTAAAAGGCTCTTCAAAGGAACGGATTGTCCATACAAGGTTTAAAACTAATAAAGACATTTATTACTTTTACTTACAGTCTGTTTATTCGTATATGCAGGATGCATATGGGCAGGGTAGAGTCTTTGGTGTTAAGAGTCTGCTTCATTGGAGGTCACTGGCTGGAAGCCAGCTCAGACCGTGTGTCCATCAGGTTGGAGATGTAGAGAGAGCAAGAGAGCTGGCCACAGAGAGGCAGGAAGTAGGGAGGAGGGGTTACAAAACATGCACCCTGGGGATTGTTCAATTAACCCTTTCCTCCCACTGTAACTCGTGGCTACATTACCTCGTTGATTTAAGCAGGCAATATTACAATTTCCATCACTTCTGTGATGCTTTTAGCACTGAAAGAACTATATCTAAGTGATGCTTAGGTATTTTTAATTAGTGGAGATGGCCATTATCTTCAGACTCGGCATCAGCGCGCTCAGCACAGTGGGGCAATGCCAGCACCCACTGGATAATCAGTGTTCCAGATTACGTGGTGAGCTCCCATGCATAGAGGAGGCTCTCTTGTTCAGACAGTCACCGTCTACGCATACAGGGTGCCAAGAGCAATGATGGAGGGAGTGGGCTAGCATGCTTCCCCTCCTCATGTATTTAAACATGCTCCGAGAATGCCTGAATAGGGCTTGGAATGTTCCATGAACAGGGAACATAACTTGGTACTTTTAGAATTTATGGAAGCAAAAACCAAATGTATGGAAGAGAGGCTGAAGGAATAGAGAATTTCCACCAAAGAGTAGGTTATTTTATGATGAATCCATGGCTACTTCAGTAGAGAAAACAGCACAGGTGGAACCTTCTGCGAGGCACTGGTGGATGAAAGTGATGCTTGACCTTGAGGTCAGAGTTCACAGGCTCATCAGAGAGCACTCATGAAGGCAGAGCCTTTCACATAACCCTCTGGTCAGAGGATGTCCTTGGGAAATCATTCCTTGTTTGCTGAGGCCATTGGGTGCTGTCAGATGAAAAGCCCTCTTAACGTGTTGTAGCAAACAAGATCACAATTCCAAACATAATTACTGCAGCGGAAATGAGATTGTTAAGGACACCCGATGCCCTGTGTCCTCTAATGTATAAAATGAATGTACAAAGCTGTGAAATGAGATCCCTGTAACAGAGGACCCCATAATGACATGAGGCACCTCATCAGATTTGGGGCAGGGTCTGGTGAACTTTAAAATCCTAGAAGAGCAATGAGCAAAACTAGAATTATTTATGAATATCTAATAGATCAGATTTAACAGAGGGTTCCCAAGTCAGTTACTATGGTTAAATAACGCAAGCAAGATTGTATGTAGTGTTTCAAGGAGTTAAGGCTGGTTTCAGAGAGAAAGAGTGGCAGAACATGCACAAACAAAAGATGTTGGACTGCCAGGAAAGACGGTCCAAACAACACTATTTTCCCATTGTGGGGTGACTTTTGAAGTCACCCAATGATGGGATCTCTGTACATTGTGGTTGTCCTGTGGGCAAGCATGTCCTGGATTTTGTTGTATGCTATTCTTTTCAACAAAATGATTTTCACAGCTTGTCCCGATCACTGTGGCTCCAGAATCTGTTCCCCATGCTCACTTTTTTTTTTTTTAAACTAACCTTCATGACAACTGTGGATACCGATTCCTCAGAGGAGATTCTTTTCTCTGGCTTCCCACCCACCACTTCTTTTTATCATGGATTTCTCACGGTGCTGTGTCTTATATCATTGTGGTATGATAACAAACGACTGTGCCAGGGCTCACAGAGTCCTCAGAGGAGGCCAGTGTTGAAACCTGCACTGTAACTTTTCAGATCAAGCTACTAGTCAGAAGTGGGGAACACTTAGCACTTAGGCGCTAGTTGCCTTTTAAGATAGCAATTTGTTTCTGCTTCTGAAAGCCTCAGGTAGAGACTCCAACATTGTGCCTGTGCAAAAAGGGTCATGGCTTTTTCATCCATTCCTTTCTTTTCCTTTTAATTCCACATTACCTGTAATCCAGCAATGTATTATGTAGCACAGACCAGGAAGGTGGTCTGAAGTAAACGCTGCTTTATGGAGCAAGCAGTAGGAAGTGCTATACTCTTTCCCCCAGAGGCTGAAAGCTTTTACATCAATCAGCATGCTGACAATGACAGCCTTGAATTTGCTTCTGAACTTAATCTGTACCATTAGCTGCATGGCAAATCATTATATGGCGTTCATTTTTTAAATAGAGAAATACACATAATCTGAACACTGAGGGCCCCATACGGCCATTTTGCCTGTCTCTCGTTCTGAGTGCATTTTGACTGATACACTTCTTTCTGTGAACCCAGGGAGGAAACAGGATGTATCTGGTGCTTTTTCTTAGGCAAAGTTTTGAACAATGACTCTTACTGTAAAAACGGAATACAATTATTTTCTGTGACAGAGTAAGAGTCTCAGATGTAAATTTAGCATATATTTCTTTTAAAAAGAAGTTGGATGTATTTATACCTCACGCTTCAACCTCAAAGGGTTGCCAGAGCAGCTAACAATTAAAAACAGTCAATTAAAACAACCAGTCATTAAAACAGCAGAGCATGAACAACAGTGGTAGTTGTTAAAACCACATAAAACAGACCCACTGAAATAAAAACACATTTCAAATGGCATCTGAAAAAGTCCTGAGCAAATAAAAAGGCCTTCACCTGGAACTAGGCATTGCCTCTCTAGGGATGACATTCCAGAGATGGGATGCCACCACAGAAAAAAAGCCCTATCTCCAGATCATCACTTACTTTACCTCAGAGGGACAGGGGACCAAAAAAGACATTTGCCCTAAATAATCTGTAAATTGGAATCATAACTGCATATCAAAGTAAAATCGGGTGTGCGAGAGTTTTATTTACATGTCTAATTTACCTTCAGTGCAATCTTATCTTTACCTTCAGTACAATCCATCTTCAGGACAGAGTCTGGTACTGGAATGGCCTTGGCTGCCCTAATGGATGACCTCTGTTGGGAAAGAGACAGGGAAAGTGTAACCCTGCTTTTGATGCGTCAGTCATGGTATCCATTCCTATTGACTCTGTGAGTTTGTTGTCAGAGGCACAGTAATGTAATGATTCTGCTCCTGCCTGAAGGGTTGGTTTCAGCAAGTAGCACTGAGGAGAGGAGGAGGTTCCGCTCAACCCAGGGCATTTGTGCTGTGGGGTACTGCAGGGGTCCATTTTATCCCCCATACTTTTTTCACATTTATATGAAGCTGCTGGGTAAGGTCAACAGGGGATTTGGAGTGAGGTGTTCTCAGTATGCTGACAACACTGCACTCTATTTCTCTTTGTCGTCTGAGGCTGCGCAGGCGCTGAACTGATGACTGGATTTGATCATGGGCTGGATAAGGGCCATGGGTGTGCAGCCTGTTCTAGAAAGCGCAGGTGCATAGCTTTGTGGGGGGTGGGTGGGGAAATAGTCCTTGATCCAGATCTTTCACTTGAAGCCCAGGTGTGTCAGTGGCTATGAGTGCTTTTTACCAGCTTTGGCTCCTGGACAGGTATAGTCTGGCCACAGTGGTTCATGCTCTTGTAACCTCTAGATTAGATTGCTGCAATGCATTGTGTGTGGGGGGACTGCCCTTGAAGATGACCCAGAAGCTTCAGCTAGTGCAAAATATGGCAGCCAGAATTGTAACTGGTACAGCCAGATGGAATCACACTACACTGATTCTGAAAAAGCTGCATTGGCTGCCCATTTGCTCCTGAGTCCAATGCAAGGTGCTGGTGCTTACCTTTAAAGCCCTAAATGGCTTGGGACCCAAATATCCCAAGTGCCTATCTCTATATCATCCCACTAATATTTTCAGATTATCAGAGGAGGCTCTTCTCCAAGTACCATTGGTACATTATGTGACAAGAAGGGAGGAGAGAGCCTTCTCTGTGGTGGCATCCTGAGTGTGGCCCACCCCCACTCCCCATGGAGGTGTGGCTGGTGCCATCATTGCAATCTTTTTGGCACCAGCTCAAAACCTTTCTGCATTCCCAGGCATTTTAACTGATTGACAAGGTCTGTCTATTTATTGTATTTGCTGCCTTTCTTTGGTTGTATTCTGTTAATATTGTTTTATGGTATATTGTAAGACTTTTTTTTTTTTATCATACCCTTGTATGCTGCCCTAGTATCCGCAAGGAAGAAGGCTGATTTAAAAATATTTTAATAAATAAATGCTTACTCAGAAGTAAGTCCCACTGTGGTCAATGGGATTTATTCTCATCATGTAACCATACCTAGGATTGCAGCCTTTGTGTATATATACCTCAGCCACACAAAAGCCCATGCATACACATCTTTCAACACACTATAGCAAAGTTCTCCAACCTTGGGTCCCCAGATGTTTTTGGCCTACAACTCCCAGCATGCCCCACTGCCCCAGCCAGCTATGCTGGCTGGGCATGCTGGGAGTTGTAGGCCAAAAACATCTGGGAACCCAAGGTTGGAGAACACTGCACTATAGCCAGAATAAAACAGGTGAATGGGTGGTGGGGTGTGTCATGTGAGAGAAAATATGACCGAGAAGTGGAAGATCCTTCTTCAGAACTGGGGGATGGACTCCAAGACACACTGACCCTTCCAATCCCTGCAGTTGTTTTAATTATCCTATATTCATGAATTTGTCAGAACCTTTCATCCAGTCCTAAACAACTTTACTCAGAAATCAGTTCCATTCATTTCAGTGGAGCTTTGTTCTAAAGAAACATGCTTACATTTGCTACCATTCACACATTACAGGGATGCTTATCTTTGGCATTTCTTCCCTGTTTTCCTATATGTATCTTTAAAATTCAAGTGTGGGGGCGGAGGGTGGGCAGTGAGATAATCATGGAACTGGCCCTCAGTGGAGGAGGTAAGTCACACCAAATGCAATTTCCCAACACTGCCTGAATGTTTCAAGTGTGCCCCTTTACCAGGGACAGTCCCTATTTTCTGGTCCCTGTCCTGGGTAAGTCACTATCCTGATTTTATCTGTGTTTGTGCCTTTGTCAGGTGCCTTGTTACAGCTTTGCTCCTGGGAGTTGCTAGGCTTGTCATTCTTCAGGGTTCCCAGTCTCTCCAGGTACAGCCTTCCCCAATATGCTTGCTTTCTGTCCAAAGCCAATCCTACTGAGGTTTGAGCTGGACAGGTTTCTGGCTGTGGAGCCTATTACCATCTACCAGGGATGTTGAAGAGTCCTTGGTCTCGAGTCACGAGTCGAGTCACGAGTCTTTGGACTCGAGTCCGAGTCCTTGGTCCAAAATGGTGACTCACGAGTCACGAGTCACTACCAAAGCTGACTCCACGAGTCCCTATTAAAATCAATGGGGTTTTTTCCCAACAAAATAAGGCTACTTCAGATGTGTGGTTTAAATAAATTCTAGGCACAAGTGTGCCTTTTTATTTCAAAACTCTTTTAATGATTTAAAAAAATAAACTTGCTGTACTTCCTAAAACTTATCCATGTTGCATTTGAGGAACATGATTTTTTCTAAATGTTTGGCCCCCATTCTGGAACGGTGAGATCTCATCACAATTCCACCCTCACTGAACACCTGCTCCACTGGTGATGAACTTGCTGGAACCAGAAACACACTCAGAGCAGCCACACAGAGTAATCTCAGGTCCTTCTTCTGTCTCTCCCAAGTATGCAACACATCAATCAAAATAAATCTTGACACACTGTTGGGGCTGCACTCCTGGTAGCTGTCCATAGTGGCCGAGCAGCGGCGCACTTCGCTTCCATGCGCTCTTTGCCGGCAATCACGCTCCTCTCCACTCCTTCTGGCACAGCCCAGGGATGTTGAAGAGTCCTTGGTCTCGAGTCCCGAGTCGAGTCTCAAGTCCCATTAAAAATATTGGGACTCGAGTTCGAGTCGAGTCAGAGGGGGGACTCAGTCCGACTCACGAGTCGAGTCCGAGTCCCCATCCCTGCCATCTACCTCAGGGATGAAGAACCACAGGCTTGGAGCCCAAATCCGGCTCTCCTGGAGACCCAATTCAGCTTTCCAGGGTTCGTCAAATGGCCATGCCCCATTCTCCTGGCCCAACCCCCTTTCTGTCAACTGCCAATCGTTGGGAGTCGCTTGGCTTTTGTACAGTTTTCTCCCCCATTCTAAAGTTGCACTGCTATGCAAGTTTAGGCAGAGAAAAGGCCTACAACCCCCAGCATGCTGCAGTGAGTTGTAGGCCTCTCTCTCTCTCTCTCTCTCTCCCTCTCCATACGTAGGATTGCACCCTAAAACGTTGAGATGCTTCTCCTATGGCTTAATTATTGGCAGTAAGAGCTTTAAACTAAAATATGCTGGCATTTTGGGCCCGTCCCTTTCGCCTTTGGCACCCCCCTTGTCTTTATGGAATATGGCCCTTGAGAACTTCTCAGAAATAGAATTTGGCCTTCAGCCTGAAAGAGGTTCAACATTCCTGATCTACCTTCAATAAAATAACTCCTCCTAGGTTTGAGTAGGAGCAGTTCAGCCTCACTGCAGCTCATGATGAACAGATAGAATAGAGGTGACAATGGAAGCACTACTGACAGGGCTACAGTGATGGTTTCATTGCTTCTGGCAAAACGAGGCGATACTCCTTTTCAGTTTTAGGCAGCTGCACAGCAGATCATCATCATCATCATCATCATCATCTTGTTTTATACATTTTTTTCATGCCCTTCAATGTAGAACATTTCCAGAGTGACTTACAAAATCATCATCCTCATCATCTAAAACAACATCAATCATGTCATTTATTTATTTATGGAAATGTCCTTACCACCCTTGTTAGAAAAGTGGACATGGTGTATTTACAAAGTGTAAGAATAAAGCTCTATCATACACGTATAATGAACAAGACTGTATATAGCACACATTGTTAGATGTATTAATCTCTCTGCTCTCCTAACCTTGCCCATCTGCCAATTGCTTTTAGCCAGAGAACCTTAAAGAGTTCTGTTGCTTCTTTGTTTAGTTGTATGTCTAATACCGCTATATCTTCTCCTTGGCCGCTATCTTGTCCCAAATGTGTATTTTCTTGTGCCAACTCCAGATGTACAAACAAAAGAGGAGTTACTTCAATTGATAAGGGGTACCAAGACTAGCAAGTATATGAGACACCTGATTTCTCAGGCACCCCAAAGGTCATGAGAAACATCAACCTAGCCAAGGGAGGAAGGGATAGATAGCCTTCTGCGCAACTAAAGACTGATACTATGTTCAAAGAAAAGTATCTGATTGGTTGTTGCCATGTTCAAATGAATGTACGTGATTGGTTAGTATGATTAAGCGAACGCATTTGATTTGCTGAAAATAGATAAACCAATGAGTGTAAAAAGCATAAAAAGGCCTGCATGCTCCCTTTTCCCCTTGTTCAGCTCTGTTTTGGGCACCCGCCCGTGCTGAACCCTCTGTACAGAATAAACCTTTGAAAAACCTCATTCCTGGTGTGCTGCTTCACTTTCCTTGAGTATTGGTTCTCTGGGGAAGGACTCTGAACATATGTTTGCAACACCCTTCAGTAGTAATTTGCAGGGAATTGCATATAAAAAGAAAATATAAAGAACAATTAAAATACAGGTGCAGGTAAATCAAATTGGAAGAGTCATACAATGCAAAGAGAGCCACTGTGATGTAGTGGTTAGTGTTGGACTGGGGCTGGGGAGACCCACCCAGCCCCAGATTCGGGTCCCCACTGTCATGAAGCCCACTGGGTGACTTTGGGCCAGTCACTGATTCTCAGCCTCACCTACCTCACAGGATTGTTGTCTGAGGACAAAATGGAGAGGAGGAGGAGGATCATGTATGTCACCTTGGGTTCTCTGGAGGAAAGGGCAGGCCGTAAGTGTAACAAATAAATGAATAAAATTGCAGCAACATCTTAAAGAGCTAGATAAAAACTAGAGCTACATTTAAGTGTAAAAGATCTGGGGAAAATAAAAAAGGACTTCACCTAGAACCAAAAGGACAATAAAGTAAGTACCAAGTTGACCTCTCTGGGGAGAACATTCCCTAATTGGGTGCCACCACTGAGAAGGCCCTCTCCCTGCTAGCCACCTGCCTCACCTCAGACAGCAGGTACTACCAGAAGGCCTTCAACCTAAGATCTTAACGTACAGGTAGGCACATACAGTACTGAGACAATAACAGTTGTGGCCTATTGAACTCAACAGCAAGGCTGCATTCCACAGACTTGACTTTTCCTTTGTAGTTACCTCCTGAGACGCTTGGCTTTGCCTTCCCTACCACCCCTGTATTCAATTGGCAAGTAAATTCTGTGGCAGAAGATTGTCCATTGTATAAGCAGAAATCTGGGCTACAGAATTCTTTATTTCTGTTCTAAATTCATTATAACAAAAGATTAATAATTGCTGGGAATAAGCTTTCCATTATCCAAACCTCTTATCCAAACACACACACACAACCTGTCCTCCTCTCCATGGAGTCCTAGATCATTATATAGCTTTATGTAAAAAGCTGAATTCACATCTGATTATCTGGATGTTTTTGATGTTTGTAGGTCATTCAGAGAAATAAGGCTGCATTGTACTAAATTGTTGTGGGTTTTTGTGGCCTCCAACAGGTCAATGCACGGCTTATTAGGATGGTTTATAACATTTTAAAGGCTTTTCAAATGGAACGTGTGCCCAGATTGCCTAACTATCTGTTATCCCCATGGATGCTGCTGCTAACCGAGCACAAAAACGGAGGGAAAAAATATTAAAATAAAAGGGACATATAGTGGAGTGTTGTTGGTGGCAGGACTTCAGCAGAAGAACTGTTGAGATCAAACAGCAAGTCTGACCTTTTTCTTCTGAAGCCTTACCTTATTAAAGGCTCATTTCTCAGGCCTAAATAATGAAAAGGAGCTTTGGGGGAAAACTGGAGAAGAAGGGGAAAAAAGGAGACAGACTGAGAAGTGGAAAGTTTTGACCCCTTTGTACATTAGTACTACCTTTATATTTTTGTCCTATACTTAAATACCATAGTGACAAATGACACAGAAATAAAAAGATAGACAGGGCCTTTTTCTCTCTCCCTGTTTTGAGAAGACACCTCTGCAAATATTCTTAAGGGTCTACTTCTGTAGAGGTTTTGAAGGCCTGGCAGTGATTTCCTTTGCAGTGTCTGTCGTCATTAGTCCATCCCTCAGCAAAAAGGAATCACCTCAAGGTAGTCTGTTCTCTCTGAGTATGTTGGGCTTATTTTCTTTCTTCCTTCTGGGAAGCACCACCAGGCAAAAGAAGTCCACATGTGAAGGCTTAGCTCCAGGTTATGGAAGTTCCTGGGCAAGCTGTGCTTGGTAGCTTCCATGGCTTACTTGGTTGTGGTGTGGATGCACTGGCTGGTTATTTGCCCATCTATGATGACAGCAATGGCAGTGGGACCTGTGGGGAGGGCAAGCTCTGGGCCACATGTCCCAAACTCTGTTAGGTCCTTTCAACCCCTTTGCTTGTAGTGGGCCTCTGGGCTTTCTTGCTGCTGCCTGGCCCACCACCGATGCAAATACCTTTCCTGACCCCCTGGCCTCAAAACAGGCAAACATGAAGGTGAGCCGAGTGGGTTGCCGATGGCAGAACACATGATGGAGAGATGTGCCAGGGTGGGCTGGGGAGGGTGGGCTCGGGAGAGCATGTGGGAGGGGCTGCTTCCATTGTTTGCTTCCTTGCTGTGAGGCAAAGGAGTGGAAGTGGGAAAAGGTGGCCGGCGTGCTGGTGAGGAAAGCAAAGCCTAGTCTTGCCTGGCTGGGGCAGCCAACAGAGGAGCACTGTGGTTGCGTCCTTGTGTGGGTTGTCTAAACGCCAGTCTCATCCAAGCAGGGCTTGGAATGGCACCTCTATGCAGGCCCCTCCCTATCTTCAAAAGGGTGTGTGTGGGGGGAAGATCTAGGCAATTACTGGTTAGCTTGACATTGCTACCTGGGAAGGTTTTAGAACAAATAATCAAGCCGTAACTAATGTAACTACATATTACGTTAATAATCATGGAATGTGTGCTGCTGACCCTGTTCTTTCTTTTTATCTAGAGTAAGTGTGTGAGGCCCAAGTTTGGATTGGGGCCGTGGCATAGTGGGAGAGGAGGATTAAACCTCCCTACCAGAGGTGGTGTTAGGGGGCAGCCCACTAGGACTGGAGCCCCGAATCTCTGGGAGGCCATCTGCCCTGCAGTCCATGGACACTTGCTGAAATAAAGGCACAGGCGCCCCGATGACCTCTGTCACATCAGATCCCCCTGGATGAGCTGGCTTTTTGCCCACATGTGCTTCTCACCTCCTGCTCCCCCCCCCGAAACTTCCTGCCTGAGGTTTTTTTTCTGAAGTCAGATGTCCTCCTCTCCCCTGTCCATACACCCCTTTTAGCAAATATTATGGTGTCCTTAGGAGACAGGGTCCTTTACAGGCTTTAGAGCATATGTAAATTAGCACATGCAAATTTGTGCATTCTTTTTTTGCCCTGTGGGCCTGAGCCCCGGCCTGAGCACCACCCCTGCTCCCCACCCGCAGCCATTTGCTTCCTGAAATCCGGCCCTCTCCACAAGGGGGGTTTAAAAAAAGAAAAACTTCATTGTTACCAGTGGAGGCTTTCTTTCTTTCTTTTGCACTTTAGTCCCAATTGTGCACTTACTCTAGAGTAAAAACAAAGGACAGGGTCAGCTACATGCTACATAATTAATGTAACATCCCATGTAGTTTGGCCTTCAGTCTGTGAGCAAGAATATAATGGGGGATATTGCTGAAGGTCTTGCTGAAATCAAGATATGCTACATCTACAGCGTTCTCCTGATGTACCAGCCAAATAAACCTTGGAGATAAGGTTAGTCTGACATGACCTGTTCTTAAGAAACCCATGCTAGCTCAGAGATAGCTTGTTCTGGTACTCCTCCGTTCAGATTATTGTCATGCATTATATGTTGCCCCCGACTATAGGATGATGATGATGATGATGATGATGATGATGATGATGATGATAAGCTGCAGTAAGTGGAGTCAGCCACAATGGACCTTGACATGCCCATGCTGGCCCAAGGCCTGTTTGCTGCTGCCCTATCACCTGCAGTTCTTCCCTGGGTGATAATTTGGGGTACCCCTGGGCTGTGAGGCCCTGAGGTCCAGACTGATCTGCACCACTGGTCATGCAGAAGACATTTGATTATGAATCTGTATTCCTAGTACTGTTAGGTTTATACAACTGTGCTTCGCTGAATTAGGGCCTCTCTACATGAGGCTTTTACCCTCCACTTTACTGAGGCTTCTGCTTCTGGATTCTTTGAAGGATTAAGATGGGTTCTTTTATACGTGTTTTCCCCCCAGGGTTTTTCTTTCTATGCCTTTCTATATGTTCCATTACACAACCACAAGGTGGTGATGCGGTATAGCGGAATTGCAGAAGTACATGAGCTTTTCATTCCAGTTCATTCCACCATTTTCAGATAATACCAGACTCTTTAAAAAACTGCAGAAATGCTTGGAAAACACGGGAGAGGCCCTGGAAGATGACGACATCATGTAAAGCAGCCGCAAACTACTGTGAGTGAGGAATCATGTGCAAATAATGAATGCCTCCTGTAGAGAAGCTCTTAGGGGCATCGAGGCAGACTTCTGAAATTGCACTGAGACTGCATCCTTCAGTACTACATCTTTCAAAGCAGTCTCTCTCCCTCTCCCTATCTCTTGGATTTTTGAAAGATCTATATCACCTATTGTTGGAACACTAGGATCACGCCAAACTGATGCACGCAAACATTCTTGCTTGAATCATAAAGTTAGCTCAAGGCAACAAGATATGGGCTTGCCCTGACACCAATTCTTGTTCTAGATGTTGCCCGCTTCTGTGCCAGTATAACAGTACATTGGCTTGGCATTCAATTTTTGAAAGTCTACTTTGTGTTAGGAAAAAACAGACTACCGAAAGAATCCGGTGAATTTAATTGAAGGTGTACATGTGCATTTTGCGCCCTAAAAGTAGACATCACTGGTCCATAGACATTCCACGTGTTCTGAATGGGCAGAAAGATTATTTGGTCTCTTCATCCACTTAATCTTCAGTCATTTTTTAAGACCACAACCAGGTGATAACACTGCTTGTTATGTTTTCTTTGTCATGGATTACAGTGGATCTATCCATTTAGAGAGTATCAGCTTTTCTGGTTTTGGTTTCCTATTCTAACACAATCTCATACAGGGTTATCGAGCAGCCATTAGAAGGTAATGATTGGGGGGGGGGTGAATATTGGCTTTGATCACATTCTGACTGGTGAGTTAAGGGTGAAAGGTTTGCCAATCTAGCTTAGCTTTCCATGTCCCATTAGACATTATCCACCCTCTTGAAGTAGAATAATTTTCCATCTTGATATCTGTTCTCTCCCTCCCCTCCACAATCTTGTACATGCTTCTATCTGAAGAATTCTTATAGAGGAAGAAAACATAACATACTATAATCTATAATATTTCCCAAGAGTAGGTTATGTTCTCCCCCCTGCTAGTAGATAGCAGTTCAGAATTTTAACACCATCCCTGGGAAAATGCGAACACATTTATTTTTCAAGTCTTCTATAACAAAAGAAGAAAAAAAAAAACATATTTGTACTTTAAAACATATTGATGTTGTAACAATAAACTAAAACCATTTAGGACTTTTAATATACTGGTACTTTAATGTAATAAAACTTTTAGTGATTCCCAGCATGTCTTGTTAAATCTTAAGTTCCTCATTTACATATCTGATGTTCCCCCAGAGACAGACATGCTTCAAGTTAATTATCCATGTAGCTCTAAGAACTCTTGTTTCTTTCATAAGAACTCTCTAAAAAGAAAACTAACAGTTATTAAATATTACTTTGAGTCACCAAAAGTAATCAAAATGCACTACAAGAGGCACTAAACAGACACTTAAATTAAATAAAATATTACTCCTTTTTGCAGACTAAATAAAATATCAGTCATTTATAACTCTTACAGCAATTTTCAAAGAAAACAATCAGCAAAAATTAAACAGCAGAAAGCCATCTTTAGGTAATTCCCAAGTGCAGCTACTTGGCACTTGTCAGCGTAATTTACATTTATGCAAATCAGCCATGAAAGCTACCATTGTGACTGGTGGATTTTTGGTCTTTGTTCTGTTTATTTGTGGGGGCTGGAATGTAGAGCCAGTGGCCTGGTTTGCACATCACAACAACCAGGATGTTTTTAAACCCTGGGTTGCTATACACTCTATTCCTTGGTTGTTCAGCACTATGTTCAAGCCAGAGAAAGAAGCCTAGAACAAATCATGGGTTTATTTTCTGGTTTATCAGGGGAGAGACAACCCAGAGGTCCAGGTTTAGATGCAATGTTAAATAACTTATGGACCGGGTTCAGACCACAAGATAACTCACGCTGAAGGTTTGAATATGGGTTGAATGTGGGCTGTCGTCGATCTGTGGGTTGTTGTTGAAACATGGGTTATCGTGTTGTCTGAACCCAGTTGTGCTAATGAACAACCCACAGTTCACAACCCAACAACAAACCATGGGTTTGTTCATAGGTTGTTTGTGGTTAACCAACTGTCACACGCCCCTCCCCTCATAGGGCCTTCAAGCTTGCCCTTCTTTTTGGAGCTATGGGTGTGCTTACATAAGGTTGGAGGTTTCTCTCTCTAACCCTTACCTGTATACCTCTCACACTGACCTTGGGATTTCTATTATCCCTACCTTATACTTCTCAGACCAGATATAAAGCACAACTTCCCACATAGGTTGCTTCAATAAACAAAGTAAAATTTATTTTGAAATACAACCGTTTCTTGAAGTAAGTTTCATACGTAAGTTTCAGTCAATATTAATTACTATCCTATTCTATTTCCAATCCACCCTCACCAACTGTTCCCAAAATATTAATCCCTGCACTCACTAGCTATCTAACAATCCTAATCCATCTCTCCACTCTCACTCTCTCCACTCTCTCTCCAGTCAACTCTACTCGCTGTCAGCCAATCATCTCATATATGCAAATACGCCATTCTTCCTGCTCACTCACCCTAGACTTACCTAGCATAACACACTGAGATGCAACAAGAATACATACTTATAATCATAGACTCAATACACAAACACATTATTGTACTTACCATATATTAACTCTAATTTACACACACATCCCAATATCATAACATCACACCAACCATGGTTTGTTAGCACGGCTGAGTTCAGGCAACATGATAACCCACGTTTCAACAACAACCTACAGTTCAACCACAACCCACACTCAACCCATACTCAACCCTTGAGTGTAGGTTATCATGTTGTCTGAAGCCAGTCATGGACTGAGTGTCCCTGGGTGTTTAACCATTCCCACTGACAGCAGGAGCGAATGGGCACCATGCCCCAGAACTCTGCTTTGTTCATGAGAATCCACAAGTTTTTTTAATTGTGCAAACTAACCCAATTTTCACGTCATGACAATCCAGATTTATAAAATTGTGGGTTGTCACAACGAGCAAACTGGGTCAATGTATTATAAGATAGCACTTACACCTCTTTACATTAGTAATATTAGTGATATGGTTAAATCATGGATGTACAATTACTCCCGAATCAATCCATTCTCAAAAACATAAGGAGTGTGATATTCTAACAAAGGAAACATTCCTGAAAATAAATACTATATATAGAACAATGGGATTGCAACAACCCTGGTCATTCATGAAAGCAGGAAGATTTTAAAGGACAGTGTAGCATGTTTTACTCTTTTGGGGGTCAAATAATCTTTCTAAAGTTTCATTAAATTATTTCAAGAATCTGTAGGATGAAATGGTCAGCAGGAAATAGACTTTGGTGGTAGATGGAAATGTGAAAATAACAGCCATCAAGTGAAATAATTATACTGAGCATCTTACAGAAAAATAGAATTGTGCCATCCATTTCACAAGGACTCATCACAGTGAGGCAAAGTACCGTGTTTGATTAAGGATTACTGATTACCTTTCATTTATCATATGCATCCAATAATTACATAACAATGGAGCTGGAATGAAATAACATTGTCTCCTCTTCAAGGGAGACAACAGGTTCATTCCATAAGATTTTGAGGGTCATTCAGGAAGCAATTAAATGTTCCCTTAGGGGATCAAGACTTTAAAAGAAAAAGGGGAAGGGGGGAAAAAAAAAAGGAGGGGAGAGCACTTTTTTTTTCTTGTACTTTCTAAAATTTCCTATTTTCTCCTATTCTTGTGCAGACAAATATGTCATTCTACAATACATAAAAATACAGGAAAATATAATTCATGGGTTTTTTTGGTATTCATTTATAATGAGACAAAAAGAAGCCATTTAAAGACTATTATTTTATGAAATGCTGTTTTATTTTTCAGCATTACTCTGTTACAGTAGCTCCCTTTCAGACCTGAGCCAGATTTGGAGGAGTTTTAATTTTTTTAATGTCAGAATTAGCATCTTTTTGCACAGAAGAACCTTTCATCAAACAACTTTGAAAATTGCACCAAAAATAAAAACCAGATCACCTCTGCTTGGCTGTGCTAAAATGTAGACAGACTGGCAGAGTCCCTTCATCTACACTTTGCAAAGCTTTGGCAGACTGAGCTCTGTGCACCATCTGGGCTGCAGTGCCAGCCTGCCTATGCATTTAGGGCCAGACTACCTGTGATGTAATCATGTGGTTTGCCAGAGTGCATTTTTCTTTCACAAATAGCTCGAGGTGGGGGGCGGGGGCGGGGAGGAGGTTGACCCAGATCAGGATCCTAGCATGGGTGATAGGGAGCTTTAACCCTTTGTCCCCTGCTGTGGTCCCAAGGCTCCCGCTGAAGCTAATGGGAGTTTTTTGCCCCTCCCATTTACAAATCAGGCATGGGGCCCTCTATCTGGATTGGGAAAGCAGCAGGGGGCAAAGGGTTAATGTCCGTCTATCCCCATGCTTGAGCTAGCAGGGATTGGGGCAGCAGCCAGGAAGTCACACTGAACCACTGTTGTGGGCAGGGCTTAGGGTGGCCGCTTACAAATTGCCAAAAAAGAGGAAATGCATCACCAAAAAAGAAGACAGAAGAGGGCACATTTGAAGATGGACAAACATTTGCCTGTCTCCATAATCTTGCATCATTTGGCCTGATCTCCAATAATTTTCAAAAACGAAAGACAGAGGCTCCAAGAATACATCTGCAAGTTTGTTTAGTATCTTAGGATGCAACTTGTTGGAAGACTTGAATTCATCTAGAGTGGCTAGGTGCTCCCATTCCACCTCTTCGTCTATCTTGGGCTGCAACCCCTTCCCTTCCTCATTTGACCTATTTTTGCCTGGTAGAGCACAGTTTCCCTTGTGGGGGAAGATTGAGGCAAAGTAGGAGTTGAGCAACTCTGCCTTCCTTCCCCCTGTCGCTCACTAACATTTCTCCATCTTCTTTTCGTAGAAGACTTGCCACTTCCTTGCTCTTCCTCTTGCTCTGAACATAGCCACCACCTTTTTCTCATTTTTAATATCCCTTGCAAACCTAAGCTCATTCTGAGCTTTAGCCCTCCTGACACGCTGCCTACAAACTTTTACTACTCATTTCTATTCATCCCTGGAGGTTTGCCCCTCCTTCTATTAAGTCAGACTTCCTTAAGTTCAGGGTGCACATCTGACTACATTCAGCTTTCTCCTTCCCCAGTATTATAAATCCCAAGTATAAGGAATCACCCTAATAGTGGAGACCTTGGGTAGTCGCTTCCAGCCAAGCTCCCCACTATTTCACTTCATCAACAAGTTCTTCCCTGTTGGTGAGGGGCAGATCTAGGAAAGCTGATCCTCTTCTTCCACCTTCTGGGGAATTACCGTAAATTGTCAACAAGGCAAGTCAGGAATTTGTTAGACCATTCACTCTTAGCAGAGTTTGACATCCAACTTATTTCAGGGTAACTGAGATCTCCTGTTACTACCATGTCTCTCCTCTTTGAAATTTGCTAATCTTATCTTGGAAGGCATCATCCAAGTCTTCTGCCTGGCTTGGTGGCCTGCAGACTCCTACAGTGAGATTGCTATGATTTCCCTCTACCTTTTATTTATTTTAACTTAAATGCTCTCAACTGACCTTGCATGTTCAGATGCATGGTTTTCCTTGCATGTGTGTATATCCTTTACATATAATGCTACTCCTCCTTTCTTTGTGGAAGCTTCTATAGTGCCATGCTGAAAATGAATTTTTTTCATGCCTATATTATGGGTTGATTAACCACAAATTTCCATCTCTACTCTTTGCAGGAGCGTAAGGCAAGGTTAAAGAAATTGCTTGCAGTGAGGTTGAGAAGTCATGAACTGGAAAAATCGGACTCTGGCTCATAAATTGTGTTCTGTCTTACTAATTTGAGGACATTCTCTGTCTAAAAGGTGAATCAGTTCATTTACATGATCAGCAAATTGTTTCATGGGAGCACCATTAAGGGACTATATATTGTAGATTAACATGGATCCTAAAAATAGATAACAGTCTGATTGGAATGCATAGCAGTGCATTGCTGTGCTGGCCCAATTTAGTTCCTAAATAAGTCCCCTCCTAAAGCCTTGGCCAGGGTAGTGTAGTGTTTGATTAATGTGATCCTTGCTGTATTTTGCTTGTAGTGGTGGTGCTTGTATGTGCTTCTCTCTCTCTCTCTGTATTATTTATTTAAAAGTGTAATGGGGAAAAAAATCTAAAATAAAGAATATATATTTTTGAAAGAATCTGAAATAAGGTACCAAGAAATAACGGGGTTAGTGATTCACTTCTCTTCTGTAAAATGCATTCACTATATGTACTTTCCCATCACATAGATTGTGGGCTCTCCCACACTGGAGGCATTCAAGGCTGGACGGCCATCTGTCAGGGATGCTTTGACTTGGATTCGTGCACTGAGCAGGGGGTTGGACTCGATGGCCTTGTAGGCCCCTTCCAACTCTACTTTTCTATGATTCTATGATTCTAACACAATATGACTTTTAACTGTGAGTATAGTCTATAAGTTTGGTTTTGGTGCTCGTTTCCCTCCCCCCCTTTCCCCTTTCTTTTCTTCTTCTACATCTTCTTTTGTGTGTGTGTGGGAACATGCTACCTTTTGATTTAATTTTTTCTGACACTATGCCAACTGCACAGCAAAGGGGGGGCGGGAGTGTAATTGTAGTTTTGTCCTTTACGGCACAGGACAAATAAATGCCAAAATCAAATGGAGGTGTCCCCCAAGGGAAAACATCCTTCAGTTATGAAATATTGTTCCAGTTTCCATTGCTATTCCTACAAGCACCTAGGGTGAAGTGGCCCCAGGACCTAATCAGATGCTGTTCATTTGCATATGCTAAAAATTGTGCAATGAGGTTTCAGTGCATTACGAGTGTGTAATGTCACTTTAAAATCATTTGGCGTAATACTTGTTCTGCTATCACTCTGGAAGAGCGGTTGCTGGCATTCGAGCAGAATAGTTTGACAAGACTCTGTATGAAATGAACATCTGCTTAGATTGCTGGGCTTTTAATTGTCAGTTTAATTTTGTGTTTCATAAACATGCTTGAAGATGGCACTGTACTAGTCCCTGTTATGTTTCTTGAAAATGCTGCGGTATTGATAAAGTGTCAAGGCTCCTGCTTGGGAATGACGATAACAATCAAGTTTACAGGAATCATTAAGTCAGCTTTTGAGAGCAGGAGGATGCGATGAAAAGGGTATCCTCCCCAGGCATTATTAGCCCCTTCCATTCCATTACTACACAAAGCAAGTGAATATTAAGTTATCGTTGCTTCTCTATCAATAGGCTTTCTACTACACTCACAGCACAGAATACATTTTAAGTTCATTTTTAAGCATAGCCCCGAAGAACAGTTCAATTTAGTATAAATATTATTGTGAAGTTGGAGTAGCTAGGATTAGTATTTCGATGATGATGATGATGATGATGATGATGATGATGATTAAATAAATTAAAACATGGTCTTTTTATTTAATTTAATAGAATAAAAGTGGTGAGAGTGTAGGGCTGGGACTCGGGAGATCCGGGTTCTAGTCCCCGCTCCACCATGAAAATCACTGGGTGACTTTGGGCCAGTCACTGACTCTCAGCCTAACCTACCTCATAGGGTTGTTGTGAGGATAAAATGGAGAGGAGGAGGATTATGTAAGCCGCCTTGGGTTCCTTGCAGGAAAAAAGGTGGGGTACAAACATAATAAATAAATAAATAAATTTAAGATGGCAGTCCTATGGCCCCTGGGATGGTGTCCCGGGGAACATAGGATTTAGTGGATCTCCCTCTTCTTTGCCCATGGAGACGGAGGTTCACGGGTGGAGGAGTTCCACACACACAAACCTCCTCGGTGGGGCACGGAAATCTCTGCCGCCCTTGCTGTCCCGCTCTCAGTGCTCCAATGTAGGTGACGGCAAAAAGGAGGCACTTCCGTGATGTTTTTGGGTGGATAGGGGGAGGCTTAGGATCCACCCAATCCAAAATGTCCTGTTTCACTGACATACCACTGGAACCGGAGCTAGCACTCTTATTTCCCCTCCCATTGGAATAAATGGGATGGAAAAATGTAAAGGAAGGGAAAAGAAGTGGCCAGAAAAGAAAGAAAAAAAGAGGGAATCCACATCCCCCCACTTGGATTTGGCAATTCCTCTGCCATGGCTTCTGTATCTCCCAGAAGCCCATAGGATTGCTCTGCCCAAAGATCAGTAAGTCATGATTAATCTAAGGAGAGTCTCCCACGTATATTACCTACAGTACATTTTGGCTCTCCAGCACATGCCCTGTTCTATTCACCTCATCCCCTTCCCATGTACTGTACCCAGCAATGTATTCCTTTACAAAATTCTGTGGCTAGCTATTCCTCAGATTATTTTTCTCTGCCCTCAGCAAACACATATTTGATTCACTAGTTAATGTTCAAGTGAAAAAAATGGGTTAATTTAGTTATGAACAGTGCCTTCCAGAACTTACAGGGTGAGATACCGCTCCTACTTCGCTCTCAGTAGGAAATCTCACACAAAAATTCAAATGCAAAACAATGCAATGCAACACAAGTGTCTCCCTAAGGGCTGATGACAGGCTCTGCAAAGTGATACTCAGGTTGAATCAGTGTGCTTGGGATTTTTCTTTGCAATTTGTTACATTCCTTGAAGGTAGAGCAGTAAAATGTGTTGTGTGCATATTCGGGATGGTAGCTTCACATCTAAAAACTAGGTAAATCCACCTAGACATTGTCACATGGGCAGGAAAGCTATATAAAACATCCACTGCGGTCACTTCAAAGTTGTTCCATTGACTGGAAAACTGAGAAGGTGGAGGTAACATTTGGGAGGTCAGATGAGATTGAAAGGAATCCAGTACAGTATACTGAGTGGAATAATATGCTGAACTATATGCACATGGCATGAGGCATTAGTAGAAAATAACTGAAATCAAGAAACATAAATGCACAAAAGGACTCTCTCCATCCTTTAGAGCAGCCTTCCCCAACCTGGTACCCCCCAAATGTGTTGGAGTACAACTCCCACACATGATTTTGGGAACTTACAAGCTGAAATGCAAGCTTTTCTTCTTCGTTTTATAGACTGAAAGGTTCTTTGAAAAAAATAAAATAATACAGGCACACCCACAAATCTTCTAATGGTGTCTGAAGACAGTGACATATGCATGCAAAGTTTCTCTCCACTGTTGACTACATCAGTCAAGTGCATCCTTTGTGCTCTGCTCCATCTGCTATAGCTGGCTCTATGTTCAGGACTGTGGACTGCAGCCAAAATATAACAGTAAGTATCCCCAAATCTGTTTCCAGCCGCAGATAGTCAGATTATATTTGAAAACTTTTCCATTGGATTGAAAATGCCCAAACTTGGGGTTTTATCATGAAGCCTCTATAATTTTGACAGGGGATCGTTTAAATGATGATTCCATGATAATTCCTGGAATTGGTTGAAATCACATTGAAATTCTGCAGCTACTTAGCCCATAGGCCTAATGATTCTTATTTGTATATCTTGGCAAGTTACAAAGCAATTCTTTCAAAAGAATGTAACTTCTGATTATATTGTGCTGACAACTTAATAGATTTTTAAAAAACTGATCCAGCCATATATTCCAAGGCATCATCTCCTTCCCCTTAATTGCAATTTCTTGGTCATATCAAGTTTCAGTTTCTGATCCCTAACAAGCATTGTTTCCTACACAGACAACAGCTGTTATTTCTTCTTCTTCTTCTTCTTGGCTGTGCTCGTTCAACTATCTCTTCTTCTTCTTCTTCTTCTTCTTCTTCTTCTTCTTCTTCTTCTTCTTCTTCTTCTTCTTCTTCTTCTTCTTCCTGCTCTAGTTTTGTTTCAGAGACTTATGGGGGATCTTGGCTCAACTCAATTGCCCTTTTATTCACACTTCCACATTCAGTTTTAGAAAACAGCTTTAAGGAGAACAACTGCCCACAGACTTTTATCAACATTTTGGCTGCTGGCTGGTCTGCAAACAGTTCAGGGAAGGGCCTGCATTCATCTAATGGAAATTCCAGAAAACCAGAAGGCTGGCATCCAAAGAGCTACTTTGGGCTAGCTCAAATGCTTGCGCTCATCCAGTGGAATTTTTGACATTTTTCCTTTCAACAGCAAAACTCCACAGCATGTCACGAACTGAATTCGCAACTCTCCTCATTTTTCTAAAGTGTTTCCCTAGGCTGAGTGGGGGTGCGGGGAATGGTGGGGTGGGAAGCTGTTTAAGAAATACGAGTTGAAAGCCGCAATCGGCACATGGGAATACTTGAATATATCACAATTATGGTAGCCTGTTGATGACAGATGTTTCTCTTGCAAATTACTTTTTAGTTGTCATTTGGGATACATGAAATGTCCAGAACTAACCCAGTTTGCACCTTGCAGGACCGAACGTGGACCCCAATGCAATCTCCAGTCAAAGTCCGTACATTTACGAGCTTGCAATGCAATTTGTGGAACAGAAAAAAAGTGTGAAAAATGTGCACATTTGAAAAATGTGCATGAAACAGCACATCGTTTCAGAAAATGTTGACACATGCTTTAATCAATGTGAGAAAAATGTGTACGTTGCAAAAAATATGTACAATCGATGCGTTCATTAGGAAAAATACGTATGAAAATACAAACTTTTTTGTGCAAAAAGAATTGCCTTCTACCGGCCACGTCTAGCTGGGGTCAGGGAGAGGTTTGCGCGTGGGGGTGGGATGGGGAGACAGAACACCATCAGGCCATGTGTGATCAGCCAATGGGCTTCTTTGGGGCGGGGAGACTGGGAACCCTATTTAAGGGCCAGCCTCCCCGCCCTCTGCCTCTTTCGTTTTTGGCTCCCTCCCTTCCCGTCCTGTCAGCCTCCTCTGGTCGCCCTTTTGGGGGCCGAGTAGGATTTTTGGCCCATTGTCTGAATTGGCCCTAGGCAATAGGTGTGTTCTGCCTACTCTACACTGTGAGTTAGGGTAGGATTTTTTTCCTTTGTATTTTTGATTTGATCTGATTGGAATTAGTCAACTGGTTGCATATTGTTGGAACTGCGGAAGTAGGCAGTCGGGATTAGGGTTCCAGTCCAGTGATCATCCAATGGCACCTTTCAAGGTGACTGGCGGTTACCCAAGGCTGCCCTAGTTAATGTCGTGTGGCTTAGCAGACAAGGAGATTAGGCCGCCTTTGGGCTGTCATGCTGGGCTGTCACCAATGGGAGGAGACACCGGTAAGGCCCTCCAGCTCCACATGGAGTGCAATGGGGGGCGGCGAGTCTACCCGCCGCCGCTCCGGTTAGGATGCTTTCGCCCAAAACTTGTTTTCCCGGCTGCACGGCTGGCATAGATTAGAACCGCACTTCTCCCTTCGCAGATCTTTGATTCAATAAATGTGGCCCTGACTTGAAACCATATGTTTGTGTCTGTCTCTTCATTATCACCCACTACACGTGCAAAAACAATGCTTGTAATCCATGTGGAACTCAGAGAATCTTGTTGAGATCGACTTTTGCTGATTCATACATCCCTAGCTGTTACTTACATCATAGGGATGTAGCCGAGCAGCCCGTCGGACAGGAGCAAGGCCCGAACTGGGCCTGCTCGTGTCCGCGCAGGCTCTCAGCCACCCGCATGGGCTTTACCTGGGCTCTCCGCAGAGCGGAGAGCCTTCCTCACCTGTCCGATGGGTCCCATCGCGTCACTTCTGGCACAGAGGAAGTGACGCGATGGGACCCTGCTCCGTCGCGCTGGACCCCCGCGCTCTGTTTTTGGCGGGGGAAACCAGGGCAACAGGGCTGTTGCCCTGTTGCCCTGGTTCCTCCCACCAAAACAGAGCGGGACGGGGTACAGCGTGACGGAACAGTGGCTCCAGTGGCGGCGGAGGTGGTGCGCAGGACCAGGTAGGCGGCGGGGGGGTCCTGGCGGCAGCGGAGGGGGGCAGGAGGGGTCTGGCGGCAGCGGCTGCCCCATGTGCGGGGGGTTTCTCCGGCGGCGGCTCGAGCGGCGCAGAGAACGCTTTGCGCCGCTCTGAAGAGCAAGATCGGGCCGCCGCTGCTCGAGGAGGGCTGAGCCCGGAGCGAGCCTCCAGCCGACTCAAGGCTCAGCCCCACCACTACTTTGGTAAGAGTTAGTTTGCACATTTTGCCAGCTTGGCGTGAAATTGTATCTGGAGAGGTATCCTGTGGTGCTGCACCAATTATCAAAGCTATGGATTGGGACATACAGCTGGAAACATGCGCTGCCTTTTACCAGGTCCAGCCATTTGTCCATCTAGCCCAGCATTGTCTCCTCCTCTGGCTGGCAGCAGCCCTTGATGACTTCAAGCAGAGGTTGTTCTCAGCCCTCCAACTTGAGATCCTTTTTTAAATAAAGGTTGAGCCTGGGAACTTCTGCATGCAGAGCAAGTCCTCTACCGCCGAGCACATGCTCGCCACATCTAATATTCCACATGTTTGGCTTTGCATGAGATATGAAAGTGGTGATGAGAGGAACTGCGTGTGACCCATACTTCCCGTCTCTGCTTCCAGGGTGTATTTTCTTCTGGCATGTACAAATGCATACGCATCTCCCCTCAGCATGGACAGAACATGCATCTTATCACAAGGGATATATGTGTCTCTCCCTTCCCACACACGAGAGTACTTGTGAGGAGAGAAAGCATTCAATCATGCCTCATACTTTGTGTCTCATACAAAGTCATTTATTGTCATATCTATTTCCATAGAGGGAAAAGATATCCTGAATCAAGGGACTTTTCTGATTGGTTGGGTGATTTTGGTAAAAACCATTTCCCTGTTGGGAACGGTTTGCAGCTAAAGTAATCCAGGCACTCTCCAGGCTGCTTACACCACTCCTGAGTCCTGAGTGATCAGCACTCCCCCCTCATTTTCCTTTTGCCACACTATAATTGGTTTTGATCATAGGACACATCCCATGTTTGTAAGGAATAGGGCATGATGGATACTGCCCCACTGCTGATAGGAGAGTGGCAGGATTGGATAGAACAATATAACATTTAATATCCCTTCCAGTATTGTACTTCTGTGACTGTTTGGTGAAATCACAGAAATTCTGTGGAATAATACAATCAAGAAGAGAACACATCAAGTTTATTAAAGGCAATGTGGTTCTATGCTCTGCCAGCCAAAACCCATTTCCATCGGGCGAGGAGAGACATGCATTGCAGAGAAATTTAGCCTGGCAAATTCAAGTACTTTATTAATGTGTTATGAGCTATCAAATATTAAGTATATCTATAGGCTGCAGTCCTGCTTATCTTTGCTTCTTAGTCAATGCCTGTGTTATTTCCTCATAGTAACGAGAAGAGCAAGTAACCAAAAATAATAATAATAATAATAATAATAATAATAATAATTAGACAACGTGCATATACAGGAATATGCAGATATAAAACATGGAAGAATAAAAGTTTCTGACAAGCATAAAACAGCAATATTAAGTAATAATTTGTATGAGACAAGATGTTTATACAAATATATTTATTTATTCAGATGTATTTCTCATCCAAAACCAAAGGCTGTGGGCAATATAACATATTTTACTATATGTGCACACACACACACACCCTGAGGACACCCCTGAGGACTTCTGTATTCTCAGGGCCACTCACTGCTCCAGGCCAGAAGTCTATTTTGCTTCATAACTGTCTCACTCATTTCATGACTTTGATGCAAAATTTGCATGCATGATTTATCCCTGTCATATGAGATGATTAATTGCATGCATAGATAGGATCTCAATCAGTTTCACACATACCATTTGTTGAATGGACAGTGGACATGGTTGTAATGTTTTTTTATGATTTTTTAAAAAGTTATTGAATGGTGCAACTCACATGCACGGTGGCATTATGTGTACATTAGAGCATACACACATTTTTGAATTGTGGTAATAGATATGGGCAAGCTCCCTCAGGCTCACCTTGGAAATGATCTGAAATTTCCCCCCAAATTGCGAAGAGTGGATTATTTTTCTGAGCCAGTTCAAGGCCCCCAAATATGACTCGTCTCTTATCCTCTTAAACTTTCCCCTATTAAATGTAATGGAGCAATGTGACTCACTAACATTCAATATGGGTAGACTTAAGATGCTGCAGGGCCAAAAACTGAGGCGGTGGGATCCCATGCCCCATGGAAGACCCCTGGGGAGGGGCTCCTCATCACTGTACTTGGTTTTTGCCCCTGTAGCATCTTAATTTTGTCCTATTGAATGTAATAGAGCCACATCGTTCCATAACATTCAACAGGGGCAAAACGAAGGGCCAGGGAAGTTGGCAATTCTTCTCTGTTGGGGATTGCTAAAGGAGCTGGGAGAGGATATTATGAGATATTATCTCTCCCCTCTTACGTTTGCAAGCACAGCAGAGCAGACCCCCCAACTGCAGTGGAAAAACGTGAGCGTGCGGAGCTGCTGGTTAGAGCAGAATCAGCGTTTAGTGGTTACAGGCTGCCCTTTTGGCAGACTGGATCTTTACCTGGCTTCCCCCTTATACTACCAATAAGACAGTCTTTTGGAGGTTAAAAAAAAGAATTTACTCACTCAGATCTTGCAGGTTGGATACAGGCAGGCTTAAGAATGTATTTACAGTTGTGCAGGAATCATTTGGTAGTCGACGTGTTCCGAACTTGGGAAAAGTTCAGACATGCTACTCTCGGCTACATCTTTGGACATGTTGCAGTTATGAGTTCATGGCTCAGAGTCTGTTCCCGGGCAGGAAGAGAAGGCATTGGCTACGCCCACATCCTGCCCCAGAGGACGTCTGGGTAATTTCAACAGAGTGTCTGCTCTAGGAGGCACAACTCTGTGGTCCCAATTATGTCATGCACCTATACATGGCGTGTGAGGTTTTGGCTGCACATTCCCTACATTCTCTAGCTTAGATTTCAGCCGGGCTTTAATGAGCCACCAAAGTTCCTTTCTTACTCAGCTTGGGAAAACTTTGCTGGGATCTCTAGGTAAACAGGCTGCATTTCATTAGAACTGTCTCACACAGGAACAGAATGGAAATGAATGAGAGCTGAGAAAACTCATCTTTGCTCCTCTGTCGCATCTGTTTATTTCAATGGACTTCCACAGGAGACGCTCCCATTGGATAGGTCCCATAGTTTGCAAGCATATTGCTTTGTCTGTGTTTTTTTGGCGGGGGACCAGACCCCCCCCCCACAGTCTTTCCTATAAACCTAGAAGAAAATCTGTTCTCGTGCTTCATAATTTTTGTAAATAAAACATTGGCCAGAATGTTGTGACATTGCCACTCCACAAGGACCCCAACTTCTGCAAAGGCCCTTGATTTTCTTGCACTTGATTCAGACGCGGAGACTTAATTTATTTGTTATTTTATGAAGCATTTTTATGTGTGGAGAAAAGTGCTACTTGTTTGCACATGCTGGTTATGTGGCATTCTTACATGATTTCATGCTTTGCCGATGGAAAATTAGACCCTTGTGTATTATAAAAGAATGGAAGATAGCTATAGAATCAGGATGCGATTGCCTCAGGACATTCTGTTGACAGCTAGAAATATATACAGACAAAGCAATGTCACTGGATGCTAATGTGAACGATACAAGTTGATGAGTACTGTAAATCCCTGTAAAAAGAGAAACCAAAAACCCCTTTTTTATTTTGCTGGGGGTTTCCCCCCACTGAAAATGGCCAGCTATTCCAGGGCTTTCAACAGATTTGTTAATGAAGCCGTTATTAATGTTTTATAATTACCTACCTGCTAATGCACTGCTATGTTAGCATCTCTATAAATACAATAAGTGACAGAGTCCTCTTAAAACAGTGTTCTCCAACCTTGGGTCCCCAGATGTTTTTGGCCTACAACTCCCAGCATGCCCCAGCCAGCTATGCTGGCTGGGGCATGCTGGGAGTTGTAGGCCAAAAACATCTGGGGACCCAAGGTTGGAGAACACTGTCTTAAAGGATCAAGTTATAACTCATTACAGGTGAAGTTCTTCTTAGCCTGACTAGTCAATTTATTGTAAGAAATGTGAACCAAAACTGTGGAAAATATAATCAGGATGGTGTGCTGGGCATGCATGGCTCTAAAGTGTGGGAGAAACAAAATTTTGGACAGGCCCTAACTCTCTGAACCTTTACAGAAAACGTATGGCATATGTTCATCAGTTCATTAAGCCTGTAGCAGTACACACTTATTTGGGAGTAAGACCTATTGAACTAACTAGTACTTGTTTCTGAGTAGCCACATATAGGATTGTGCTGTTAAGCCACTGGCTCAACAGCAGTGATACCATACCATTTTTGAGGGCCTTAAATCTATTCTATTTTTATTTATTATTTATTAAGGGCGTAATCCTATGGCCGCTAGACAGAGTTTAGACAGCCATATAGGAGAGGTCAGAATCTCAGCTCAGGCCTCAGAAACGTGATCCGAGGTTGGAGCTGGGACTCCGTCCTCAGAGCACCCTCCTGCTGCCCTTGCAGCCAGTTTGGAAAGAAATGTGTCAGCTGCGCCTTCAAAGTCATAAGGCCAACTTTAGAGCTGGAGGTTTGTGGGCATTCTGGGGAGCAGGGAGGGGAGGAGAGAGGCTTTACTATGATACGTAGTATCCTGGTGGTGCCTCAGCCTGTCCTCCTTGCACTCCAAGGAAAAAGTTCTCAAAGCACTTAATACAGTAAAGGATGGCATCCAAACATATTTACCGCCTCAGCAGAGTTAGGCTTTCATGTGTAGATCTTCCACCCTTGGACAAAGGAGCTGACTTCCTCACCCTACTTCTGATTATCTACACAGGTTCTGGCTGTCCTAGAGAGCCCTCTCTTCCTGGAAGCATCCACCCTTCCCACCACTCCCCAGACCAATTCAGGAATGGATCAGACAATGTTCAGGCCAGGAGGGTAGGAGGACTGCTCAGCACGCGGTTCTTCCCTCAGTCAGCCTACCTGATGGCCGTTGGTATCCGCACAAGTGGGGGCTTGATGGCAGTAGCACTACAGTTCTGGCAGCCTTGGCAAAAAGCAGCCCCTCTCCCGAAGCACCTGCCTCCCAGTTTAGATCCAAGAGCAGAGCAGATAACAAGGTCCAAGCCAGGAGGGCAGCGGGCCTGCTCCCGCCACCACACAGTTCTTCCCTCAGGGCCAAAACAGTCATTACTTTACATTTCCCATGTCCCACCAGTGGCAACCATTGATGTGGTATGGAGATGTGGAATTTTGTAGTGTAAGGGTGTCAAAGTGTAAGGCAAGTTGTGCTAAGTAGACATTATGGAGATAGAGAGACATCAATCAACATGGAACTTTAGTTTTTCTTGGAAATCCCTGTTTCTTGGAGCTTTTAGTTCCACCTTATAGAAAGGAGACAATTGCCTTTGCTGAGCTGTCTTCAGCTTATGATACCATTCACTAGGAAGTGCTAAATCTAATAAGGTTTTTCTCCTATCGGTTCGGAGTCAGGGCAACAAATAGTGAAAACAGCTGTCTGAGGGACAAAACAGACATTACTTTAAATGTGTGTCTAGCAGATATGTCTTCTTTTAATTTTTACACTAGAGTAGGTGCAGGGTTCCCAGTTCAGATCTTAAAAGGTCCTCTAACCCTCTGCTAGGGTCCTGATCTGGATTGGGGCCCTGAACCTACTCTAGAGTAAAATATGAAAAAAGGACTTAGCTGCGGGACACACATTAAAAGTGATGTCTGTTTTGTCCCTCAGACAGCTGACTTCACTATTTGTTGCCCTGATTCAGAACCTATAGGAGAAAAAACTTATTTGGGTAATATTATTGTGGAGGAAGGGGGGGCTGGCTGACCCACCACACCCACACCCTTTCCTACTCCAAAGGAACCAAGACCCCCAGAGATCTCAAGATACCAGATTGCCAGCCTCAGCTGTCTGCAATCCTACTTGAATCTCTGTTCAGGGACCTGCCCTTTGTCTGTAACCTGGATTTAGTTACTGAACCAAGCAGAGTGACTACAAAACCCATGTGGGGTAAAACCAAGAAAAGGTTTATTTTGGTAGCATTTTACAACAAAAGGTGGGAAATGAGGGAAGGACACAAAATTAGAGAGAGACACTTTGGTACACAGTAAAGCTGCAAAATAACAAAACCTGATTCTTAATATCTCTCAGGCACACGCCTCTGTTACCTGAGGGTCAGTTCTCTTCCAGGGTTAGATCCAGCACAGCCTTGCTGCCCGATGGAGAATTACCACATCTACCCGAAGGTCCGAGATGGGTAGACTCCCACAAGGCTTGCCTTTACCAGAGCCCTCATTCAGCTAATTTCACCAGGAGCTACCTGGGGTCGGATCCTGAGCCCCCCCCCCAAAGGCTTGGGGCTCTCCTTGGCGCGCCGCCATTGCTCCAACAGCCGGGCAGCCACGCGATGACCAAAGACAAAGACCAAAACTCACACGTTGGGAAATATAGCTCTTTCCCCCCTCCTCTCCTCCTTCCTGTAGCTTTGCTGCTTCTTAGCCAATCATGATGCACTTCACCTGGCCAGGCAGCGGGAGGGAGACTCATGACTCACTGGGCTTGAACTACATTTACATCTGAAAAGCCGTAGACAGGCGCCATGTCCCATCCGATACTTTATGCACATTTCGCCTCCTCCCAGCCCCCCAACTGGCCTGACTTGGTTTACACATGAGGAGGCGTGTGTGTGTGTGTGTGTGTGTGTGTGTGTGTGCAGGAACCCTCAAAGGCTCTTTTCTTCACAATTATAAACTTTTCTTAAGATATGAGTTTCTTTGAAGTAATCTAAAATATATTTTCTTCAGATTAATTTAACACATATTCTGCTTGAAACCCAACTCTTTAAAGCAAATGTATTGAGCTAGGAATTTAGATTGGTATTTAGATCTTCTTCTAATTTTATTTTTCTTAGATATACTGGTTCAACTGAATTAAGACTGAATTTGAGACACTGTTTGTTTTCTTTCTTCTCTTTTTCCTAGATATACTGATTCCACTGTAGGCACTGGATAGTGGGATCTCTGGGCTATCCATACTTTTTTCAAGGATATATCATCTGAAGACATGCTGAATAATGGAAACCTTCTTGGATTGATGAATTCTGATTGGCGCTGGCAGATGTACATTTGAATGAAGTAGATTAATACATATAAACCACCAAGCTTAGCCGAAACTCCTGTTCAACATTGTAAACTGCCAACTTTATCATCTTTAAGGAAAAAAATACAGTTTTTCTTCCCAACAAAGACTTTTATAAAAGCAATAAGGTAACTGTGCGAAGTGTGCCTATCATGATATAATCACCCCCCAGGGGGAATAAGAGGTACTCGACTGCACCTCTTGCTTTGTAATGACCCTGGGGTGTGATTATCTTATGATAACCACACTCCCTGTCATGCCTTATTGCTTATATATTCCACATGTCATAATGAATCCTGAAGCACTTTCCAGGGCTCGTAGCAAACGCAAGTGACTTTGAAGTCTAGGAAGTAGCCAGATTTCCTAGGTATATATAGATTAATATTGTATACAGTAGGAAGAATTATGAATGATTGCATATTCATGGTTGCCAGGACAAAGTTTTCAACTTCTGGCTCTGTGAACTTTAGAGTCAGGAGTTCTTGCCTTGTTATCGCATATGCTAATAAGTGATGCTATGTAGAACATTGGTCATGTCTGGACACTACAGTTGTGATTGGTACATGATAAAGGCTTTGGCAGCATTTTGGACACAACCTTGAATCATGGCTTAGCATTAGGAGAACAAGCCTGAGCTGGCCCTGCTCTCCCTTCTCCTCTGGGACATCCACGAGGAAGAGATTGGACACTTCCCACTTCCATTTTAGATTAACGGCATCTAGCATATTGTCAGAACCCTAAACTGTTGTTAATCTTAAATTGGTTCCTTAATCTGGTTGGTTAAGGTTAGTTATGGTCATGGACTCTGTTTTGAAGTTGTTTCAACTAACCATAGTTAAAGCTAACCACGCTTTGCCCAGGTTTCGACAACATGGCAAGCTGCAGTTCATTTAAAATGGAAGTGAAAGCTCCTGGACTCCTGCTTGTGCCTGTGCCAGAAGACAAGGGGGAAATGTGAGACTCACCTGAGACTCACTGTGCTCATTCTCATAATGCTAAAGTACGGTTTGGCATTACATTCAACCAAGCCCAGTGTATGGTCTAGAACAAAAGCCCTTTTCGGAAGGAAAGCCTATGTGTTGAAACAACACGTTAGTGAGGAGCAGGGCTGTGCTGACTAGCCCCACCGGCAACGCTGCGTATGCCGCCTTCTCCTGCCCTCTGACGTCTCTGTATACAGTGCAAATGTCTGCAGGGAAGAAGCCCTTCATGTGTACAGCTGTACAGGGACAAAACAGACATTACTTTAAATGTGTGTCTAGCAGATATGTCTTCTTTTAATTTTTACTCTAGAGTAGGTGCAGGGTTCCCAGTTCAGATCTTAAAAGGTCCTCTAACCCTCTGCTGGGGTCCTGATCTGGATTGGGGCCCTGAACCTACTCTAGAGTAAAATATGAAAAAAGGACATAGCTGCGGGACACACATTAAAAGTAATGTCTGTTTTGTCCCTCAGACAGCTGACTTCACTATTTGTTGCCCTGATTCAGAACACAGTATTCATGACATGAAGAAATCCACTATGATCTGGAACCCTGCAGGATCGGGGTTTCAGTTGGCATGGATACGTTCGTGCATACAGCTGTACACACAAAGGTGTCTTCCTTGCAGATGTTTACGACATATGTGTGGATGTCACGGTGCAGAGCAAGCTGGCATACATGACATAGTCCTGCTCACCACTCACACATTGAATCAATGGTGGGCATTTCTTCTGAGTCGGGTTAAAGACTGCAGCGGTTGCAGGTATCGACAATCTTTGTAAAACGAATATGAGCAGAACTAAATGTTACAAGAAACAGAAGCTGTTGCCTAACATTGCAGTCATCGGCTATAGGAAGCTACCTTTCACAGGAAGCTTACCTTTCTACATAGGAAGCTGCTTCAAACCTGGTCAGAGTATTTTTCTCCATCTCGCCCAGTGTTGCCTACTCTGAGTGGGAGGGGCTTCTTACGCGTCTCTGGCAGAAGTATTTCGCATCACCTACTACCTAATCCTTTTAAGTGGATAAGCCTTAGTTAGAACCTGGAACATTCTGCATAGCTCTGCCCAGGGCTTTTTTTCTGGTGGAACTCACCGGAACTGAGTTCCAGCACCTTTTCTTCTATTAATTGCATTACAATTTAATCGCCATCTACTCCCGAGGAAATGTAATCCAAGAGTTCCGGTACCCTTTTCTCCAGAAAAAAAGCACTGGCTCTGCCACAGAGCTATGGCCTCTCCCTTCCCTCCATAACATCTAGTGCAGTAGTGAGGAAACTGTAGCCCTCCAGATGTTGTTGGACTCCACATCCCATTAGTCACAATCAGCATGACAAATGGTCTGGGGTGATGGGGATTGCACTCCAGCAATATCTGGAGGTACAGGGACCACCCTGATCTAGCACAGCCCACTCCATGTCGTGGCATCAATACACAAGGCTGCCTTTGAAAAACATTCAGAAACCTCAGGTGGTGCAAAATGCAGCAGTTAAAGTTTTTGACTGGAACCAGTCATTTTGGAGCATCTGACCCTCTTTTATGCTCTTCTCACAGGCTTCTCATCTCTTTCTGGGATCAATTCAAAAGTGCTGGTGATGACCTTTGGCCCTGTGTGACTTAGGAACAGGATACTTAAAGGACTACCTCCTCCCACATGAGCCTGCCCATCCACTCAGGTGGGATGAGGAGGCCCTTTTGCATATCCCACCAACATGTGAAGTATGTTTGGGGAGAATGTGTGAAAGGGCTTGGCCTTCTTTGTTGTTGCACCTAGACTGTAGAACCCTCTGCCCCGGGAGAGCCATCTGGTGCCTGCCTTGATGATTTTTCATCACTTCCTGATTACCTTTTTGTTTTGGTAGGCCTTTGGCCTAGATGATGCCTAATTTTATTTTCCCTTATTCTTTTGAGTTTCTGGTTGACTCTTTTTATTGACTGCTCCTATATTCTGCTTTTTGTTTCTTTAGTTTGATAGTGTGGAGAAAGCCTGCACACTCACAGTGACATGAACCCCAACACAGTTTTCCCCTAACGACCCCACTGAGTTTCCCTGGCAACCCCCATCTGCATAATCCTCACCAGGGGGAAAACCGGAGATACCAGTCTTGGCCAGACAGGCACACAATAGGGACCATCAACGGAATCCACAAGAAGACCCATGGATCACCCAGAGGTAAAGGGCAGTCTCAAAGAGCTGCAAAGTATCCCAGTAACTGCAACACGTCACCTTTCCCGGGACGGAATAAGCCCACCTGATGAGAAGGGAGCAGGAATAAGCCCACCTGACCGGCGAGGGGCAGGAGAGCGGGAGGGACGGGGTAGAAAACCCCTCTCCCCGTCCCAAGAGGGTTGTTGGGAACACGGGTGCACTGACAACATCCACATCCGGCTCTGGCTGGGTGAAGCAGTTCTCTTCCCCGGGCCAGGCGGGCTCGGAGTCAGGCTGGAAAGGGGACCGCGTAAAGTCTCAGATCTAAGGTAACTCATTGCCACAGTACGCTAGCCTGGGAACCCGTTCATTCATAAACCCGAGGTCATGCTCAGGTCTTGTTGATGTTATAGTATTCCTAGAAGTCTATTAGTTCCGCTCCATTTAACCTATAGTAAATAAATGCCTATTCTTGGTACAGAGAGGCTCCCGTGCTTTCTTTAAGCTGCGTACGAGTTCTAGTCAATTACACTTGCTTGGACGGGCTGTAGCTCAGTGCCGGTTAACCCGTTAAGTGCCGAACTCACACAGAAGACCCAGCTGCTGGTCTTCCACAGATAGTTTTTAACCTTTTGATGTAGACGGCCTTGGGCATCTCTAATGTGGAAAGGTAGGATATACTGCTAATAATAATTTTGTATGTCCCACCAGTGGCAGCCAATGATGTGGCATGGAGATGTGGACATTCACAGTGTCATGATGAAAGGCAAGTTGTACTAAGCAGACATTATGGAGATAGAGGGACATCACTCTACAAGGAACTTCAGTTTTTGTTGGCAATCCCTGTTTCTTGTGACTTTTAGCTCCACCCTATAGAAAGGAGCCAATTTCCTTTGCTGATCTATTCTGAGGCTATGATGATACCATTCACAAAGTCATTTAAGATCTTTTAGGTCATTTAAAATCATTTAAGTGCTAAATCATTTAAGATCTTGAGTGGTTCTAATCATACCTCTCTGAGCAGGAATGGCATCGGGGGGGGGGGGGTCGGCACAGTCAGGCAACTGTCAAGGCCCATGCCCCAACAGGAGGCTTAGTTGTCAACCCCCAGAGTCCCCCTACACTGTCTACTCTTCCTCTTTGCTATTGCTATGTGTTCACCAGCCCTCTCCAAACAACTGAGCAGCAGTGACAGGAGCAAGGACAAGGAGCAGCAGCCTCTGTTCGCCTTGCCCTCTTCCACTGAGCAGTGGTGAGCACTGGGTCCAGGGTAAGTGAAAGGTAAGCAATGCTAGGGATGAGGAGGTGGGGCAACTCAGGGAGGGGGTGCTGAGAGCATCTTGTCCAAGGCCCCCCCCCCCAATGTCTGGAACCATTGTTCTATTTTTCATTTCCAAATGAAAAATGCACAGTTTGCTAGAGCGTCCAGTTCCATCGTGTCTCCACCCCTCTACATTTCTGATGCAAATGTGTACCCTGATAATGCAAAATGGAAAAAAAAAAAAGAGAGAGCTATCAATGTGATTATATGCACAGTTGTGACAAGTCTCCATTCATGTGGTGTTTTACTGAAACACACATGTGCAGTGACAAAAAACAAACAAACACCCACATGTGACATGCAGACTTGATGTAATTGCATATATTATTTGGGTCAGGTTTATTTTTCTGTGGTGTTTAACGAACGCATAGCACAATAAACCAACACATTAGCCTTTCTGCAGTGCCTTAAGAAGGGGCACACACACATCAATAATGGGGGAGAGATAGGAAGCAAATGAAAGAATTGAAAGCTGCAGCTAACTGCACATGCTCCAATCCCAGCATGGATTTTTGGATTTTCTTTTTAGCTAAACTTGTGGAGAGAAAGCCAGAGCACACATTGAACCTTGCTACCTTGAACCCTGGCACACTGATCCCCGACTTGTTTTTCTCGTTCCACTCGCCATCCGGCTGCATAATCCCCACCCAGGGCATAGGAGACACAGTTCTGGGCAGACGGAGGCACAATCCACATCTGCACAATAGGGCACATAACATTCCGGAGAGGGTGGGGGCACAGTTTCAAAGAGCTGCAAAGTACCCCAAAGTGCTCCAAAACACCCAGGAGGAGTCAACACCAAGAGACGCCACCACCCTGTGGTGGCGGACCCAGCCCACCTGGTCAGCACGGGCGGGCCAGGGAGGGGGCGTAAGGGGTAGAAAAGGATGTGCCAGAGGACCAGAGATTGTTGGGAACATGGGGCAGGCTGGCACACCTCAGGTCCCTGGCTCCGCTCCGGGTCAGGCAGCTTCCAACCCTGGGCAGTCGCGCTCGGAGACCAGCTATGCAGATCGCTACGCTAAGTCCGTAAGTCAGATTCTTTGATGTAAGGTTACTTCTTCTTCTGTGATACACTAAGCCTCTAGTGTCTGTAGATTGAAGCTTTCCACTTCGGTAAGGTTACGACTTGCTATGTTTATAGTGTGAAATTCCTGGTAGTCTGTTAGCTCTGCTCCATTAGTCGTATAGTAAATAAAGTCTATTCTTTGACCTAAGCACGGTTCTGTGTCATTCATTAGGTAGTGGTTGTGTTCTAAATGCACAGGAGCCACATAAAGGGCATTTTCTCAGTGCCGGTTAACCCGTTAAGTGCTGAACTCGCGCCAAGGACCGGGTTTTTGGTCCTCCACAAAACTAAAACTCAGGAGGAGAGGAATCAGACAAACCACCAGAACCATAAAGGATCAGGATGGTGGACAGACACCGATCCCTAACAGAGAATGCATATCGGAATGCTTGAGGATTTTGGCTAGGTCTGCATTTGGAAGTGTCTGACCTGCTTTGACCTCCTGAACTAATGTGCAGAGATATTCTTCTGATTCCGCTTTTTTCCTGAATTTTTGAAGAATGTAAGCCAAATATTTTTGGTTTGGGATTAAGAACACAACAACATGCATCTAAATTGTCTTTTATGATAAAATGTGTATTTTCCCATAAAATGTGTATATAATGCGTATTTTATTATAAAATAAGAATTTTAGGGTGAAATGTGTATAAAATGTGAACAACTTTTCATCCAGATATAAAAAAAGACACATCACAGATAAATACGTAAACAGGACAGAACAGATTTAGAAATGACCATATGCGAAACTGACATGGACTGAAAATAGTGATCTGTCCATCCCTAATTCTGAGGCGCAATCCTATGCAAGTTTAGACAGAAAAAAAGGCCTAGAACTCCCAGCTGGCTGGAGCATTCTGTGAGTTGAAGGCCTTTTTTTCTGTCTAAACTTGTTGCTCCCTAAATATATATAAGATTCTTTGAACAAGTTAAAGGGTATAGTAAGTAGCATGCATCATAACAACAAAATACTCCCAATTTCTTGATCTTAGAGAAGTGATGATAAACCTGTACTTCTAGCCGGGAATCTGTATGTGTATAAGCATCATAGAATCATAGAAAAGTAGAGTTGGAAGGGGCCTACAAGGCCATCGAGTCCAACCCCCTGCTCAATGCATTTTCCTAATTGCATTTGATAGCTTAAGTCCTCTTTTATTTCATAGATCATAGAGTTGGAAGGAGCCTACAAGGCCATCGAGTCCAACTCCCGGCAGGAAACTAGAGGAGGGGTCTCCCATCCACGTAATAACCAGGCCTGACCCTGCTTAGCTTTCCACACTCAGACAAGCTGAGCCAGCATAAGCCACATGCAAACACATTTCATATGTTTTAGTTAACTGTTTACTTGCATGTTGATTTTCACAGAGTGGAGCATTTTATTTTTTAAAAAATCCAAATAATAAAAGCTTATTGATTAAAGGCAAAATTTTTATGTATCTTTTGCATGGAGGAAAAAAGAGGCGACTCTGACAGCTTTCTGAAGCAGCCAGGAGATCCTTTACAATGTTCTGTCCGTGTTTCCCATCCCCCCCTCCTTTTAGTAGTCTCATGACAATGAGCCGTTGGTTATTTGGAGACATTTATTTAGCTTTAAAATCCTGCACTTTAATAATAAAAATAGTAATGCATTCTAATTAACATGAATGGGGTTAATGGCAGGTCCATAAGGAAACAGGGAAATGGAGATCAATGGACTTCTGAATTTGCAATTAGGGACTGGTATTAAAGACAACAGGATAATAAACTGAGCAATTATCTTTGATATACCTTATGATATAATCGCACCACAGGGTGAATCCGCACCACAGGAAATAGAGTTCTCCGCTAAGTTTGTAACCTTGTTAATCTGATCTATGTAGCAGTCAACATTTAAACACTGCTCCGCTGCGGGAAAATTCACGGTACTGTTCCTAGGCTGCCACCATAAACTGGATGATAAAGATGATGGCCTATCATTATGACTACTGATGGGTTGATTCATTGGCTGCGGCAGCTCCGAGATCAGCCAAGTTAACTGCAGGTCATCTTTCAAAACATCTGTGTGTCTAAAAGAAAGCTTATTTAGCTAGATACTTGCACAAGTAGAATACTCCTGATTATCATAAAGGTCAGACATGCACATTTTAACGGGTGGTAATGAGTAGTTTTAAATATGTTTGAGCCTTTTCTTAATCCTGCCATGTCACAAGGCTTCTATTGTTATGCACCAAAGAATGTGCCTTTAATTGTACCATTTGCCCTATTGTATCTTGATCATAGAGCAGGAAGCGCAATGCTACTTGTGATAACCGCCTACCACATGTCCTAATAATTACTAGCCTTCAGTAAATTGCAGAGGGAAGCAACACAGGAGACTGGTTAAAACAAAAGACTCTGAAAAGTTGCAAGTATTACTTAAAGAGTTGCATGTACTGTACCAAATTGTGCCATTTTTTTGCCTCAAAGCAGTGAATCTGCTTGCCTGTTACAGATCTCTTTTAAAACTGCAACAGAAAATGTGGATAGACATTAGAAAAAATTGGCGAAATGGTTTAATATAATTAAGAACTGTTAGGCTCTTAAGAAATTTTATATTAATGAATTAAGTCAGCCATGAGGAGAGAATACTGGAATCTTTCAACAAAATGAGCATTAGTAGCTAGTTGTCTGACTGATATTTATCTGGAGTGTCACACAGAATACATTTTTATACAGAGATGCACTAAGCAAATACTGGTTTGTAAAGGGTGGGCTATCTCACACTTTCACATTTAATAGATCTGAGCAATTATTTCCTGGAGCATTTCATGAAAAGAATCTAGTATTAAAAATGACAAGTTCAAACACTTCAGGATGGTATCTATAAAAATTATGACAGATGTGTAAAATGCTATTCTTAAGGTTATTAAAAAAACAACAACTGTACAGAGAAATCTAATTGCTCTCAATGGATATGTTGGTAAGTTGGTGCTGGTCCTGTTGTCACCTTGTTCTTTAAATGTCTGCTTAACATCAACTTTAGTGTAATACTTTCCATAGTTCTGATTCCATTTGTCTTAACTACCGTATGTCTTCCTTATGAGTTACCACAGTGGAACAAAAGGGAGCTTGTTGGTGTCATTTTTTTTTGTAATTGTTAAAGAATTTAGAATAATAGACTCTTATGCCAGCACGCAAGGCCCCGATTCAGATCAGTACCATGGCACTTTGGGAGAGGAGGGTTTGAGATTCTTCCACCCTCATTTTCATCCCAAAATTTCACCCTCCCTTCATTGGAATCAATGGAAACTTTTTTCTCTTTTTAATGCCCCCCCATGGGGGGTGAAATTTGTGGATGAAAACGGGATGGAAGAAGCTCCCAAAGTGCCATGGTCCCAATCTGAATTACGACTGTGCATGCTTGCAGAAGAGTAGGGGAGACAATCGCACATAGCTCAGCTATACATGATTAAAGGAATGTTTCATTTGGCCTGTTTGCCTTTGGCCCACCAGTGGAATGTGGCCCCCAAGAGCTAATCAGATATGGAATTCGGCCCTCAGACTGAAAGAGGTTCTGCACCCCTATCTTAGCGAATACACTGTAAGATATAAAGTGGGGGGCGTGGTAACAAATGCAACAGCCAATAGGGACGTGGCAAACAAAGCAATCTTACATTCAGAAGCTCAAATCCCATTGACTTTTATGTTGCTTCAGTAACATAACTGAATAGGATTGCAATTGTGCAGTTTGATCTTATCTTAGGCATGTTGACTTGGAAGGACATACTACTGTGTTCAGCACGGCCCCTGTTAAGTGTTCAGAGGACTGTAGCTTTAATCAGCTATGTAATTCCAGGATCACTCTTGTGCGATCGTTAAACTGCAAGGCAGCAATTCTTGGACTAGCTTCCATTGAACTTAGTGGTCCGTGGAACCTCTGAGTAAACACACTTACAATTGCACTGTAACACACACACACACACACACACACACACACATTGCTTCGTTTGCAAATCCATCTTATGATAGATTACTAATTGTTTGGGAATTCTGAAGGGCTTGTTGTAAATGGTTGCCATTTGTCTTAACTATGTCTTAGTGGCTGCCCCAGCACTCTGGAGTTCCCTCCTCAGGGAGGCTAGAGTGGTGCCCTCCCTGGTAAGCTTCCGGAGGCAGGCAAAGACCTTCATAGATTTCATAGATCATAGAGTTGGAAGGAGCCTACAAGGCCATTGAGTCCAACCCCTGCTCTATGCAGGAAACTAGAGGAGGGGTCTCCCATCCAAGTAATAACCAGGCCTGACCCTGCTTAGCTTTCCACGCTCAGACAAGCTGAGCCAGCGTGAGCTACAGGCCTGCAGGCATTTGGAACTAGCCTGTGATGCAATGGAATGCTGTATTTTATATTATGTATATTGTATTGCTTTTAGATAGATAGATAGATAGATAGATAGATAGATAGATAATTTTTAATATTATTGATGGTTTAATTCTATATTTAACTTTTGTATTTTTCTATTTCTGTTTTAATTGTATGAGTTTTTAAAGGTTGTGAGCTGCCTTGGGTCCCAGTGTTGGGAAAAAGGTGGGATACAAATAAATGTAATAATAATAATAATAATGATGATGATGATGATGATGATGATGTTGTGTAGAATTTGGATGGACTCTTCTGTTTATTCTTTAGAATCCTGGCATTCCCAGTGGCAAAGGGCAACGCTGCTGGTACGGCCTTTCAGGATTAGTTTCTGGTTTATTGTAACAAAAGAGAAGATAATGATAGGTTTGGGGGCATCTACAATGCAGCTTTTTTTTTTTTTTTGCCTGTAAAATGAAGACGATAGTTGCTTCACAAGAATGCTGTCAGGTTAAATTAATAACTGATTCTAAAGCTGAGGGATACCCTTGCATGGCAGAAACGATATTACAGTAGTGTCATTGACGACTCTGTTGTTAAGGGTGCTTTCAGCTTTTAATGGAAGCAGAACTAAAGCTCCCCTATTTCACACTTCATTGGTAGAATCTAGCCTTCCAATTTGATACAATAGCTCTTCACAGGCTAATTTAATAAAAACTATGTGATATTTTTAGTGGAATAGTCACATTACATGTGAACTAGTGTATAATGTCCATTTTAAACATCTCCCCCACGTTTCTTTGCATTTTGTAGTCATACTTCAAATGCCAAGACATCTTCACGAGCTTTTAACTCCAGCCAGGGTTGTGGGAATTCTGCAACCTTGCCTCAGCTCTTGGTCAAAGATGCTGAATCCAGCAAGCATAAGTCACTTGTATGAGCACCGTTAGGAGGACTGATGAGCTCTAATTGGCCCCAAAGAGTGTCAGTCAGCAAGCTGGCCATTGACTATCTTCAAGGAGTAGCCTCTAGAAGTCATGAGGAATGGGGGAGAGGGAGGAGGGGACGGACTACCTTTACTTTACTACTTCCATATAAAGATGTTATCATTACATACTGCCTGCCATCTTGCTGCTTCAGCCTCTCTGAGTCCTCTCTGGGAACCTTCTGTTTTAATTAGAGGAACAAGCCAATTTGGCTATGACTATGCTTGAATCATGGGGGGGGGGATATTGGGGGCTCTTAATGAAATCTAGAACTCCCAGTCCACCTACTTTTAGTTAAAGCCATTTAAAAAGAGTAGCTTAGAGGGGATTACAAAAGGTAAGGGGGCCAGGCACCCACTGCTACCTCTTTAGTTCAAGGCATGGCAAACAAGCTCCATTCAGATTAGAGAGGCACTTAGAGCAGTCTCAGTTGGGGCTTCAGATAAAGAGGGGGCAACTCTCTAGCGGAATGAGCCAAGAGTAGTTTAGAGGAGGTGGTTTCAAAGCAAAATACCTATCATTCTAACTATCATTATTATTACCATTGCCTTAGGATTCAGAGATGCTAAAGGTTCTTTCTTTTGCAGGTCTGGTGCTTATATTTTATCAACACAAAACCAATCTGTGGCTTAAAAACTCAACCGGTTTCCCCATGCATGTGTATCATTGGCCAAACCCAATGGTTTTCTGTGCCATCAAGTTCACACTGTGATCCATCAAGTGATGAGAAATGAAATTGTGCAGACGTGTCTGTGTGAACTAGCTCTTAAGTTTCCGAAATATCTCTGTCTTTGTTCATTTGGGTAAGGGGCTGTGCTCATCTCTTCCGCTACCCCAGCTCATGCATGCCCTGCATAATGCTTGATCTTCATGCTTGATCTTTTGCCACCATGTGGACTGTGGTTGGATCCCCCTTCACACCCAAACTAGAATCCTAGTTTCCAGTCCTGACTATGATCAGAGCTATGAAGGCAATATACACGGCAGGTGTGAACAGCCTTTTTACATAAGATTGTTTTGGTATATCATTGTATTTATATATGTTATAAAATAATGCTTCTCACATCTCCTTGGCTATCCAGCAGATAAAAGTCAAACAGTGGTGCTGGGGAGGGATGGACGACTTACAGGTGATAGATTAGACAAGCTAAGGTGTTTGATCAGGAAGTGTATATGCTGCAGTATCATTGTTTTTTTCCATTGTTCAGTTTCAAATACCAATGAAGCGCTTACAAAGTCATGAGCTCCCTTATCTTTGCATTTTCCCCCTGATAAAAGAGGTCCAAAACATTGATGTTACCACCACAGGGGTTGTCTGAATTTTTGTTCTTATTACTCTCAGCATTTTATTTTCTTTAAAGGAACGAGCCTTTAGTTTTGACTTGTGTTTGACAAAATGAACTTTTTCGTTAACTCCTGTAATTCTTTTGTAGCCCAGCAATGCATTCAAACAATAGACAAAAAATGCATACCTAAGTGGAACAAATCAAACTTTTCCAAGATCTTTCACAAGCAAAAAATTCTCTTAGAAGTCACCGTCTGGGTTCACTTCACATACCTCCACCTGAAATATAAATGTCCTGAAACCAAGGAAAAAAATAAAGGAAAATTGGTTGACTTGTTTTGTGTTGGATTGCGAGTTTTTTATGCATATCAAAGCCAAATGAATAGCAAGAATTCACTATAGTTAGGAATTCAGTGATATCTATAACTACATAATTGCGTAAATCTGTCCTTATTTATGTGACTTCTGGTAAGATTTACTTCAGGGTATAACCTGTGAAGTGTTAATGATCTTACACTGCAGTCCTAACTGTCAAATCAAATTATAACAAGATTGGGTTTATTTTTCAAGTAGCTGCAACATGGATTACATTTATGTTGGATCTAGGACTAAGCACCTCATTAAGTGGGTTTAAAATCAATGGTGATCACTCAGTTAAAATAAGTAGCCTGCTATTGATTGTTCGTTCATTGCTCAGCAATATGAAGCTGAGGAATATCAGGAATAAGCTGAGGAATATCAGGAATAAGATACTGCTGGGTTGTTGTTTTTTTAACCTGTTCAAATACATCTTAGTTTTATTTGATTACAGGTACCTCTACTGTAATTGGTGATGGGTATGAAAGCTTATTGTACAGGGCACTTTGCTTTCTGTAGCATTGTTGAAGAATACTATAAATATGTACGTGGGTCTCCCAGAGTTTTACGGTCCTTTTCCAACTTCATCTACAGATTATTCTTTTATGGATGAAAAGAGACATTGTGTTCTGAGGATCGTCTCAGTTAGTTCTTCTTCATGGTCTCTGTGCAGTATGCAGATGGAAAAGCCTGCCCCTGTACACAGCATCTTTGAAACATCCTGCCGTATATACCAATCGTGAACTTGCTTCTCTGAGAGCCAATCCTTAGGCAGCCAAAACAGTATCATGCATGTACAAGAGGAATGCATCCGCAGGCTTCGAGAAGCCCAAAGATTTGCAGACCCTTAGTCACCTTCACACAGAAGCGTGAATGAACTGTGTGCTGATGTATAATGTGACTCATTCACTCCCATTTTTCTCCTCTCCACTAATGCAACTGCTAAACAAACTGGGAAGGGTTTGTCATACTGGGGATCCGACCTTGCTTTTTATTTTATTTTTAAATTTAACTTTATTTCAAACATTATATAAAACAAATAAAAAAAAAACCATACATAAGGTGCACCCATCACCACGGGACCAAGAAATAAATTTGGTGGAGCCAAAGATGGGTTTTTTTTGTTTTTGTTTTGCTACTTCAGCATTTGTGTGTGCCTTTTGCAACCATGTCAAGTTTGTTTCGCCAAGCCTTCACTTTGTGGACTCAGTTATTCAGCCACTCTTGCTTAAAAGGAGGAGGAGCAGAAGTTTCCACTTGCCTTATCCTCCCCTTCCAGGCAGTAGTATGGATTGGGCTCAGTAGGGCAAGGAAATGGGGAGTAGTTTAGCGGGAAGGAGGTAGTCCTCTTTAGGAAGGGTGCACCCTGAGGGTATCTGGTCCCCAGATGCTGGACTACTCCCCTCCCGAGTAGTCCAGCATCTGTCATACCCTCCAACATTTCACAGATGAAAATAGGGACACACATGTGAATTTGTAAGAAGTATGGTTATGCAACGTGAAGGTGTGATCAAGAGGGTGTGGCCAGGCAACATGAGGGTGTGGCCAAGGGTATGGCCAGGCAACCAAAGGGCATTCTCAGGTACAAAAGTTATTAGAGAAAACACACAAAATCTTATATATTTATAACTTTATAATTATACAGTGGTTTTTGTAATTTTTTTAAACCTTACTTAAACCCTTAATTGTTGATATCTGGTGTTTTTCATGGGTGTGTGTGTCAGTGCTTGCAAGGAATCTCTTTTTGTTTTAAAATTGTCAGGATTGGCACAAATTCAACAGGTGAAGCTTACCAACCCACCCCACACTATGGACGTTATGCGAGACTCGAGGTTCTCCCCAGCTTGGTCCTCTGCGGCGGCCCGATCTCGCTCTTCTGAGTGGCGCGGAGTGTTCTACGCACCACTCGCGCCACTGCTGCCGCTCGAGCCACCAGTGCCTGGCTTCCGGATTCCCCGGCGCGCTGGACCCCCGCGCTATGGTTTTGGTGGGGGGAACCAGGGCAACAGGGCTTAAACAGCGCTGGGGTCCAGAGCGCTATAGCAGGGTCCTGTCGCGTCACTTCTGCCGCACCGGAAATGATGTGACAGGACCAGAGTGGATGGTGCGGGCGGCTCGCCGCGGAGAGGCAAGACTCTCCAGGACCCGGTGGGCCTGCAGGTAGGTCCACGAGCTTCGTGCAGGCACGAGCAGGGCCGAGTTCGGCCCCGCTTAGCCCGCGCAAGACAAAGTGTAACATCCCTACCCCACACCCCCAAACATGGAGCTTCGGAGATAAGGGGAAGTTTCTTGCATTTCCTTCTTACACTGTATCTTACCTGTTACAGGCACAGATTCAGCTCTGTTAGGAAATAAAATATTTGGCAATACAAAGATAGGAATCATGTGATAAATTCCCTCATTCACCTCTCCGTAGGTCCAGGCTTTTACCCAGCTAATCCCTTTCCCTCAGCAACATGCAGCAGAGGCAGCAGGTAGAGCATGCGCACATGTACGCACACACACATCCTCACCTGGACCTCCCAGCTTAGCAGCGTCTGTTCCCTCCCCTGCTTACTGTTACTGCGGCTGTTCGAGCCTAAGCAGAGCTATCTTAAAAGGGCCATGGGCAAAATTGCAGCTAAGCTAAAACTGCAAGCTTAGCTGAGATTTTGCCCATGGTCCCTTTAAGTAGCTTGCAGTTGCGGGAGGCAGGGGAATTTGGGACTCTGCATAGGCATGCAGCCAAGGCTGGGTCGTGCCCCCAACCTGATCTTCCGCAGGGGCGGCGAGCCGACTCGATTTTCTGAGGGGCGCGGAGAGGTTCTCCACGCCGCTCGATCGGGCTTCTCCGGCCCGGTCCGTCACTTCCGAGACCGGAAATGATGCGACGGGACCCTGCGCAGGCGCAGAACGTGCCACAGGGGTCTAGCGAGCCTGCGCAGGGTTCCATCGCGTCATTTCCGGTCCCGGAAGTGACAGGACGGGACGGAACGGGACGGAGGAGCCGCCCCGAAGAATAAGGTAAAGCCTCAGCGGGCGTGAGCGGGGACAATTTCGGCCTCGTTCTGCCCAGCAAGGCTCGTTTTTACAAGCCTAATCTGCATGACAAAGTGAGAAGCCGTGATGGCTTGAGGGTTTTCGTGATGGTCCTGGCATTTTCGGGGCAATTGGCAACTATGGGCCGGTTTGCACGACCCAGGCTGCGAGCGGGGGAGGCACCATGGGGCGATCCGCGGGGTCTGGCGGGGCGCCGCAGACGACCTGCGCCCTGCGTGTGTGGGTGGACCCCGGTGGAGCTGGCAGTCCCTGCACCGCAGTGCAGGCCTCCCAGCGCTAGGGGGCAGGGCCCAGGATGCCCAGAGGGGCCGTTTGCCCCTACAGGATGGAGCAGCGGCAGCTCCGGCTGCTCTGGGCTGCCGCCTCTGTGCGGCCCCCGCGGGACGGCCGCCTGCTGTTCGCACGGCAGCAGAGTTGAGCAATGGACAGAATAAGACAGAAGCACGTGGCAGGGTGGCCATGTGCGGTAGGAGCTTACCCCTCTAACCACCCACGGTCACTTTGCGTGCGTCCCGCGTGTGGCCGTCCCGCAGGTGCACCCCCGGTCGCACGACACGGGAACCACGGGGGACTTCTGCTCCCCCGCGGTTCCCGTATCGTGCGAACAAGCCCTATGTGTTGTGTAGTACAACTGTGGAATGAGGCATGGGTGCAACCACACTGCCGGAGGAGACTGAAGTATCAGTGCAGGGGACAGGGCTGGTTCCTGGCACAAGGGAGGGTGCTACTCAGTATGTGACAAGAGCAGAGGGTCAAGGTTTTAAGGAAGGTAAACATGGTGACTTTTGTTCTGATACATTCAGGCTTACATGTGGATCATAGCACCTTCACTGAAATTATTTAATGTTACTTTGCGTCTCGGCTAGATCAAGACTGCTCTACCAGTGTGTATTGGTTGTATTGATTCTCTCCCACAGAAATCATGTTTATTTCAATAGTATGGATTTTTAAAAATTGTGATAGATTTTCTCATCTGCACCGGCAGTTGCCTGCATAATAATTGCTATCACTGATTTCTGGTTTTTTTGAGGAATTCCCTGGAGATTTTCTGTTGATAATGTGAGGTTCTGGAGAAAGAAGAGTACCAGAAAGGGAGTTTCTCTCTTCACAGAGACTCTTGAGGGCATTTTGCATATGGGTGTTTAAAAAATACCAGTCAGATGTATATTTATTTATTTATCTATTTATTTCATTTTTATACCGCCCAATAGCTGAAGGTCTCTGGGCGGTTTACAGCAATTAACAAGACAGTCCCTGCCCGCAGGCTTACAATCTAAAAAGACACGACACACAAGGAAAAAGGAATGGGGAGCATTCTCATTGTTTAGTAGAATTAGAACCAAACTAGACATTCTGCTAATCATGCATAGTATAGCTATGTGTGATTGTTTTCCCTGCTCTTGTGTAAGCTTGCATAGCCTCTATTTGGAATGGGTCCACAGTGCTCTGGGTGGTGGGTTAAACTTTTTGCCCACCCAGTTTGCCCACCAAAATTCCATCCATCCCCAGGCCCAGGGTGGGGTTTAAAAAAGTCTCCATTGACTCCAGTGGAGACTTTTTTCTGTTTTCTGTTCAGAGGTATATGTGTGAAATTTCAGGAAAAATGGGTGGGGTGAAGGTTTAAGCACCCCCTCCTGGAGTGCTGAGGTCCCAAATTGGGGGCACACGTGCTTACATACGAGTAGGGAAAGCTATCACACATAGCTACATTAATGCACTATTAATGTTTAGTTTGGTCCTTGGTTGGTCATTTTCTGTTATTCTGTGTCCTGCTTACTGTTTCTGATACAAAGTGAGATGGCTGAGGATAAAATGCTTTGGTCTGCATATATGTACTTTAGTGTTACCTGGATGTCACACAGGAGTTTTGCACCCTATTTATAGTGGTATACATACAACTAGCCTGAGTCATTTTTTCCTGTACAAAACTTCCGTTTTATTTTATTTATTTAAAAATATTTTAGACCACCTTTAAGGGTGGAATTTACCTTCTAGCTGGTTGTCTGGTCACTGTGCAGAGCCTAGGCAGGAGACACAGTGGAAATGGAGAAAGTTGCCTTTTCATTTCAGGCCCTGTGATACCGTCAGAATCATAATGGTGACCTTTTGAAACTTTATGGATTGGATCCAAAGGCACCCTTTCACCTTCACATCCCAAATGGGTCTTCTTGCTCATGGAGGGGCACCTCACAGTTCAAATATTTGTGTGATAAAATAAAAACTAAAGCCAAGGATGCTCTTCTGGTTGATCAACCTATTACACAAACAAGAATATGAGAACTGCTACAGAATATACCTATGGTAGCACTCCTTGACCTTTTACACAAGCTCTTGCATAGGCATTTGTGGAACAGTAACCTCAGCTTGCTAGGTCAAAGTCCAGCATTCTGAATCACCAGATTTGGGAATGGAACTTCCTCCTGCTGGTTCATAAAGGAACCAGCACTTCTTCTGAAAGAACAATCCAACACATTTAATGCAGCCTTGCCAAGAAGTCTACAAAAATTAGTAGCCCAGCCCACAAAAGATTACCTCTTCCTATCTGTTAACCTAGCTTAATAATTAGTAGCTTAATAATTAGTAATCTAATAGAAAAAGATGAGCCAATTTTTTGTAGAGCTCAGCCTGTAACAAATTCACTTACCAAGAGGCCAGGGGAAAGGAAGTGTTTGATATTTCTTTGATTAGTTTTGACTAGTCTGGCAGCAGCCAGACTAATAACTGGGACCAGAAGGTCTGAGCATATAACACCAGTTCTGGCCCGCTTGCATTGGCTGCCTGTATGCTTCCAAATCCAATTCAAGTTGTTGGTGCTAACCTATAAAGCCTTACATGGCTTGGGACTGCAATGCCTGTGCCTCTCCCGACCTGAATCTACCCAGACACTACACACAACATCTGAGGCCTTCCTCCTAGTGCCACCTCTGAGGAAGGCTCAGAAGGTGGCAACAAGGGGGGCTGTCTCAGTGGTGCCCCCCCCCGATTATGAAATGATCACACTGAGGCCCGCCTGGCGCCAACTCTGTTAACCTTTCAGTGCCAGGTTAAGACTGCCCTCTTCTCTGAGGCATTCAATGGCATTTAATGGCATATGGGGGCATTTATGTCAGCCTAGTTGTATTGAAATTGTTTTAGCTGCTGAAATGGTTTTAAATTTTGTTTTAAATTTTTGTATATTGGAATTTTATGCTGGTTTCCCCCCGTATTTGTGGTTTGTGTTTTTTATGAATTGTTGTGAACCGCCCAGATAGCTTCAGATATTGGTCAGTATAGAAATTAAATAAATAAATATCTTGGTAAGTTAGAATCTCAGGGAGGACCTTTGTAAATTGATTGACTGACTGAATGGGCAAAAGCAGAGGGCAATTTCAAGTCACCCTTTCAGACTGACTGAATGGGCAAAAGCAGAGGGCAATTTCAAGTCACCCTTTCAGCTGTAGTGTCTAGTCCTTTCCTCTGCATTTTTCTCTGCAACCTTTCTTCATTCCCCAGCCCCACTTGCAACTAGTTTTTCTCTCAGGTTCTCCCTTTCCACATCAAAAAGAGAAGAAGAGAAAAAGACCAGCTCACTTTGTTTTGTTCTCTGGAGACTGATTAAGATAAGAAACAATCATCATCAACAACAACAACAAGCCTTGCTTGCTGCAGGGAAAGAAGAAAAATCTGGAGTGGATTTCTTTGGGAGAGAGGGAAAGACTGTCTTCTGTTCTAGCCTTTTTAACCCTGGTTTTAAAAACAGATGCTTGCTGGGCTGGGGCTTGCCAAGGAAGTGGGGGGAAATGTTTAACTTTCAGGAAGAGACATGCAGGGAACTCAGGCTTATGGGAACAATGCCATCTGCACTAATTAGCCCTTCCACTGAATTCTGTGGGAGCTGCAGGCTGTCACTTGCTGAGTGGAAAGGAAAGGCATTCTGCATGTGTTCAGAAGCACTTTTACTATATTCTTGCTGATGAGTAGAAATTATTTTTGGCTACTAAGCCCTGACACGATTTGTGGGCCACTGGTTAAAGCTGTTATGTCTGGTTACTTGGAGGAAATTTTTTACAACATACTATTTACAACCCTGATAGGCAGAGCAATCCTATGGCTCCTAGACAGCATCTAGAGGGCCATAGGATTGTTCAGATTCCCATATCTGAGGTTGGGAAAGAGCTCCAACCTCGGATTTGGGGATCCATGCTCGGATCCCCCTCCCCCCTTGCAGCTGGCACAGGAAGAACCACACTGGCTGCTTCTCCGAGGTCGTAAGAGTGATTGCGGAGAAGGGGTTTAGGGGGCGTTCTAGGGAGTGGAGGGGGAAGAGATGGTCACCAGCAAGGCCTGTGGCTCACGCTGGCTCAGCTTGTCTGAGCGTGGAAAGCTAAGCAGGGTCAGGCCTGGTTATGACTTGGATGGGAGACCCCTCCTCTAGTTTCCTGCACTGAGCAGGGGGTTGGACTCGATGGCCTTGTAGGCCCCTTCCGACTCTATGATCCTAAGATCTGACGTATCCTTGTGGCACCTTAGCCTCCCCCCCCCCAAAGCTCTGCAGTTAGACTGCCAAAATCATCTGTCTAGCTGCTTTGCAGTGCAGGAGGACCTCCTCCCACTCTACATAGGATGCCTGTGATCCTCCAAGTTTGGAGGGCTATGGTCATCCCCACTGGATTGCCCCCTTAGCGACAGGCTTCATTTCATATTTCATATCTCCACTGCCGCTGCAAGCTTTCCCTGTTTGTTTTTGATGTAAGCAAAAATTGCATCCACCCAAGTATACCTGTAACTCCAGTATAAATCATTGGTTTAATATGTTTTCTAAAGTGTAGCAAGATTAAAATCTCGACTGTCATTTTTATTTTACCGCTCTTGGTGCTTGAGGCATTTCTAGCAAATGAAGAGATCTACGCATGCATACACAAGATGTGCTGTGTCTGTGGAGATGTGATTTAGAATAAAGAGAACATCATTTTTAACGCACAACAATAAACAGAGGCTTTGCTGTGAATTAATAGAATTAATATTTAATAAAATTTCATCTTTTATTTTGTTCACAGAGCTTCTGTCTCATTCTGTCCATTGCTCAACTCTGCTGACAGGCTTTATAAATGTGATGCGTTTTTAGAAACCACCTGATCAAAGAGCATCCCCTTTACTCACCTTTCAAAATCTATAAATATTGTTTCTGAAGATATATTTTTTTTTACAAAATTCAGAGTACATTCTAAGTCGTTTGTCCTTTTAACTTTTTTTTTTTGAGCCATTATACAAAATGATACAGATTTGTAAATCAGCAATAAAGGCTCGATTCAGAATAACTGAAGGGTGTGTCACTTATTCCTGGAATCTAGTGTGTCTTGGATACAACAAAAGGCATCTTTTGTTCTTTAGTTAATTAGCTCATTATACTATAGGTACATAGTTCTTTCAAAAGAAGCAAATGCATCTCAGATGGAATCACAAAAGTAGTTATATTGGTGATAAATTCAATTGGAACACATAAGGAAGTTAAAATAGGCTGGCCTTGGGTGAAAAATGTATTTGGGGGCAGAAAGAACGTTTTAGCTCATGGAACCGATGCTGGTACAAGGGTTTCACTTCGTAGAGGAAAAGAAGCAGCTACCTATTGTTTGTAAACAAAAAGGAAATACTTCATTGTGGCACTTCCATCTATTACCTTAACAATAAGTGAGTCATGCAGTTAATCACAGCATATATTTTTTTCATTTTTTTTTTTTTTTGGTGTGGTTAAAAGAAGAGGAGGATTTCAGCTTGAATATTGGCATCTGTGTTTCCATGTCATTCTAAAACACTTACCCACCACAAGAACCACTAATCCTGACTGTTAGCATCGTGTTTTCATTCCAGTGTGGGCTGGTTCTGAGCTCAAAGGCACTGGTTTCCTACCGGGTGCTGATATCGGCTGCCAAGGGATGGCTACTTTCCAAGGAAATGCGCTACCATTTAAAGCTACCGGTAAATGTTCTGGGGCGAGAGAATGTGTGTTCTCTGGCCTCTGTTTACATGTTTACTATTTAACAATATATAATCTTCCATGTATTTAACTTAAGCATGCTATATGAAGTCTTAAAATAATGGGGAAAGGGAAAATACCTTCAAGCTAGCTTGACAGCTTAGACGTCTAATCCTTTGGGTTTTTTTTAGCACTAGTGACTTGCTCTTGGAGGGCTGTGATTCAAATCATTTGCTGCTCTCAAAGCATGGACTCCAGGAATCAAGACTAAACAGGGCTGAGTGCTGCAAGGCAAATTCCAAGTTAGGTTGCTTAGTAGAAAGGGGTGTGTGGGGGGCGTTGTGTGCATGATTAAATTGTGTTTCCCCAGGGAAAGGCAAGAGTTGTACACTGTAAGGAGTCTTTAGGTCATCGTATTTATCTACTATATGTCCCACCACAGGCTGGCAAACTGGTTATTTTGGAAGCATAATGGGCAGGTCTTTGCTGTTGGGTGTATTTCACCATATAGTTGAAAAACATCCCTAAATTGGTGATGTAAAGCTGGGAATATGTTCCATTCATTACAGAGAACACCTGAGGATATCTGAAGGATTGTTCAAAGACAAACAGCTGTTTAAAGCACATCTGTGGTATTTTATTTTGTTTCGTCAAGTGAGGGGTTGCTGCCATCAAAGAATTGCCCTCAGTGAAACCAACCTGGAATTAGTAAGGGGAAGGGGAGAACCACCCTTTTTACATCATAAGACGAGAAAAAATTAATATGGAAATTTTGGATCACACACCTCTAACATGGGCACTATGATAGGATTATACTTCCATGCATGAATATAATGAAATACTACAGAGTGGAATTGGGATTTTGACATACTCTGAATTTCTTAGGTAGATACCATACAATTGGAAAGGGGCACTAGCATTATTTGATTAAATTGAGAGAGAGAGAGAGAGAGAGAGAGAGAGAGAGAGCATCTGGTATTTTCTTTTTAAAGGTTGTTACTGTTTTTCTTAAGATTAACTTCCATCCAACCCTAAAAAGGAAGCACCCTCTGCTGGCTCCTGAGAGATATTACTTACTCATTTAAAACATGGATCCAGCAAAGTGTAATTCAGCTAAACTGCTCTGAGTTCCATTCCTGGGCCTCAATCCAGTCCTTAGGTGCGCTTAAACCCATTGATTTCAATAGACTTAAGCATGCCTGTGTGTCTATATTGGATTGTGTCCCTCATTTGTTTTATAAGTCAAATAAGGCAAATTTTTCTAATCTTCCTGGTTTTTCCTCCTGGCTAATTGAGCAAAAAGCTACTTTTCATATGCACCCTTTTAAGGTCAGGTAAATGATGCCAAGCTGAACTCCAAAGGGTGACGAGCAGGACCCTTTATAAATTAACATCCAGGTTCTGTGCAAGCAGATAATACAATGATCACTTTTTAATTTCTCTTCTCACTGAAAATTTAAACCAAATACTGCCCATTTTTGTATTAGCATGTAAAATGTATAATTCCAGGTAAAGGGCAGAGGAAGCATTTACCACACTACTATGGCAGAAATGCTATGCTCATTTACTTGGGAGCTGGTTCTGTTTAACACAGTGGAACTTACTTCTATTACTATGCACAGTAATGCATAGGATCAGGCTCTCAGTGTGTGTGTGTGTGTGTGTGTGTGTGTACTGTGTAGAACATGCTAAACAAAAGGAAAGTTGCTCAACTATGACAGAAGATTATATATATATATATATATATATATATATATATTGCATACCCTCCAAAACATTACAGAGGAAAATAGGGTTATCCAATAGCCCAGTTCTCCTAAAATGAGGATAACTTGGCCACCTCCTTTCCACTCGTATAAATTCCTGAAAGTTTGCCTTTTACCATAGTTTGATCACAACATGGAGATAAATGTTACCTGCTCCTAATTGCTGCAAATCACATATTAAGGCACATCTACAGAGGCTGGCTGAAAAACGGGCAGCCCTAGCTGTAGCTATTCAATCCAATGAGCAATCCTATGGTCCCTGGGCGAGAGTCCCTAGGATGGCTTGGATCCTCTGCTCTGACCTCGGAAGGGGGAGTCAGAGATCCGACCCCCTCCCCCACCCTGTTGCAGCCTGTGTGGAGAGAGCAGTGCTGGCTACCTCTCCAAGGTCGGAAAGTCGACCTCGGAGAGGGGGAAGGGGGATCTTCTGGTGGGTGGGGAGGGGGGAACACCAGAAGCCTCCTTCCCTCCCCTCCCCCTTCAAAGCACCCTCCTTAGATGGGCTAAAAAGCCCGTCCTGCCAAAACTCAAAGATCTCCTTCTGCCACTCCTTCCGCCCTGTCAGCTTCAGCCCGGCAGGGCACAGGAATCTCAGAAGCCTCCAAGTTCAGGGCCTTCCGAGCAGCGAGGGCTCAGTCTATAGAACTGAGCCCTTAATCTGCATGTGTCTGTCACATCCTGGCTCGGGCTCCTCAAGGTGTGTTAATAGACTAACCAGAACAGTTTCCTTTTAATGGTCAGCTTAATACTAACACAGTGTAAAGAAAGCTAGTGCATCCTTTTTTAAAAAGGTGTCTCCAAAAGGAACAGAAGTCCATAGGAAGCTGCCTTTTACTGAATCAGACCGTTAGTTCATCTAGCCCATGGTACTGTTTTTTTTTTTTTTTTTGAATTTTTTTATTGAATTTTCCAAAACAACATTTGGCTTCCGCCTCATTGTCTGACAAACAATACCAATCCTTATCCAATATATAAGTTTCTTCTATTTTCACATAATGAATTTCTATCACACCCATCTTCAGAAATCAAAACCAAAAGTTATTAAGTCACTTTCCCTCCTCCCCAAGAAGTCCACCAGAGGTTTCCAGTCTTTCTTGAATGAAGTTAAAAAATTTTCTCTAATTAAGCAAGTCAATTTTGCCATCTCTGCTAAGTCCAACATTTTCAACAACCAGTCTTCTATAGTTGGTATAGTTGCTTCTTTCCATTTTTGAGCATAGATTATTCTTGCTGCCGTCATCATATATTGTAGTAATGTTCCATAGTCTTTCTCAAGTTGCAAGTCTATTATACCCAATAAAAACATTTCTGGTTTCAGTTTAATATTCACTTTTAAAATCTTTTGTATCCATGTGTGTATTTGTACCCAATATGTTTTCACTTTTTTACATGTCCACCAAACATGATAAAATGTTCCTTCATGACTTTGACATTTCCAACATACATTTGACACATTATTATACATCTTAGCCAATTTCACAGGAGTTAGGTACCAACGATACATCATCTTGTAAAAATTCTCTCTAAGATCAGAACACAATGTAAATTTTATACCTTTAGTCCACATGTGTTCCCATTGTTCCATCATTATATTATATCCAAAGTTCCTTGCCCATTTAACCATACAGTCTTTAACTTGTTCTTCTTCTGTCCCAAACTTCAACAAAAATTTATACATTTTTGCAATTACATGATCATCACCTGTACACAATTGTATTTCAAATTCAGACTTATCCTCTTCTATATCATACATTCTTTTATCCACTTTAAATCTCTCTAACAATTGCATGTATGAAAACCAGTGTAAGTTATGACCTTGTGTTACTAAACAATCCCGTGTTTTAATCCAATGTGTTCCCTGACGCAATTCCAATATTTCTCTGTATTTTAACCAGTTCTCATTGCTTGTCATTTCTTTCCTGTATAATGCCTCTTGTGGTGATATCCATAAGGGTAATTTTGGGCATAACCTGGGCTTGTATTTGTTCCAAACTCTTAATAACGCCCTTCTGATATAGTGGTTCTTAAAATCTACATTAACCTTAGCTTTGTCATACCACAAATATCCATGCCATCCAAACCTTAGATCATGCCCTTCTAATTCTAGAAGTCTGTTATTTCTCAATGTCACCCATTCCTTCAACCAAACAAAACAGCAAGCATTAAAATACAATTTCAAATCAGGTACACCCAATCCACCCCTTTCTTTCGCATCCTGTAGAACTATATATTTAACACGTGGTTTCTTTCTTTGCCATATAAATTTAGATAAGTCCTTTTGCCATTCTTTAAAGGGCACATCATTAGTTAAAATCGGTAGTGTTTGAAATAAGAACATCATTCTTGGTAAAACATTCATTTTTATCACAGAGATCCTACCCAGCAAAGACAATTTTAGTTTCTCCCATTTCAACATATCATTTTTAATTCCTAACCATATCTTAACATAATTGTTTTGAAACAACGTGGAATTCGAATTTGTCATTATGATACCAAGATATTTTACTCTTTTTTCAATTTTAAAACCCGATGTTTGCATCAATATCTGTTGGTCTTCCGCTCTCATATTCTTCACCAACATTTTTGTTTTTTCATGATTTACCTTGAATCCTGCCAACCCTCCAAACTCATTTAATTTATCCAACAGAGTTTGCACTCCTTGTAGTGGATTTTCCAAGACTATCATCAAATCATCTGCAAAAGCTCTCAACTTGTATGATTCTTTTTTAATTTTTATTCCCGGGATTTTTCCATCTTGCCTAATATTTCTAAGCAAAACTTCTAGAACTAAAATAAACAGTAGTGGAGATAATGGACATCCTTGTCTTGTTCCCTTTTGTATCATACAGGGCTTTGTCAATTCACCATTAACAATTATTTGTGCTTTTTGTGTCGAATATATCGATTTTATTCCTTTAATAAAATTCTCTCCAAAATCCATTTCATTCATTACTCCAAATAAAAAACTCCAGTTCACGTTGTCAAAAGCTTTTTCAGCATCCAAAAAAATCAGTGCTGCTTGTTTTTCATTATGACAATTTAAATATTCCAACACATCCAACGCAGTTCTAATGTTATCTCTTAATTGTCTTTTAGGCAGAAAACCACATTGATCCTGATGAATAAACTCTTGTAAAATTTTCTTTAGTCTTTCAGATAGAATCATTGTAAATAATTTGTAATCATTATTCAATAGTGAAATTGGCCTGTAATTTTTAACAGAAGTCAAGTCTTGTCCTTCTTTAGGTATCAATGCAATATTAGCCTCTCTCCATGTATCTGGTAACTTCCCATTTTGTAGGATATTATTCATAGTCCTTTGTAGTGGTTGTAACAACTCATCTTCAAAACATTTGTAATAAATTGCTGACAGTCCATCAGGGCCCGGTGTTTTCCCTTTTTTTGATTTCTTAATTGCTTCAGATAATTCTTGTATAGTTATAGGGCCATTCATAATTTGTCTTTGATACTCTGTAATCTTTGGCAAGTTTTGCCGTTGCAAATAATCTTCTATTCTTTTTTCAGAAATTTTTTCCCCTTTATATAATTGTGAATAAAATTGAAAAAACGCTCTTTTCATACCCAAATTATCCGTTATTTCAGTGTTGTCCTCCAACAGCTTAAGTATTACTCTCTTCTCTCTCTCTTTCCTTATTTTATATGCCAACCATTTCCCTGGTTTATTAGCAAATTCAAAATTCCTTTGCTTGGCATAACTCAATTTCATTTCCAGTTCTTGCGTCATCAACATAGATAACTGCCTCTGCAGTGCTTTAATTTGCCATGAAATATTAGTATTATTTGGAGATTTTTCTAATTCCTTCTCTTTCTCTCTGATTTCCAATAAAATCTTTTCTGTCTTTTCTTGTCTCTTTTTTTAAAGAAAGGAGTTATGTCGTATAAATTGTCCTCTGATGAAGGCTTTACTTGTATCCCAAACTATTTGTAAATCCACACCTTTGTCTAAGTTGTTTTCAAAAAATTCTCTCAGTTTATGCTTACAGTCTTGGACCACCCTTTCTTGTTTCAATAATGATTCATTAAATCTCCATCTAAATGAACACTTCTTCCTTTTGAAAGTCACAGAAACTGGATTATGGTCAGAAAACGTTTTTGGCAATATTTCAGCTTTATAGATTTCCATAGCCATAGCTTTCGACAACCAAATCATATCAAGTCTTGCATGTGATTTATGTCTATCAGAAAAAAATGTAAATTCTCTGGAGTCTCCATTTTTAGTTCTCCAAATGTCCACCAACTCCAGATTTTCTATTAATTCAAAAAAACTTTTTGGCAATTTCCCCTGATTTTTTCTTATATCTTTTTCCGAATGTCTATCTTGTTTTGGTGACACCACTCCATTCCAATCTCCCATTAAACACCAATTTTCGTATGTAGATTCCAAAAGTCTATCCATAAGACGTGTATAAAACATAGATTTGTTTTCATTTGGTGCATAAATCCCCACTACCAATATTTTCTTTCCTGAGATATTAACTTCTACTCCAACGTATCTACCTTGTTCATCTGAGAAGATCAATATTGGAGAAAGTTTATTCTTTACATATAAAACCACACCATTTTTTTTCTTTGTACTAGCTGAAATAAATTCTTCTCCAAGTTTCTTTTGTATCAAGTATTTTGAATCTCTTTTATTTGTATGTGTCTCTTGTAAACAAATCAAATCCAACTTCAATTTATTCAAATAATGAAATATTTTTCTTCTCTTTTGTGGTGCATTCGCACCATTTATATTCCAAGACAAAAGTTTGTAATCCATTTTTAATCAGATTAATTTGTAATCCACATAGGAGTTTCTAAACTGCACCTCCAGTCTCATCCCGAGACCCTTGTGGTTTTATTTCCCACTTTTCCACAAAATTTCTCGCCTCCTCCACCGTACTGAACTTATATCTCCTTTGGTTCATGGTAAAACTAACTCCTCCTGGCAATTCCCATCTATATCGAATATTTTGCTGTTTAAGCTTCTCAGTCAAAAATATATATTCTTTCCTTTTTTGCAAAATCCTTGATGGAATTTCCTTCAAAACAATTATTTCCACGTCTTTCCCCTCATCATTCACCATCATTTTCTCCTTATAGTGTTGTTGGATAACTTGATCTCTTAAACTTTTCCTGACGAACCAAATCAAGACATCTCTCGGGATTTTATTTTTAACAGCAAAACCAGAGTTAATTCTGTAAACTCTATCAATTTCTGCTTGCATAACTTTCATTTCCATCCTCAAAAAATCTGCTAACAGCTCAATAATCCTCTTTGTAATGTCTTCTGATTGTTGTTCTGGAATTGATCTCAATCTTAAACAACACTCATTTCGCCTTAGCTCCATCAGCGCCAAATCGCTTAAGCATTTTTCAAGATGTTGTTCTGTCTCTTGACATTTAGCTTCTAAGGTCAAGACCTTCTGATTTGTGCGACCCAACTCCTGGGAAACTTGTTCATGTGATGTTTGCATTTTATTAATTGTTACTTCTAAACTTGTCAATCTTTCATCAAGTTTTTTCTCTAATTTCTCAAAGGATTGTTTTTGTTCATTAAAAAATTTTGCTTGCTCTTCTGAAGACTTTTGACATTGGTCCATCATGTTTGTCATTTTTAACATCATTAAATTAAAACTCTCCGCCATTGTTTGATTTTCTTCCACATGGGAAGATTTCCTTCTTTCTTCCACTTGCCTTGAGTCTTTTTTTGCTGGCATCATGCAATATATATGTTACTTTTAACACTGCTACAGCTTCTGTCTGATTTATGACAGGTGGCAGCAATTACCTAGTCTTATCTTGTTCTTGGTATTTCAAAACAAGCCGACTTTCCCCATGACGTAAGAGCAAAAATAGTTCACATTTAGCAACCTCCCATTCGACATTAAGTAAAAAAAAAAAAAAAAAAAATACACAGTCCAATTAATTCTTCTGAAACTCCCCTCCTGTATATACTCCTTATTTCTTGATTACTTCTTGACCATTTATTTGTTTCGGTTTTGGTTTAAGCAGTTTTGTTTCTTCACCCCCCTTCTTCTCCGATACAGAAAATAGAAACTGACCTGGGAATGGTGAGTCTGCCAGATGCTGGGTCTTTAACTCATAAATTTTTCTTCTTAAAAAGATGTTACAAGGAGGCTTGCGGATCTTGTCTCATAAATCAGAGCATAAGCCCTAATTCAGAGATACGGAACCTGGTTCGAGGACGTTGTTAACTCCTGCCACTCCCCTGCCGCTCAGAACTTGCCGGAGGAAGAATCTCTCTACCGAAAAATCCCGCCTCTGACAAGGAGCTTGCACCTACGGAGCATATGAGGTTAATCCTTCGATCTGTCTCTTATCCAAGTCAGATTGATAGCCAGAAATTTTATCTGGTTACCCCAGAAACCAGGCTGCTTCTTTTCCCTGGGCGAGAGCCCTGCGAAAAAGCTTCAAACCGCCATTCCTGTCCCTCCGGAAGCTCCCCTAGCCCACGGTACTGTTGACACTGATTGGCAGTGGCTTTCCAGAGTTTCAGGCAGGATTTCCTCATCCTACCTGGAGATGCTGGGATGGGAATTGAATCTGGGACCTGGGTATGTGCTCTACCACTGAACTTCAGTTCCTTCCTTAGAATAGGTAAAACAGAGACAGGGATTTACTAGGGACATGCACCAACAAAATCAGGATTGTCCCTCGTAAACGGGACAGTTGAGGAGGGTATGTTTTTATAAAATGGGAGAAGCATTGCATTTAATAAAGCTTTCCTCTGTTATTTATTTAATGCAATACTTTTTCCACTTTGTAAATATTGATAAAATACTTCATCTTCTCTCATCAGTTGAAACATCTTCATTTTGTTGAGCTTAAAATTAAAGAAAAACAACCTAACATTTAAACGACCAGATCCTACCTTGTCTGCACCTACACAAACAGAGCATGCAAAGGACCTAATATGGGTATAAGAGCTTTCCTCTTGTGATCGTCAAACCAGCTATTTCTATGAACTGGTGTATTATGGTATGTTTTAATGTACCTTTACCACACACGAGTCCATTATTTTTCTATGCAAGTTGTTCACACAGCCAAGCATACCATCCCTGAAGTCTCTTTTGTAATACGCTTAGCAACTCAACATAACTAAGGGTCCTTTTCAGTGTTGTGTTCTCTGACCTGTCTCCGACCTCAGATCTGGGAATCCAAAGAATCCTATGCCCCCCTAGATGCTGTTGGAGATGTGAAATTTCCAGAAATTATGTGGCGTAGTGGTGAGAGTGTTGGACTGGACTCAGGAGATCCAGGTTCTAATCCCTGCTCGGCCCCAAAACTCACTGGGTGACTTTGGGCCAGTCACTGACTCTCAGCCTAACCTACCTCACAGGGTTGTTGTGAGGATAAAATGGAGAGGAGGAGGAGGATTATGTAAGCCGCCTTGGGTTCCTTGCAGGAAAAAAAGTGGGGTATAAATATAATAAATAAATAAATAAATAAAATAAGAACTCCCCCCTGACATTTTGTGGAAACTTGAAAAATATGAAATACTTTTTTTGTTTTTGAGCATTCTTTGCAGATCTAAAGTCACTTTGGGTGCAATCCTATGGCTGCTAGACACTGCCTAGATCAGGGCTCTCCAGCCTTGGGTCCCCAGATGTTGCTGGACTACAGCTCCCAGAATCCCTTGCCATTAGCCATGCTGGCTGGGTATGCTGGGAGCTGTAGGCCAACAACATCTGGGGACTCAAGGTTGGAGAGCCCTGGTCTAGATGGTCATAGGAAAGCTCAGAGTTCCAGTTCCGAGCTTGGAAACGCTTTCTGAGGTCAGAACTGGAACTCCAACTTCGGCACCAAAAGAGTAAAAAAAGGGCTCAAAATGGCTGTACCAGACACCATTTACATTTATATTTTTTACAATTTTGGGGGTAACAGGGGCTGTATGCAGCCCTCGGGCCACATGTTGCTCACCACTGTTTTACACTACTAGTTATTGTAATTCTATTGTATTTTTTATTTAGTTTTATGTTAGCCATTCTGAGAGATGGGTACTTGAAGATTTGAGTACAGATGCCCTAAATCAAATCAGAGGTAGCTGCTGCTTACAGAAAAAACAAAACAAAGTGAAAGAAAAAAAAGATTAGGAAATAGTATTGTAATGAATTATGTGTTGTGATTTAAATTGACAGGTCAAGAAATTGACCTCTAATAATTCATATTTTCAGTAATTTGCAATGGTTTTTGAGACACAATTTCTTCAGAAAAATCTAGCTGCAGAAGATATTTCAGATAATAATAGCCCCTGACTTTGTGGTGCTCCTTTAATTTGGCACAATATTCAAAAGAATGCTTCCCCCCCCTTCCTTTAAGTGGAAGGGTTGTTGTTGTTGTTGTTGTTTTAAATGGCTGGGTTTTTTGGCTGGGTTATTTCCTTCCACAGAACAAATAATACAAGTGTCGATTCCCCCCTGCCCCAGTAAATTTTAAAAGTAACCTAGAAATTTGGAAAATAAATTGTTAAAAGGAACTGTTGTCCCAAATACAGTGTAAATGTTTCTTGTTTCAACAATAGTATGGGCTGGCTATTTTTTAATTTTTTTTATTATTGCTCATTTTTTTGCCTTTCTGGGTGTAATCCCATAGCCAGCATTTAGCCAGGTGAGGAGCTGTAGGAAGTGATGTAAGTACCACAGCACTGGTAGGATGGAGGTTATGCCACTGGCGGCCCTCTGGTACACCTACCAAAAGCTTTGCATGAATAGATGTCTTAGTGATGTGGAGAGGAGCGCGATTGCCGGCGAAGAGTGCATGGAAGCGAGGTGCGCCGCTGCTCGGCCACTATGGACAGCTACCAGAAGTGCAGCTCCAACAGTGTGTCAAGATTAATTTTGATTGATGTGTTGCGTGCTTGGGAGAGGCAGAGGAAGGACCTGAGATTACTCTGTGCGGCTGCTCTGAGTGTGTTTCTGGTTCCAGCAAGTTAATCACCAGTGGAGTGGGTGTTCAGTGAGGGTGGAATTGTGATGAGACCTCACCGTTCCAGAATGGGGGCCAAACATTTAGAAAAAATCGTGTTCTTCAAATGCAACATGGATAAGTTTTAGGAAGTACAGCAAGTTTATTTTTTTAAATCATTTTCCTAAAATGCAACCTTTCAGACATTTTGGGTTTGGCTGCCTCTGCCTGCCTGTTTGGGGTTCCCTGCCTCCTCTGCCTGCCTGGTCTCTTCTTGACCAGTTCAACAGTTGAATTGTCCAAGACAAACGCCTCTGCCTGCCTGTTTTGGGGTTCCCTGCCTCCTCTGCCTGCCTGGTTATTTTGGGTTTTTCTGCCTGGTCTGTTCTTGCCAAAATCAGTTGCAGAGTTTTGAAATAAAAAGGCACACTTGTGCCTAGAATTTATTTAAAGCACACATCTGAAGTAGCCTTATTTTGTTGGGAAACCCCCCCATTGATTTTAATAGGGACTCATGGAGTCAGCTTTGGGAGTGACTTGTGACTCGTGAGTCACCATTTTGGACCAAGGACTCGGACTCAAGACTCGGGTCCAAAGACTCGTGACTCGACTCGTGACTCAAGACCAAGGACTCTTCAACATCTCTGCTCAAAGGTAATCCAAGATTGTTCTAGTCATCTCTCTTTGCTCATAGTTGCAGATTGACTCTTGAAATGAATTTTTGCATGGCATTTCTGTCTATGCAAAGTAAGACTCCTACAGAAGTTTACATGGTTGTTTGTAAAATTCTGGGATGTAATAAAAACAACTGATCATTAGCTGGGGTATCTTTTCTTCACTTTCAACTAGGGATGGACCCATCTGTTACTCTTTCTCTTTCTAGAATGTTTGTAGTTGGTTGTTTTTTATTTTTGCTTTGAGGTACAAGTTTGTTCTGTCCCATTTACATATCATTTTGTGAATGTTTTTCACACCAAAATGTTGTATGCATTTTTGTACACACAAATGCACACAAAAATAGGCAATTTCCCGTCATACACACACACACACACACACACACACACACACACATTTGACCAAACATTTCCCCTAATATGCCCTTCTGTATGCTATTTTCCCTAATGTATGCATTTTTATATGCATTTTTAAGTCAGAGAACTGCATCACAAAATTTGGGGAAGCACAAAAACTGAAGCATAATTGTGTTCTGGTTCATGTATTGGTTTGGGAAGTGTGAATTAGGTCAGTTCACAGTAACATGTGAATCAAACACATTTCTACGCCATTCCTACTTTCAACTCACTACAGCCTCTGATCAACCCCTGTGAACATGTCAATAAAACAGAGAGTTAAAGAATTGGTGCAGGAAAAATGATCATGTAAGGAAGCCTTATGTGCGCTCTTTGAAGCTCAAGGTTTGCATCAGAAAGGATTCCATTGCTTATCTCCAGCAGGCTCCAGAGGGAGGCAGGAATTCTGTAGGTTGAGAAATGTACAATATAGAATCGTATCTGTTTACATCAGGGGTAGGCAACTTCGAAAAGTCCAGGGGGCTTTTTCAGCCCCCCCCTGAGGATTTTTTTTTAAAAATAATCTTTTTCTTTGCAACACAATGGTAACAACAACAAATACCCCTCCCCCAAAAGCAATAAAAAGGGTAAATAAAAGGTTAAAAAAATCATATCACAAAACGTATCGATGTACAGTAATCTTTACCTATAGGAAAAAGAAAAGAAAACACAAGGAGGGAGAGAAAAAGGATTAACATTAACATTTCAAATATGTATATGTTAATAAGCATCTGTATGACTTTGACACAGTTGTAGGAGATACGCTCAAATATAGCAAGAGCAGTGAGGTCGTCAGTCCATTGAGTGATAGGTGGTGGCTGTTTTTCCTTTCGAGCTTGGAGTATGTAGTGGTGGGTGATTCGCTGGACGCTCGGCAAGTGATGCCGCTGCACCCGCAGAGCTGGGCCAGAAGCAAACGCCAGCTGAGCCGCTCGATGGACATCCGGGCTCCCAGCAAGCACCTTTTACGTAGAAAATGGCGTAAGATAAAATCAGCTGCAATTTGCGTAACTTGAGTAACTTGTGGCCATTTTTAACATATGTTACACCATTTTCTATGTAAAAAGCATTCCGCCAGGAACCCAGCCAGAAGTCACTTCCCTGGCTGAACTCGGGAGAACGCGAGTTGAGCCAGGGAAGCAGGTAGGTGCGATGGAGTTTGGGGGGGGGTCGAGCCCGGCGAGTTTGCTGGACTTCCACGCCTCGAATGAAATCCTCACATATCCTTAAGTATAAGTCTCTTTGCAACTGTAAAGGCTCTGAGTATCAAACTTTTGCTGTCCATCTGTTACTCCCCACATCACAAGGATGTAGTTTTAAAGTGCATGTACATCCGCTATTGTCACAGATTTTTCAAGAACAAAATTTATATGAGCAATGACTTCCAACCAAAAAGAATCACTATAGGACATGCCCACCACATTTGCCTCAATGAAGCATTGACCTCATTCAATCACCGGCATCTTGCAGAGCTAACCAGCTTCTTCTTAGCAAGCCTCTGTAGTGGTCCAATATACACGAAACATCAATTTTTGTGGAATCAATCTCCATTTTAAATCTACAGAAATAGTACATATGGAAGCTAAGAGAACTTTCCATTGATTAAACTGTATAGACCATTCCAACTCCTTATTCAATTCATCTCTGAGTGACCTTCTGAACAGCTACTTGATTACATTCCAAAAGAATCTTATAGACAGCTATTGTGGGCTTAGCTTTCTGTAAGGAGTCAATTAATTCCTCCAACAGTGCAGGAGGTGCCGAAGCACTCATTGCTGATGGGCCGTATATGGACTCCAAAAATGCTGAACCTGAATATACTGCCAGCTAGTACTAGATGATAAATGATATCTAATCCGCAATACTGAAAATAGTAGGAATTCATCATCCAAACCTATTAGCTGATCTAAAATCTGATCTATTTCTCCTCTCCATCTAATTCCAAGGAAGCTGTTGCTGCACTAAACCGATGTCTGTTGGCAGTAATGGACTGGATGATAATTTTTCACACACCCTGAGGATGCTGAAAACAGGTGGGGGTGGAAATAGAGTAATAAAAAACAAAACAAAATGGCATACAAAGCTGCTATGGAGCGCCCAAAGGGTCCATACATTAGCTTGTTTGCAAGCTAATTTTTACCCCTTTGGGACTCAGTAGCAGGTTCAGAGGGGTCAAAATTAGTTTGGAATCAAGCTAATTTGACTCTTTTGGAGCTCCGTAGCAACCCCAGATGCCACTTTTTCGCAATTGTTTCTTTAGATGTTTTTAAGGTCCTGTTGAATTTTTAGGGAGGTGGGGAATGCAGGGCCACATGCTGCCTACCCCTGGTTTACATGATCCAGGCCTTAGAGAGTTAATGGAAATGGTTTCAGTAGCATATTTGATTGATTAGGATTGATTTTTCAGTATGTTTAATAATGGTAAAAATCTCGATCCCCAAATAAGCAAACCATAGGAAGATTTGGCAGTGAATCTTCAACTCTGACCTTTGTGTCTAGGAATCACTTAGAATGGCCTTATTGGGTTTTATAGAAATTGCTGATCGGAAAGCTGTATTTAGGTCATGTTGGCCTGCCATTTTCATGTCACTAGCTCTTTCTGAGTCATTTTGAGCTGGTGCATATGCATTACAGTTAGAGAATAGTAAAAAGGCAGATCTAGGGTGACTTTTTGGACGCATATTACTCACTGTGCTGGTACTGAAGATGCCTGTTGTTACCTGTTAAACGGACAAGTCATTGTTGCAATTATGAGATTTTTATAGCCAGAATGTTTGCATGTCTTGTGTAAACCCCCCAACACAAGCCATATTAGGCAGTTTAATAAAGCCAGTAGAGGTTTATTGTCTCCTTCGTTTCATTTACCTTAAAAACAACAACAACACAGACCATATAAGCTTCTTTTCCAGTTAACAGTATACTAGAAATTCAGTAAAGTTAAAAGCCACTATAGGTTTACATTGAAATGGCTAACTATGCTCCTTCAGTGTTTAGTCATTTTTCCTCCTGCACAAAAAAAGGGGGGGGGGGAGACTGAAAAGAAAGTGTGGGCAGATTGGGGGTCAGTGAAAGAGTCACTCTAAGCAGAACATTTCCCTCAGCAAGTGCAGCTCAGCTGTGAGAAAAGTCTGTGGAGGGTTACTGTTGCCCGAGGCAGTATTAATTCAAGATTCATACTCTGTGACTAGGTTATGCAGAGTCACACTACAACAAGGGGATTGCAGCGAAGAGCTGTATCGTATGTTCTTAAGCTACTGTGATATCCAGGATTGCATGTTATTACTCCAGCGAAAGTGGCGGGAAATGAAAGGTGATTTCCTGCTTAGAGTTACAGCGTGGGTTAGAGGGGCACCTTCTACAGCTTGGTGACGTAAGACCCATGAAGTGTGTTCAGCATGGTGGCAAACTACACAGCTGCCACTCCAAGCATGCAGTTGTTGCACATTCAACAACCCTTGAGGGGTGGAAGGAAGAGGAACATTATGATCATGTTGCTGTTAGGATGGATGCTACTGATTTGAAGCAATTGAGATGACATGCTCAGGACAATGGTGCGTGAATGGCTCCCCTGGCACTTTGCAGCACATACCATCTTGACCCATAGTGGAGGTCCAGTCTGAAAGATAGAGGTTATGATGACTTGAACAAGATAATTTAGTGAATTTGGTATGAGTTATCATCCAGTCCTTAGGAAGCCATGAATTGGGCCATCCTGCTTAAGACTGCTTCTTTTCACAATTGTGAAAAAGGGTACTGTTTTTAAGTCTGAAGAGTGAGGAAAAAGACATAGCATAAAAACAAAACAAGTAAACTTTTCACCCAGATTGTGCTATTATTTATTTTATTATTTATTTTATTTCTTATATTTATTAATCGCCCATCTGGCCGGTCACCCGGCCACCCTGGGCGATGTACAATTAAAATACAATAAAACAATACAATAAAATATAATAATAATTAAAACAATATAAAAAGTTCTTTTAAAAACCTAACCCACCCCATATTCCCGCCTGAACAGCCATGTTTTTAATGCACGGTGGAAGCTCATCACGGAGGGGGCATGGCGAAGGTCACTAGGGAGGGAGTTCCATAATGTGGGGGCCGCCACAGAGACGGCCCTCTTCCTAGTCCCCACCAGCCTGGCTGCTCTGGCTGATGGGATAAGGAGAAGGCCGTCCGTGGCAGACCTTGTTGAGCGGCCTACTTGATGTAGGCGCTGGAGGCGCTCCTTGAGATAAACTGGGCCGGAGCCGTGTAGGGTTTTAAAGGTCAAAACCAACACCTTGGAATTCGGCTCGGCAAGCAACTGGTAGCCAGTGCAACTCATTAAGCACTGGCATGATATGATCACGCCGGTGGCCGCCCTTAATCAGGCGAGCCGCCGCGTTCTGTACCTAGCTGAAGCTTCCGAACCGTCTTCAAGGGTAACCCCACGTACAGCGCATTACAGTAGTCTAGGCGAGAGGAGACCAAGGCATGAACCACTGATGGGAGCAGGTGATTAGGAAGGTAGGGGCACAGCTGCCGTATCAGATGGAGTTGATACAGTGCCGCCCGGCTCACAGCTGCCACCTGAGCCTCCATGGACAGCTGGGAGTCTAGAATGACCCCCAAGCTGCGGACCTGGTCCTTCAGGGGTAGAAGTACCCCATTCAGCACCAGGTCAACATCCCCTAACCTCCCCTTGTCCCCCACCAGAAGTACCTCGGTCTTGTCGGGGTTCAGTTTCAGCATGTTCCATCCCATCCAGCCAGCCACTGACTCCAGGCACTTGGACAGGGTCTCAACGGCCAACCTCGGTGAGGACTTAAAACAGAGGTAGAGCTTATTTGTGAAAAGTATATGTGTGTTAATATTTGTAGCATGAAGTATACTGTGAGCAAGGATATAGGTCACTGTGGATTTTCAAACAACCTCTTTGACCTTATAATTTAAGGGCCTGTGTACACATATGCATGTTCATCACTCGATTACTACAGCATCAAGTGGTAACTTGCATGTGCTGTTGTGTGACCAGAGATCAAACAAATAAATTGGCCTAGTAGTGGCTGGCTTTGCTGATGGAAGAATAGCACAGGTTACTTTGAATTGGTTGCTCCATGTGAACACCTGACTCTTTGGGAGTCAACTTCATGAAACGAATGAGTCCAAGATGAATAAAGAGAAATAAATGCCACCAAAGCTTCATAATCAAGAGGTCTTAGTCCCTGTTTGCATGGACAGGAGAGACCTGGAACACAAGTTTCTCTTTCCAGAGGCAAAATGCTCAGAATCTTGGACTTGTGAATATTACTAGACTACAACCTTCTCCAGCCATTCTCATGGCTCCTCTGTCCACCACAGAGAGAAAGACTTATCCATTTCTAAAAGTGATAGCCAAGGAAAAACTCTGGAATTCTGCAGCGCAGAGTTGTTGATGATTTTTATTTATTATACTTTATTGTACATTACAGTACAGTATTTACTGATTATCTTTACTGATGATGATCACACACACAAGAAAAACTGTGTGGAATATAGTCCAGTCTGCAAAGAGTATGTAAAAAGAACAGAAGTAATTAAGGCATGTCTTCTCTTCCAGGAGTACCTATGAATGCTTAATGGTATACCAACTATGGTGTTAAATTCTGATAGTCAAGAATTCCTGTTTCTACACTGAGGTTTAGTACCGCTGCCAACCTGTCAGATACATGCTCCTTTGTTGTTTTGTGAAAGACTAATGCAGGAGAATCCCAGAAACGATGAGACAGGGCTTCAAGGGCCGCCTACAGTCTTCTGAATAAGGTCTTGTTAACATTACTCCTACAACTTAAGACTGGACATCATACCCTCCAATGGAGTAAAATAAGTCCTATGAACCATTTGTGCAGATAATAAGTGAGGAGCATCTGTTTTTTAAAAAGGAAGTGTTTTGAAGAGGCTCTCCAGAGAGGCTGAGCCTTTTCATGGTAACGAAGAAATGTCAGTGGAAGTTGATGTTGCATGTGTGCATGTGTATGCATGTTGTGGGAAGGAAGTGCGCAGAATGTTGAATTTTTACATATCAAATGCCTCTTAGAAATCACTTACACACTCCAACATATGGCCTGAAGCCTTCCTATCCTATTAAAACTAGTCTGCTGTAAGAAAAATTGATTTGGCTATAGCAGTTTTAAGAAGCTTGAGGGCACCAAGTATTCAGTTATGTCCCTTGGCCCTTGATCTAATGTAAAAGGAAAGATGTTTATCTGTTATGTATACACACACATCAGATGATAAAACAGAATAAAGCCTTCTCTGTCATTTGTCTTCTATATTAACCTCACTTTTGGGGCCATGTTGCAGACACTGTGTGCCGCACTTAAATTGCATGCCATAATCTTTATTGCTTATTCTGCCATCAGGCAGAAGTTAAAGCTGTCTAGTGTAGTACTGATTCAAAGGCTATTCAGGTCAACGGCAACACTTCACTTGCACTGATTGCCTTTTTGGATCTGGGCACAGCTTGCATGCAAAATCCCAGTAACATCCCCTGGTTGTTTTAGCATTTTTTCCTGATACCTTAGCAATATTGAGGTGTATTGTGTTAACATAATAAACCACGCATATTCAGCATTAACACTTTTACTGTTCAAACTATGTGTAACACTCCCAACGGCTAGGATTGCAGTCTTCAACACTTTTGAATGGTCCCACTGAAATCAGTGTGACTGCTCTGGGTTAAGTGGTTTATGGGCCGCAGTGTGTCTGATTCAAGTACACTTAAGTACTTACATATTAGCTGTCTTGCCTAAGGCTAGGAAGAATGAGCCAGCTTCAGAGATAGGTTTACAACCCTGGAGTAATTGGCTCATGGCCATATACTCTAATTTGCTAGTAGTGCAATAGTTAAGTGGTTGGAGCTCTTTGAATACATTTCTGAAACCTGATTTCCTTGATCTTATACCAATTAGCTACATCTTCTCTGCTCATCTGTAAATGGGGATCTAATATATGGGGTTGAGGGGACTAGAGCTGAACATGGATGGTGCTGATCCATTTACTCCAAAGTGTCATTGGCTGTAGAAACCAGGGATGGGGACTCGGACTCGGGGACTCGACTCGTGAGTCAGACTGAGTCCCCCCTCTGACTCGACTCGGACTCGAGTCCCAATATTTTTAATGGGACTCGTGACTCGACTCGTGACTCGAGACCAAGGACTCTTCAACATCCCTGGAACCAGGGTATACTTTACCACCCTAGCTAGGTGATACAGCAACAGATAAGTTTGGAACAGACTTTGCAATTTTGACCAGACTAAATCCCCACCCACCATATGAATGAAACACAGATCTTAAAAGCCAGAACTCTCTTTAGACAGAGTATCTTTGGTTTGTTCTCTCTGGTTTCTAGAACTGTCTACTTCTAACCAATGAGTTACTACTATTTTGCTTGTAAGTCTAGCTCATTCTAGTCTTTTTGGCCAGAAACAAAGTGAAAAAAATGATCTGGGTTGTTGATCCCAAAAGACAATATTAACTAGCTGACAACTGGGCCAGATCTACACTACATGGTATATTGTCAAGTTAGCATTACAGTATTTATTTATTTATTTATTATATTTATACCCCACCTTTTTTCCTTCAAGCAACCCAAGGTGGCTTACATAATCCTCCTCCTCCTCCTCCTCCTCTCCATTTTATCCTCACGACAACCCTGTGAGGTAGGTTAGGCTGAGAGTCAGTGACTGGCCCAAAGTCACCCAGTGAGTTCCATGGCCGAACGGGGACTAGAACCCGGATCTCCCGAGTCCCAGTCCAACACTCTCACCACTACGCTACACTGGTACTGCTATATTCACGTTCTGCAGTCACTACTCATAGTGCACACTTTCGTTAAATGTACCGCAGTCATTCCGTTTTGCCGCCCCACACCTAAACTCCATAGCGGTTATACTGGGTGTTGCCTTGCACATGAAGGGGAAATGGCCCTTTAAGAGAAAGGGTTTTTTTTTTTGTTTGTTTTTTTATTTTTGGTTCATCATCTATGCACAGGAGCAAAGGAGTGAACAAGCACATGAATGAGATTGTTTTTTTAAAAAGAAAGAAAAAGTCCCCCCTGCCCCTCATAAAAGATCATGGAGAAGGAGAAGGGAAGAGAGTGGCAGGCTGTGCCGCGGCAGCTTCCGCCATCCTCCCATGGGAGCCAGTAGGATCAGCACGCAGGGCCGGATTAACATAGGGGCGATTGGAGCGGCCGCTCCAGGCCCATAACAGACAATAGGCCCACAGCATAATTAATGATTTTTTCAAGATTAGAAAGGTGTTCTAAGCACATCTGCATTACAGGCTTGAGGCAAGACCTAGCAAGAACTGTTGTTCTCAAATTAGCATTTCGGTAGGTTTTTGCATTTCAATCACTGTTACTACATTTCTTTGAAGCACATGGGGGCTTGCTAGGGTCTGTAATATTCAGATTTAGAAGGGACCTCTCTCTCCAGCCTCAAGCAAAAGATCTTTCTGATTCGCAGCTCAATTGTTCAAATGGTAGTTTAACAAAAAAATGAAAACAAAACAAAGCAACAAGAACAACACAATTATTCTTGGTCAAGCAAAGCTTCCTGGCTTTTTGTTGTGGCTGCTTTTTCTTTTTTAATAAATAAATTTGGGGGAAATTGGGAAGACCCTTACTGATGAGCTGCAGGAGTTTTTGAGTTTTGGCACTTTAATGGTAATTAAAATATTTAATTTGTTTTAATATAAAATTGCGTCTTCATTTTATTTATTTCCATAAAAAGGCCCACCAAAATCCTCAGCATCAGGCCCATAATGCTCTTAATCCGGCCCTGTCAGCACGCCCGTTCCCCAACACCCAAAACCAATTTCCCACAGCAGTCTTCCTCCCGTGCTAAGTTTCCCAAGCATAAGCTCCATTGAAATCAATGTGATTTACTTCTGGGTAAGGCCATGGAAAACGGTGTGATTTACTTGTGAGCAGACATGCAGAGAGAAGCCATGGGGAAGGAAGGTGGCAGGAAAGCAATCTTGGGGTTGCTGCTGTTTTGCGGAAGCCCCGATAGGTTCTATTCGCTTTGTGATTTACTTCTGAGTAAGGCCATTGAAGGTAATGTGATTTACTTCTGAGTAGACATGCATTTTGGCTCATTTACAGCTAGTTGTACTTTGGGGCAGGGAGTTGAAGGGGCATTCAAAACTTTTTTTTCAAAGGGGAGGGGAGGGGGGAAGCACTTACTCTTCAGTTCACTTTGCAGGAGAGAGAAGCCGCGGGGAGAGAGGAAGAGGGACAGGAAAGCAATCTCTGCTTTGCCAAAGCCCTGACACAGCTTTGGGAGACAAAATCCGAATGTTCCCCACCCCTTAGGACAATTTCGTAGCCACACCCAGACAGGCAACAACAAAAGAACACACACAGCCACATACTGCGATAGTGAATCGCAATAACAGGAAAAGTCATAATAAAAGTAGTCCAGGAAATTACAGAAGAAAAGAAGAACAATAACGCAAGGCAAACACAACTGGAACTGAAAAATGAGTGCGTTGTGTACCCCACAAGTCACAGAAGCAATCCAGTACTGCAATAACCGTTAGGTGTAGATTGCTCCCTGGTTTTGCCATGGCCATATACAGAATGATATTTTTTCAGCAGAAAAGTGGGACTTTGTGCCCTTTGTAGCAGTGACCATAATTCATAGCCTTCCAGGTCATCTGGTGCTAAATCGGATTCAGGCTAGCATTGTAAATCCACTTACTAGAAAGTAACTCCTGCTAGCTTCACTGTGGTTTTCTTCTGAGTAAATGTGCTTAGGATCAGGCTTTTAGTTACCACCATGAAACCGCTATTACGAGCACTGCAGTGCAGAGGAAAAGAGAGGCTACGTATGCTTCCAGGATTCCATTTCCAACTAACTTCTTCTGCTTAGTGGCGTAGTGGTTAAAGTGTTGGTCTGAGACTTGGGAGATCCAGGTTCTAGTCCCCACTCAGCCATGAAGCTCACTGGGTGACTTTGGGCCAGTCATTGACTCTTAGCCTAACCTACCTCACAGGGTGGTTGTGAGGATAAAATGGAGAGGAGGATTATTATGTAAGCTGCCTTGGGTTCCGTTCCTTGCAGGAAAAAAAAAAGTGGGATAGAAATAGAATAAACAAACAAACAAACATCAAGTAACCTTTTCAAACGCAACATCTGCCATACTTCCGTACTTGTTGCACAGGTATACAGGAATACGATTCTGGAACATTTGTTTTCTTGGCACAATGCGTAGTGTAAGGAACATCAGGAAAAATTTCAATGGGCCTGTATCATGACGGAACAAAAGTGAAGTAGTTATAGATTTCATAGATCATAGAGTTGGAAGGAGCCTACAAGGCTATCGAGTCCAACCCCCTGCTCAATGCAGGAAACTAGAGGAGGGGTCTCCCATCCAGGTAATAACCAGGCCTGACCCTGCTTAGCTTTCCACACTCAGACAAGCTGAGCCAGCTTAAGTACCACAAGAGATCAGGGTTGGAATCCAGAGCTTGAAAAACTGTGAACCAAAGCAACAGCTTTTTTAAAAATGGCACAATAAAGAAGTTCTAGTTTTCCTTTTATTTTTGGGAACAGTCCTCTAGGGGAAAAACCAAAAAGAGTACATTACATACGGTAGTCATTTTTGCAAACATCACTCGTATGTGACTCCCAGCAGATGTCTGATGCAAGTCACTATTCAGCATCTGGTAGAAAGCCACAGGGCACATTAACAGATGCTGAGCAAAGTGAAGCGAGCAGCATGGTGTAGAACAAAAAGAACAAGGCTGAATCCTTTTGGAAAACCATTTTTTAAAAAAAACATTTTTGTTTTTCAGAATATTATTCCTCCTCCCCCATTCACTCTGTTAAAAAGGGCAATGGCAGACACTTTCCAAACAGCAGCAAATAATTGTTTTTGCCTTCAATACATCCTCTTTCATTCTTTGTATGATACTTGCCTAGAAGCATAGGCCCTAAGATATGCATTCACAGACACATGGGATTGCGTTGTTTGTGTCATCATTGCAACTAGCAAGCTGCCTATCAAACGATGGACATGATCATATAGAAATGTGGGAGTAATGGGTTGGAGCTCAGTGGGTAAGCATATGCCACGCCAGATTCCATTTGCTGTTCCCAGCTGGCTTTTCCCTGGCCATTGATTCCTCATCTGTTGGCTTCCTCCTAATTTCTTTCTCTCTCTTTCACTTGGCCTGGCCTCTTACCTCATCTGATCCTTCCTTCAGACCTCTGCTGCCAGGGACACCCAAGACATTTTGCTGCCCAAGCCAAACTGCATGCTAAATGAGAAGTCTACGATAATATTAAAACCCAGACTATCAGCCAATCTGATATCCTTATTACTTGGAGCAGCCTCCCACAACCTGGTGCCCTCCAGATGTTTTGAACTACAACTCCCATCACCTCTGACTGTTGGCTGGGACTGATGGGAGTTGCAGTCCAAAACACCAGGTTGAGAAAGGCCAACTTCTAGTTTATATAGTGCCACTGATGTGTATAATTAAGAATAGATGAACTCCTATGTTTTACTAAGCTACCTGACTTTCCCAGTTCTTTGTCTCTGACAGTGGCCAACCAGATATCCCAGGGACACTTACCTAACCCTGCACAATCTCATTGCCTGCCACCTGCTTCCTCATCATTTCCTAGAGCTCCCCGGTGGGCCAGGGCAGCCTTCCTTCTTGTGGGCTCTGCTTCTATATGCCACCTTTCCTAGGCCACCTGATTTGCCTAATATATTTCCTATTTGCTTTCTTGGCATAATAGGATTCCTAGATATTTTATAATGTTGTTTTAAAACCAGCCTCCTAATGTCAGGGAATACAGCCCTGGTGGCTGCCAGACATTATCAATGGGTCGCTTTTGGTGGTGCAGTCATCAAGTGTGAAGGAAGCTGGATGAGATGAGACAAAGGAATTGAGAGATGTTAGTTAGCTAATAGACTTGTATACATTTAAAGGTCCATTACTTTGCAGGTTCATGAGGAACTGTCATCCAAAATAAGTTTTGTACTTTGGTATAAATGGTAGCCGCAAAAGTCAACTGGTCCACGAATTGGATCATGATTTAGTCATTCTTAGAGTAAACCCAATGAAATCAATGGGAAATTGGAAAGAAATGTTGATATGTTATTACACTTGTGTGTGTGTATATATATATATTCTTTATTTCTTTATTAATTTTTTATCTCACCTTTCTGCCAAAAATGACACTCAAGGCAGTTAAGAAGAGTAAAATATGGATAAAAATATAATACTCTCAGTTAAAACATAAAACAAATTAATTAAAAACACACCAACAAAAGAAATAAACAGCACTTGTTCTTTCCTTCGAGTTTGGTAACTTTTTGCACTGAGGCTTCTGCTGTTTTGCAAATGTACTTTCATGTATAGGTCAAGCAATTATTATAGAGGTGCAGAAACAAGCACCCAGGTAATGGTAACTCCAAAGCACCACCACTCACAACTGCAAATCTAGTCAGTGGCCAGAGCATAGCAAGTCAAGCCTGCTCTTATCTTTCACCCTGCTTTTTTAACTACTCCACCATGCAGAGCGCCCCCCCCCCAAGTATCCCAGTCCCATCTAGAGAAGGGTTTTAACATTACTGTGTATTCCTGGTGGACATCTTAAAGACTTCTTGATGCAGCTAGGTAGCACATTTAACGTTTCCCTCATCAACCAGCAGACCATGTCAACCATGTCAAGAGAGAATGTGGTTCCTCCACATGATAGAGAGTCAGGGCCATTTCCATGTTTAGATGAGAAGAGCAGCAAGGTTATATCAATTACCCCATAGAATTGAAAGCAGAAGGCACTTTAGGAACTGTTAGCACAGCCCCCTGTTATGGTTTTGATTGTTAATCATGAAAGAAAGAAGTTTCTGATATACTGAAATATGCTTTTACACAAAGAAACAATGTGTTCCTTTTCAATATATTTATTTCTTGCAGAAAATAAATCTTTTGGCTTTAATTTCTCAACAATATAAAATGCACATTATAACTTTTTACATCGCATGTGCTTTGTTTTATTACACACACACACACACACACACACACACACACACGAATTAGCACCAGGTCGGGCAACACAATCCTATGGCCACTAGACAGCGTCTACTAGATGACCATAGTTTTTTTCAGAGACCCAGCTGCAAGGTCAGAAAATCACTCTGACCTCATAGCTGAGTCTCCGCGTTCGGAGCGCCCTCCCCCCCACCCATACAGCCGGCGTGGAAAGAACTGTGCTGCTGGGTCTCCAAGGTTGCAAGAGTGACCTCAGAGACAAGGATTAGGGGGTGTTCTGGGGGGGGGGGCAGGGAAGGGAGGAGACAGGCGCCACCAAGATACAGCATATCCTGGTGGTGCCTCAGCCTTCTTCCCTCCCACTCTGAAGCCCCTCAGCTAGACTGTAGTGATTTGCTGATTTGCTCTCTAGCTGATTTGCAGGGTGGGAGGAGCATAGAGGCGACCTTAGCCTCCGTGTTCCTCCTGCCCTCCATAGGGTGCCCATGATCCTCCGAGTTTGGTGGGTTGCTGGCACACTGATCGGATTGCACCCAAAATGTAGCAAACTCAGCACATTCATTGTAATCCATATCAAAATCCAAACAAAAGGAGCTTTCACAAACCATTCAAATGTACAGTAGAAAAACTAAACTCAAACCTTCAGCATATCCACGATAGGTTAAAACCTGTTTTTATTGTTCTTAGCATTGGTTGTTAATGCACCATTCTCAATACTCCAGAGCTTATATCAAAATCTAAGCCTTGTTCGGCAAATTTCCATTGTTGACACACAAATATAGACTTAAACAATTTCAGCAAATCATCAAGGTGGTCCAGTATGACAACAGTCAAATAGATCCACATCTTTAACTTTTATAATATAAGAATGCTACAACTTTGTCACACTTCATAGCAACCTAAGGAAAACTGTAAATAAGGAATAGGCATAAAAAAAAACAATATCCCTGCACCTGGGACTATTCAGTGCACTGCACAACAGAACAAAATTCAACCCTGGCAAATAGCCAACAACTAGGGATAAATCTGGGAGAGCTTAATATACACTGAAGAACCGATCCACTTGGAAGCAAGCTATGGGTATACTTGTCACATGCTGAACTCATTTACTGCTTTGAATATAAAGTAGGTCTTGTCATCATGTAGGAAAACACACCCAAGCACTGCTGAGGCACCATAAAAAATCATGCAGATTGGATATCCTAATTTTTTTTAATGGCCATTAGAAAGGGGGGTTGGGGTGGAGAAGAGAAATACTTCTCCCATTAGTTTTTTAATAGTTTAGAATGTGGAGATACTGTACTATGGGCTGGCTGGGAGAGGTAATTGGGGAAGCCTTGGTATGTATGAGTCATGCAACAGGATAACAAAAGGACTGGATGAGTCATTCCACCAAGTTTCCATAGCTGTACAACAAAACATGAGGTTTCTGTTTATACATGGACAAATTAGCCATTTCCAGTAACTATAACATTTTTTTCACAGGTTACCCTGAAAATAATATTCAGCCTTTAAGTCTTGTATAAAGCGCCAAGGATGAGCAAAAGTTGTATGAAATTGAAACTGCTGTCTTAAGACAGACAGTGGAACACATGTATATTTTAGAATATAAAATAAGGAGAAGGTCTAGAGATTTTCAAGAGGATATCTGTGCAATAAAACTTTGAGATACAAAAGCTCTCTCCGTCAAAGGGATCTGTAAAAAGTAATTATTAAGTGCAACATGAAATGTTAGGTTTTTCTATTAGGTTTCTTCAATATCCTACTTTCTCTTTCCTCCCTCAGTATATATATTTCTCTATTGTTGCAGGTTTCACCAGGGAAATACCAGCTTCAAATTTATCCCTGAGCTAAAACCTATAAGATGATTGACAAAATATTAAGAAAACGGAAAACTGGGTTAAATATAAACTCTCTTGCTATTAGGGATATATTCTCTACTCAGCATGAACAGGCAACTCCCATTCACATGCAGTGAGGAGAATAATTCTCAAAAGGGTTTTTTTTTTTTTAAGGCTAAGAACCTTTCATAGCTTCCAGGAGCATGCACAGAAATGCCTTTGTCTCTATGCATAGGCAGATATTTGCAACATTTTCCTGGGGTCTTGGGAGTCTTCTCCTGCTACCTTATGGCTTTACCCAATTTTCCTTGTGGTCCCCCTGGTGTGTTTTTAATTGATGCTATATGCTCAGACTGAATTAAACAATACAGGTGGGAAATACTAGTGCAGTGTTAGAAACTTTTATTTTAGTAAATGATGCCAGTTTTATTAACAACCAAGTTTGTTCTCATTGAAAATTGATTTGTCTCAAGTTGCAATTTGCCACTATCAGCACAGACTTGTTCCTTGGCCTTCAGTGCTAGGAGATGAATATAAAGACACAGAGAAGGATCAAAGCGTGTCCACCTGCGCTGTTGTGCTAGTGGAAACCAATGCTTGTGCAATGCCAATAGTGCTTGCAAGCAATGGATTTCCTAAGCTTTATTTATTTATTTATTTATTATATTTATTAATCGCCCATCTGGCTGGTCACCCGGCCACCCTTTTTGCCGGTCACCCGGCAAAATTACTTTGCAGCTCTCCAGCTTGGGGTGGGGTAGGGAGAAATGTTAGGGGGCTGCAAATTATAGGGGTTACCAGTTGGCCATCCTAACCTTAATCCCTCAAGGGAAATCCATGTACAACAAAAGGTTCCCAGATGCAGATCCACTTGCTGGATTGAGAATCTTGTGTGCAAATTGACTATATACGTACATCTGAGGTGTGCATCTGTATCACGAATCAGAATGCGCATTCAAATGGAGACCGGGTCCTTCCAGATGGAAGACTCCTCACACTACCAGTTAGAAGGCATTGTGCAGCTGTTCCGTCTTTCCTCCCTTAATGGATTTTCTGCAGTAAGGAAAAAAGATGGAAGAAATGGTAGGAAAACATGGGAGGGGTACAACTGGAAGGTGACATCATCTGGACCCCCTGGAAAGTTCCGTGAATGAGTCAGGGTGATGACATGATAAAAGCATCATCTGGAAGCACCTGTAATTATTTTTTTCCTTTCAGCAATATACACAGGGCTTTTTTTCTGGTGGAACTCACCGGAACTGAGTTCCAGCACCTTTTCTTCTATTAATTGCATTACAATTTAATCGCCATCTACTCCCGAGGAAATGTAATCCAAGAGTTCCGGTACCCTTTTCTCCAGAAAAAAAGCACTGAATATACATATTGGATGGAGAGCTGTCTTCTCACCTGTCTTTACAGTGCGGATTCTCAAATTGGCAATCGTGTTAGAAAAATGCATATCTTTTAAAATGTGCACTATGAAATATGCAATTTTTTAAAAGTACACATTTTCATGCTTTAGTCAATGGGGGGCAAGTGTGCACTTTTGAAAAACATGCACAGAAATGTGCACCTTTTCTGCTCGAAATGCACACTTTTCTTGTTTGAACAAAAATGAAAATGGGAGCGAGCCAAAACAAGTTTCGAAGTAACTTTTGGAGAATTCAGGCGAGCTCGAAAATTGCTGGTTCTGCCATCCCTTCTATTACGCAAAACCAAAATAGAGCAGGTGTGGCTTACGCTGGCTCAGCTTGTCTGAGCATGGAAAGCTAAGCAGGGTCAAGCCTGGTTATTACTTGGATGGGAGACCCCTCCTCTGCATTGAGCAGGGGGTTGGACTCAATGGCCTTCTAGGCCCCTTCCAACTCCATGATCTATGAAATCTATAAATCTTCTGGTTGTTGTTTATTATGATCCAGAAGGGAAATGAAAGGTGAGGAAGTGGGATGCAACTACTAACTAGCTACAGTACCAGTAGGCTCCAGATCCTTTGGTGGACCCTCCAATCCTCACTTCACACAACTCTCCCATTGTCTCAGTTATCAGTGGAAGCCCATTTTGATTCCTGTCAATGGTGCTGCAATTTATCCCAGTCCGTGTGGGTAAGCCAAACATAGCAATCGCTCCCCCCTCCGCCCCCACCTTAATACAAGTCTTGAGTTGTTTCCCAGTATATGCCACTGGTCACAACATAAAGAACGGTGACAGAATGAGACTCAGAATAACATCATTGTGCATAATATGTAGCCCCTAAACTATGTTACTGAAATGTCATGTCATACGCCATTGATTTTAAAGCAGAACTCCCATTGAAATCAATTCGAGGCTTTGCTTAAGAAGAAGTGGTATATGGAAAAAAAGGATAATTGTGCATCTTGCACTTTATAATATTTCCCCATTTCTGTAGAAAGCTGTACACCCAAAGCCTCTCTTTCTTTAAATGTTGAAGGTCAAGGAGTGAAGTCCTAATTTTCTACTCTCTGTTTTAGCTTGTTCAGTGTATTAAGGATAAATACATTTGTGGCAGTATCTGAAAGGAGAATGCTTTTCATATTTTCTTCCCTTTTCCTTACCTCTACACTTATTCACAGTTGCATGACAGTTTCCTCTGCCCTAATGAGACCCACAGTTGGACTTGAGACATTATTAGAGAGAGATCTCTCTCTGGTCAGACAGCATATTATTATAAAGTAAGAAAATATGCTGTTTCTTCTTCTCACATGGTCAGTAAACAAAAGGCACGGCTGCTTTTTTGAAGTGGAAGACTTGAAACATTTCAGTCTACTTCAGGTTTATAATCAGTAAACATACATGAATAATAACAAAAAAGAAAAAGAAAAAGTGATGAGTTCCCTAAACACGTCACCTGCTTTCAAACACGTAGAATTTTTACCTGCTGACCTTAAGTTGAAAGGTGAGTTGGGATGGTTTTGTACAGCACAGTTTTCTTATTCTACTTTCTAAAAAGTAATGTGTAAAGAGCTTTGAAAATGTTTGTACCGTATTTATTGTTTTATCTATAACATTTTGCCTTCCCTGGTTCTGTTAAATGAACGTTGGATCGCAGATCAGAAATTTATTGCAAATTCTCAGAGTCTTCATTAAGAATGGCAGAAAGATTAAACTTCAACAAACCTTTCTTTTCCCCGCTCCTGATGTTGGTTGTCAAAGTTTAATGTTATAAAACAGTTACATATGTGTTTTGCTACAAATTCTTCCAGCCAAATGGCTTGGCGAACATCAACAATGAATGATTAGAAATGCCTATAAAAAGAATTCCTCTGACTTGATGGCCCATAGAGTAAATGTAGCTGAATTTTTTAAAACTTGAATTTCAGTTTGACTGAAATTTCCAACTGTTGATGAAGTTTAGAATGTGGAGTGTCTTTCTTTCCTTAGCAAACCCTTTCTTTTACAATGGTGCTGTGTTGGCATTCAATAAAACGAGCATTGGAGGGCTGGATCCTGTTCCCAATCACAGAACCTATTTTAAAGCAGGGACAGTGATATCATTTGCCAGTCTTCAGGCTTCCCTGATGTCTCTGAGTTCACAGGTGCAATCCACCAAGTAGCTCGGGAGGAAATGCATTTTCCCAGCAACAACATAATGGGCTCATTCACACATCACACTAACCCACCCTGGCAATAAGCCACGGTGGGTTGCTTGTGTGTGAAACAACCCACAGTCAGCCTGACAGATGATTGGGCTCACCATGGGTTGTTGGCCTCCTTCTCTCCCCTCTGTCCTCTCACGGGTATTCCAGGGGACACCACAGGCGGAATGAGTCTCCCCCCCCCCGCTATGATCGTGAACTGTTTCGGGCTTGCTGTGGCTTTTTTCCTTTGTACTCTTCCCCCCCCCCCCGGAGAGTGATCCTTGTTTTGACAGCTACAAGCAGCCCCAGTGGCACCTTGGAGGGCCTGCCCATGGTTGTCCAGCCTTTATTATTATTATTATTATTATTATTATTATTATTATTATTGCATATTTTTTTTAAATTAAAACATTTCTAGCCACAGTTGTGCAACTGTGAACGATCGCAGTACCACAACTGTGGGGGTTTGAAGCCTCAGCTGGGGCTATGTCCAGGGGGATGTCTGTGGCCAAGGGGCAGTAGGTACCAACACTGGACATTGCCCAGAAGAGGCTCCAATACATTTCTCCCCCTTTGGTTTTTCTTGACAGCTGTCAGAAGACGAGAAAAACCAAAGATGCGAGTGATCTTTAGCTGCAGAAAGAGTTTTTTTGGGGGGATTAAACCCCCGTTGCAGCAAGATCCTCAAATTTTACCCCCTCCCCTATTTAGTTCCCACCAGGGTGAACATTTTGCAATTTGTCCCAGGCCTTTAGGTGCTTGGAAAAGAGAACATGCACACGCCTCCCTTTTTTTCAAAGGAAAAGGAGTTTGGACAGCTTTGACAGCTAGCTGTCAAAACCCTGGGTCCCTTTAGAAAGGTTTTTTTGAGTGGGAATGGCAAGGTTTTAGACTGGGAGGGACATACACAGACATATGTTTTGTTCCTTGGTGCTGGACAAAAGAACTCCTGCTCTTAAGCAGTTTGCGGACATCTTCTTTCTCCCTCTTATCTTCTCATGCCCTGCTGAGTCCTTTCCCCCCGTCAAAGCAGGAGGGGAGGATAACTCTCTTGCCCTTCTGTGTGTCAGTATGCCTGTCTGTCTGTCTCATGTACTATCTGAACATGGTTGTTCTACTACTGTAGCCCCAGATTACTGGTAATTGGCCAAATTTCCAGGTTACTGGAAATTGGCCAAATCATTAAATACTGCTCAGTTAGCATACACGTCTATGTATGTCTACTCAAAAGTAAGTCCTTTCAATGGGGCTTACTAGCAGGAAAGTGTGCCTGGGATTAACATCTTAGGGCATGATCCTATGCATGTTTATAGAGAAAAAAGTCCTTTAGCTCCCAGCACCCCCCAGCCATGCATACGATCACACCCTTAATCATGTAAAAATAATAATTACAAAATAATTCACCTGTACATGAGAAATCTCTATCAGGCATCCATGTTTAAGACTGGAAGAAAAGAGTCAAGGGGTAGAGACACTTCCTCTTTGAAAACAAAACAAAACCTATTGGTTTTTTTTTTAAAAAAAAATATGCAACAGTATTAAAAGGTTTGCATCAGGGATATAAAGGCTGTATAAGCTTATACCTTTTGATTTATTGGCTTGCTTGAAGTTAAGAACTTGCCTTTGACATTGAATGATATATAACATTTTTAGAAGGATGTCAACATTTTGAAGAGCAACTTTGAAGAAAGAAAGAAGATGCTTTTTTTCAGTAGAATATGAAAATGCTTGTTTTTATGTGGTCAAATTTCCATTTACATTTTTTGCGTGTATATATTATATTTTCTATGTATATACTTTCCCCCTACCTGGAAGAAATCTTGTGGATGCCCATGGACATGGCTTTGGATCCTCCTTAGGGGCACGGCTATGGGGGCTGTCACGATGAGCATCTGCTGTTCAAATTTTACCACTAAACCATGACACATATACCCTTACCCTATGATGACTTATGGTGTTGGGGTTCCAGTGGATGGACAATTTCAAAGGAGGGAGAGAGGAGCTCCATGTGTGCAGCAGGTCTGGCATCAGGGGCTGGCATTGCTGGGCACCCTGCCCGCTGAGGCTCACACCCTGGTCCTCCTTGCTGTCGCTCCCTGTTCACTGCTCAACCCTGTACGACCGAGCAATGACAGGAGCAGGGAGAAGGAGCAGCACTATCCCCTTGCCTTGCCCTTTGCCTGCGGGCAGTGGTGCAGATTGGGCCCAGGGGAAGAGAGCAAGTAAAGGGCAGCAGTAACAGCAGTGAAGCGGAGGGGCCCTCTGAAGACATCTTGCTCAAGGGCCCACAAAACCCTGGAGCCGTCACTGCATGCACGGAAAGGATTTAAAGTGAAAGAGGACGTTTTCTTGTGCAGGAACTGTGAATGCATATCCATGAGTGCCTCCTTTGCGAGATACAGTGCAACCATGGCTTTTAAAGCTTAGTTCTCATTTTTATTTTTAATTGCAGATGCACTTTATGGAATTAGCGCAGGTTTTGGTAAGAAGAATGGCGATGTTACATAAGAACTGAGGAAGATCTATGTTGGCTCAGACCAAAGGCCTATCTAGTCCAGGCAGCATCGTGTTTCTCACGATGGCCAACCAGATGCCTATAGGAAGCCCAGAATAAGGACAGGGCCAGCCTTCCCATTCGGCAGAGTGAGGCAGTCGCCTCAGGCAGCAGATGCTGAGGGGCATGGGGCAGCTGTGAGGTTTTGGAGGAAAGAGCTAGGTATGCTATCTGGCCAGCCCTGTACCCCTAAACTTGCTTGCTGCCCTCAAGTGCAGTGGAGGACATTGTCTCATCGACAGTGTCAAAGCTAAAGTCAGTTGCCAGTCTGGCTGGCTCCTGTACATGGAATGATGGGGGTAACATCTTGTACTTTGTCTCAGGCAGCAAAATGTCTTGGGCTGGCCCTTAAGCAGGACATGAGGGCAATAGCTTTCTCCCACTGGTGTTCACCAGCTACTAGTACTCAAAGGCATGTTGACTCTGATCCTGAAGGTAGCATATAGTCATCATGATTAGTAGCCATTGATAGCCTTGTTCTCCATGAATTTATTTTGTTTAACCCTCTTTAAAGCCATCCGCCTTGGTGGCCATCACTACATCTTATAGTAGCAAATTCCATAGTTTAAGTATGTGCTGTCTGCAAAACTACTTCCTTTCGTCTGTCCTGAATCTCCCACCATTCACCGCCATTGGATGACTCCAGGTTCTAGTATTATGAGGGAGAAAACCTTCTCTCATTCCATTTTTCCCACACTATGCATAATTTTAGACACCTCTATCATTCATCCCCACCGACTCACCTTGTCTCTAAATATTGTAATCTTTCCTTATAGGTGAGTTTCTCCAGCCCCTTGATCATTTTGGTTGCCCTTTTCTGTACCTTTTCCAGCTCTACAATATCCTTTCTGAGGTGCAGTGACTGAACTGTATACAGTGTTCCAAGTGTGATCACACCATATATTTTTTATAAAAAGCATTATGATATTGCCCGTTTTAATTTATTTTCAATCCCTTTCCCAATGATCCCCAACATGAAATTTGTCTTTTTCACAGCAGCCACACACTGGGTCAATGTTTTCATCAAGGTATCCACCATAACCCCAAGATCCCTTTCCTGGTCAGTCACTGTCAGCTCAGAGCCCATCAGCATATATGTGTAGCTTTCTACCTTCTTAGCTGTTTCATAGATTTCATAGATCATAGAGTTGGAAGGAGCCTACAAGGCTATCAAGTCCAACCCCCTGCTCAATGCAGGAAACTAGAGGAGGGGTCTCCCATCCCAGTAATAACCAGGCTTGACCCTGCTTAGCTTTCCACGCTCAGACAAGCTGAGCCAGCGTAAGCCATTTTAGCATTATTGTGTTTGTTTACCTGTCCTGGAATGCTAAGTTATTTATCTCAGAAGGGGAAGGAAATTCAATAAAAATAAAAACACTCCAAAAGCAGATGTACATGAATTTTAAAAACGTTTTTTAATGAGATGCTATAAAATTGCTTTAAAAATTCATAATAAAACACAACTTTTGGTCCTTTCCCCTCCTGTAGTTGAATAATCGCTTAAAATTTAGTAGTTCATAAACTTTTTCCAGCTCACATAACTCTTGCTTCCACTCCGTGTGTGTGGAACACACACACACACACACAATTAATTTCTCTATTCCTTTGCTTGGCATTTTATCCCGTCATCCCTTAGGCATAAAAGTCAGGGTTGCTAAATTTTGATATGGTACCATGGGATTCCTGATCAGGATTTTCACAGCAGTGTAGCTTCTCATCCTGAACTGACATTACATTCTATTCAGCATTGTCAATATAAGGAGTCTTGCCTTTATATGTATGAGATGTGATCTGGACAAAACAATTCTCCATGCTCATGGTTAGGAATATATGTTTCTTTATCTTTGCATGCTTGTCTATGATGTGGTATCAGCTAGATTGGAAAAATGAAAAGAAAGAAAAAAAAAACAAGCATGGAGATTTTATTTACCTCTACTGGATGCAGAGATCCAGTACATGGGAGAAAACCCATGGTTCTGCCACAATCATCTTGAACAAACATGTTCCAGTTACTTCTGCTTTGGACCTCATCTGTAAATGATGTCCTTTAAACTCACTGATACCTCCCTGGACATAATGATACAAGGGACTGTGTATTCAGTTTGTCCTTCGTCAATTGTGTCCTGTATCTTCTACTGGACATGATAAAAACCACTGGTCAATTGTGAAAATGAATCTGCATGATACTAGCTAAGTGTTTTGTTTCTATTTCACTGTACTATTAACTTCTTCTTTAATTAATAATTAGATACAGCATAAGCACTTCAAAGAGACGGGTTTCTTTTCCCCACGTAGTAGCAAAAGGTCTAGCTGAACAGTTATCTGCATTACACTTATCTGTATTAATTGTTAAATCAAGTTTATCAGTGGTATTAAAAGCATTTCTATTCCCTTGGACTATGTTGTGCAAGACAATTAATAGACTATTGCAATATTGGCAGAGTGAAGTGTTTGTGGGAAAGAATACCTTTTACTATTATTACAGTTTATTAACATTCACACAACAGTCTCCATCTCCATTTGGATGCAATAAGGTTCCTATTTTGTGACAGTATTTCTTCTAATTTTCTCCATCTTTTATCCCTGTCAAAGGAATAAACATGGAGGTAAGAACTAATACTGGGAAAACCTCTGGGAATGTAATTTTTTCCTGGTTTCAACCCAAGTTTTTGTAGTGTCTGTCCAAGTTGCTTGTACTAAGGTTTATCATAGGAGTTTCTTTCAAACTTTTATTTATGTATATATTGATTTTATTTGTACCCCACCTTTCTAACAACAACAACAAAAAAATGGCCCTCAAGGCAGCTGACAGAACCAATTAAAATTGATTAAAACAATACATTAAAATACAATAAAAACATAACAATTACGTGGCTTATGCTGGCTCAGCTTGTCTGAGCATGGAAAGCTAAGCAGGGTCAAGCCTGGTTATTACTTGGATGGGAGACCCCCTCCTCTAGTTTCCTGCATTGAGCAGGGGGTTGGACTCGATAGCCTTGTAGGCTCCTTCCAACTCTATGATCTATGAAATCAATGAAACATATATTTTTTAAAAATTAAAAACAGCACCCAAACAGCAGATGCACTTACAGGCTAAAACCGAAATCAGTCTTTGCCTGCCAATGAAAGAACAGCAGAGAGGGAGTGAACCTAGCCTCTCTTGGGAGGGAGTTCCATAATTTTGTCTACAAAATCCCAACTTCAGTGATATGACATGGGAATGTTTTTGCTACTCCATGCATTAGGGTTTTCCCCATGCTATTTCCCTGCACTGGGTTTGGGAAATCAGTTTATCCATCACCAGGACAGGAAAACTAGTTAACATGGTTTAACTAGTTCAACTATAGAATTCACTACCACAAGATGTATTGATGGCCACTAACTTGGAGAGCCTTTAAAGGAGGTAAACAAATGCATGGAGGATAAGGCTACTTAATGGCTACTAGTCACGATGGTTATATATTACCTCCAGTATCAGAGGTAGTAGGCTTCTTTAGACCAGTTGCTGGATCACATGAGCAGGAGGGTGCCATTACATTCGTGTCCCATAGGCATCTGGTTGGCCACTGGTTGGCTAAACTAGATAGGTCTTTGGCCTCATCCAGCACAGGTCTCATGTTCTTAACTAAGCACTGATACTGGAATTATATTATGTTTTTTCCCTAACTATGCATGGCACTTCACAGAGTACAAGCAGACAGGTCCCTGCCCAAAGAGCTTACAAATCTATATTCTGACTCATGGGAGACAGCAGGACAAGGGGAAGGATGTTGGCATAGGAAAAAAAACAGGGAAAGGATACACATTATTTCAGCTTAGTTACAGTCAGGGCCAGCTCTCCCATGAGGTAGGGTGAATCAGTCTCCTCAACAGCTGATTGGGTGATTTGACACCTTCACTTCAGAGGAGAAGCCAGAACCTTCAGAGCCAGTTGGCCCCTTAGAAGGCCCTGGCACTGCTCAAGATGGTCTGGGACCCTCAGGGGTGGTGTCTTTGGACATGCCTCCTGGAGAGGCAGGGAGCTCAACTTCTGAGGCAGAGGGTGATGCTGGGCCACCACCTAGCCCTCGAGAATGCTGGCACCTTAAGATCTATGAAAGGACAGTGGCCAGGCAAAAGAGTGCTCATTTCCTGAAGAGGATTACTCATGAGTTGGGCTGTCCTCATGTGGAGGACATCTGACAAGCTTCTAATGTGATGCAACTGGGCACTGGGTGGGGCTCTGGTAGCTCTCGCTATATCAACTCTCACTTGTAACTTCAGAGCCACTGGAAATAACATCTGATTTTCATCTCTAGTCTTTGCATTTTGGTTTCTCCCTGACCTTGCTGTGTGTTTGGATCTCCATGCTACTGACCTCTGGACTGACTCTGACTCTGTTTTAGGACTGGGTTTTGACTTGCTTTTGGCATTTGACCTTGGCTGTGCCTCAGAGCTCACCCTGGAAAAAACCCCTGTGTGTCTGGTAAAAACTGTGCTTGACCATTTGCCTGCTAAATTGACTACTCTGTTGTATACATTATCCCTGTATTTGCTTAGCAGAGAGCCAGGACTCAGTTTAGAACAGGACAGTGGGGTTGGAGGAGGGATTTGAAGGGAAAGAGGCGGCATAACAGATGGTGAGGGCGGTGGAGCTGGAGGGGCAAAGGTCACAGGCAGGGATGTGTCAGTCTATGAGTAGAAATGGTCTGCAAATCAAAGCATTTGTTTTGCCATTTTTCATTTTTTTAATGTGACATTGGCAATCTTCATCATGTGTATGTTGACAAAGGCTGTTTGTTGACAGCAACCACATGGCAGTATCTCCTCATTGCTTTCTTGTCACACAACTCCTGTTGTAGAACCCCTTCAGAGAAAAAGCTGAGTTTCTTTCATCCAGTTGGAGCCTTCATTTCAGGCAGGGAAAGGAGAGACTACTACATTTCTGCGTGTTTGCCTTAATTTATTGCATTTTGTTGCACAGAGTGCCCAAGAGACCTGTAGATGATGGGGGTCATTCTCATAACTGAAGTCCCATTGATTTCAATGGGTCTACTCTAAGTATGACTAAGTCTCTAGATCTGACCCTTCATGTTCAGTGGCTTTTTATTATGAAAATTATGAATTACTGCGTTGCTTGTGGGTGAAACACAGGATCTGCACACATTTTCCATCCTTGCTATTGTTAGCACCATTCTCTAAAATGACAAAAGATCCTTGGATTCTTCCTGTTGCCTTGTTTCATTGCAGCGATGAAGGTCTTGGTTGAATGTCTTCCTCCCTCCCGCACACCCCACAACACCATTTTTCCCTGTCAGTGGCATAAAGCAAAACCTATGCTTAAAAGAAAAACAAACTGCTCAGAGATAAAGAGGAAAGTAAATATAATTCCATTTTATTTATTCATTAATGTTGGTGTACTGCCTTAATCCTTTTGATTAATTCACACCACATCTCTTTAGGTTTGGTGATTGCTCAACACAGCTATGTGGTGATGTGTGCTGACTTTTGAATATTAAAGTACATCATGGATTTAGGGACGCCTGCGAAAGCGCTGCCTGCACATTTCAAATTTAGTTGTAGTGCTGTGAATGTTTATAATTACCCCATGCAGAAATTATAATGTTACCTTTGGAAGCTGCATCTTATAATAACGAATGAATATAATCACTGCAGCAACGCAACACTTACTATTCTGGGCACAAGCCACTTTCACCCGACACTTTTTCTCTATGAGCTCAGCACAGTTGAATGCATGAAACAAGGAATTAATACTTATTTCTATATCTTATATCTTTTCTTTTCTTTTTAACCAACAGTACACAATGACAGATAGACCAGACCCAAAACCATCTATTAAGTTTGTGTCCTGTTCTTCCTCCAAGGAGTTCAGAGTGGCATTCACAGAGTTGCCTCATTTTATCTCATTACCTCATTTGAGGTTGGTTAGGCGCATACAACTATCTAGCCCTAGGCCGACATAGGTGAGTGGGATATTTGTGCCCAGGTCTTCCAGGTCCAACTAGAAAACTTTATTCATTACACTGTACTGGTTCTCTGATGGTGACCTTTATGAAGCAATTAGTTTGATCTTTGCATATTTTTAGTATTCATTTCAAATCCTGTGGTGTTTGAAGAATGGGTAACTGTTCAGTTGCTTGATTAGTTTGTTTTGTAGTACCATTTCCATCAGTTTTGCAACTAGCATGTCAATATTCTTATTCAGATGTTAAGAAGAAACCCAGATCTTTGTCTTCTCCTTCTCCTTCTTAAAAAAAAGAAGGAAAAAAAGTGAATTGAAACTTGCAATATTATTACCTGTTAGAGAAACCTACAGAGTTTGAGATGTCTCTGAGCATCATTTTACCAACAGGCTAACTAAAATCCTATAAGAAACCCTAATCCACATTAACCTCTTGTTCGTATAAACATCTGTGGAGGTTTGTGTCTGTCTGGAGGAATCGAGAAAACAGCAAGAGGGGAAGGCACTTACGTGTCCCAAAACAGAAGAGAGAATATTCTCAGATGTCTGAAAAAACCTGTATTATGCCTTGGAAAGGATTTTCCTTCCTCAGGGGCCATTTATCTTTCTCCAAATGTGTTGCAAAGAATCCTTCCGATGCTGCTTCTGTCTCAAATTGTTCCAATTTTAAGGCAGAAGAAGAGCATTTTAAGATGGAAGAAGCATTGGAATAATAATAATAATAATAATAATAATAATAATAATAATAATAACAACAACAACGTATTATTATTATTATTATTATTATTATTATTATTATTATTATTATTATTATTTTATTATTTGTATCCCGCCTTTTCCCCAACACTGAGACCCAAGGTGGCTCACAACCTTTAAAACTCATACAGTTAAACCAGAAATAGAAAAATACAAAAGTTAAAAATAAAATTAAACCATCACTAATAATAAAAATTATATATATATATATATATATATATATATATACACACACACACACACACACACAAAATACAATATACATAACATAAAATACAACATTCCATTGCATCACAGGCTAGTTCCAAATGCCTGCTGGAACAGGAAGGTCTTTGCCTGCCTCCGGAAGCTTACCTGGGAGGGCGCCACTCTAGCCTCCCTGGGGAGGGAATTCCATAGCGCTGGGGCAGCCACTGAGAAGGCCCTCTCCCATGTTCACACCAGGCATGGAAAGATTCTTTGCAGGGATGGGGACTCGGACTCGAGGACTCGACTCGTGAGTCGGACTGAGTCCCCCCTCTGACTCGACTCGGACTCGAGTCCCAATATTTTTAATGGGACTCGAGACTCGACTCGGGACTCGAGACCAAGGACTCTTCAACATCCCTGGGCTGTGCCAGAAGGAGTGGAGAGGAGCGTGATTGCTGGCAAAGAGCGCATGGAAGCGAGGTGTGCCACTGCTCGGCCACTATGGACGGCTACCAGGAGTGCAGCCCCAACAGTGTGTCAAGATTTATTTTGATTGATGTGTTGCGTACTTGGGAGAGGCAGAGGAAGGACCTGAGATTACTCTGTGTGGCTGCTCTGAGTGTGAAGTAGCCTTATTTTGTTGGGAAAACCCCCCATTGATTTTAATAGGGACTCGTGGAGTCAGCTTTGGGAGTGACTCGTGACTCGTGACTCGTGAGTCACCATTTTGGACCAAGGACTCGGACTTGGACTCGAGACTCGGGTCCAAAGACTCGTGACTCGACTCGTGACTCGAGACCAAGGACTCTTCAACATCCCTGATTCTTTGTGACTAGGGATGTCAGGGAAATTTGCAACAGACTCAAATGAGTTCAAATTTCTATGAATCCTCCTGCAGATTCTGCAGCGGACCGGCTTTAATCACGTGGATTCATCAGACTAGTGACCAGTTGTTGTTTGTTTTTTTTACTTTCTGTAATTTTATGCAAATTTAGTCATAGAAAAATACAAAATAAAAAGCAACCAAAATTGAACATTTGCCCCATAGGCTAAAGCATGAAAAATCGCATTTGGGGGGATTTGCATATGGGGGCGGGGATTTGCACATTTTTTGGACTGAATTTGTGCATGTGTGCATTTGCGCAAATGTGTACCCACGCATTTGTGCAAAATACGATTCCGTCAATGAGCAGATGATGGAACGAAAGGTGCCTGACAATCCGCAGAACATAGACAGGATGGATTTGACAATGTCCGTACATCCCTATTTGTGACGGAGTTGGAAAAAGATAAGTGGCCCCCAAGGAAGGAAAGTCTTTTCCAAAATGCATTGGGTATAATGAAAGTTTTAGTCAGGGATCTGGAGGAATCAACAGCTTTTGCATACTGTGAGCTGAATATGCAAGAGAGGTACTGATTAATAACTTTTGTAGACCAAAAATTGCGCATGGCAAAGATTTCTAACCTAAATTCTTCTAAACCAGGAATGGGAAACATGTGGCCCTCCAGATGTTGGTGGACTGCAACTCCCATTATCTCTCACCATTGGTTATGCTGGCTGGGGCTGATAGGAGTTGCAGTCCACCAACATCTGGAAGGCCACACATTCCACACCCATTTTAAACCAAGTGCAAGTTTCTGTCCATAATCTTAAAGAACTAACATTATCCAACTATTAGCTAATCCATTCACGTCTGTCAATTTTTCACAAGTTTTGCTGAAAGATGTGTGGAATTTGGGTTGAGTAACATCCACATTACTCTTATGAGAATCCGAATGATTATGTTTAGACCAGTTGTTTCAAGATTTTATTGTGTGGGAGTGCAAAAGAGGCAATTTTTTTCGTCACATGGAGGCTGTAAACTTGCAGTTGATTAAATTGGTCTGTGCAGGATTCATTAACCAACTGTGTACCGTAAACCCTTCCAAGGTCTTTTCATGAACTCTGACTAACAAGAACATTTCTTTTGTCTCCCTCTTTTAGAACTCACTTGGGGATGATTCATCCATACACCACTAGAATAGTATAAGAGCCACTTCTGCATGGCTGGAATCCCACACCATTCCAGGGAAGGGAAGTCTCACTGGAGTAACTGGATAAGAGCTAGTCTTGTAGTCAAGGGTGGGGGGTGCTGCCCAGTAAGGCCTTGGTGGGTATGAGCGGGGCCGTGTAAAGCCTTGTTCTGCCCCGCCAAGGCTTCATAGTACAACTCTAAGTCAGACCATTCCCTCCCCCCCCCTGCATATTTCCCTTCCTTTGAGAACTGGCAATGCTTGATGTAACAACTTCAGTGGCATGACTTGTGCGATTGCTTCCTCAGGATGTTATCAGAGTGATGCAGAATCCAGCGCCTCTTGCATTTCTTTGGCAACATAGGATATGACTCCAAGTCCAATAAAACTCATAATTCGTTAAACGTTTAAAACTGTGTTATTGGTATCACATTCTAGAAACAACAACAAAAACACATTTTGCATGGCCTTGTAGGCAACATGTGACATTGCAGTTCTTGGAGAATATTTATTAATGCCAGTCCATTTCCAGACCCAATTCAAGGTGCCTACAAACCCATAAACAGCTTGAGGGCCAGGTTACCTGAAGGATCGTCTCCTTCCATATGTATCTGCCTGGAGCGTAAGATCATTCTCAGAGGCCCCTCTCCAGGTTCCCCTGACAAATGAGATGAGACGGGTGGCTAAGGAGAGGGCCTTTTCAATGGTGGCACCTTGGTTGTGGTGGCACCTTAGAGAGGCTTGCCTGGTGCCTACATTGTGGTCTTTTCAGGGCCAGGTGAAGATCTTCCTATTTTCCCAGGCTTTATAGTACTTCAGTTTTAAAAATGGTTTTAGTGCATTTTCAGATCTTTGCAGTGCTGCTGGCTTTATCCTGGTTCCTACTTGGGTTTATTTTGTTTTAAACTTATGGTTTTTATACTATGTTTTCCTATGTTGGTGTATTTTAAGATTTTAAGTTGTGTTTTGTGAACTGCCCAGAGAGCTGCAGCTGATGGGGTGGTGGTGGTGGGGGTATAGAAATGTGTAATAAATAAGTAACGGGCTGGGATGTGGCAGCCGACATCCACATTCTCTACAATGGACTGCAAAGTTGGGGTACACAAAGAAATTGATCTGCTATGTTTACTTTGGGTAACTTCTTAGTCTGACTGCCTTGACTTACATCTTAGTCTTAACTATTGCAAGAGAATCAACAAAGTATGCTCTGGAAAGAAAAACATGATCATATGTGACCTCAGTTTCCTGTAATGTAATGGTACCTAAAGCTGCAGTGTATACTTATCTGGAACTAAGTCCCCAGTGGGACTTGCTTCACAATGATATGCACAGGATGGGTATATTGACATCTTCCCATAGCACTGAACAGATTCCATTAACGCAGTGTTCTCCAACCTTGGGTCCCCAGATGATTTTGGCCTACAACTCCCAGCATGCCCCAGCCAGCGTAGCTGGGGAGTTGTACACCAAAAACATCTGGGGACCCAAGGTTGGAGAACACTGCATTAACATCTGTGGGAGAAAGTAAGCAGCTGCAGTCAAGGAAACAAACAAGCTGCTTCCACCCCAAATACTGAGTTCTCTGTTGAAGCCTTGTGAAATTATCTCATAGATGCCAGTGGGATGAGCCATTGCGTGCTTTGTGCTTGATTGTGTCCATACTGTTAAATTAAATGCTGTAAAACGAGGGGTGGGCGGACATGAGGGTTATGGGATCTACTTTGGGGTTTTTTTTTTAACTAATCCAGCTGGATCTGTTACAAAAGGCATACATTAAGGGTGCAATCTTATGCATGCCTTTCCACACACAAATCCAGTCCTGCTTACTTCAAGTGTTCTTCATTCCATTGGTGTAATTGATGGAAATTGTAATGTTGCCTGCTTAAATCAACAAGGTAATATAACCATTAGTTAGAGTGGGAGGAAAGGGTTAACTCAGTGTTTCTCAACCTTGGGTCCCCAGATGTTTTTGGCCTACAACTCCCAGCATGCCCCAGCCAGCTATGCTGGCTGGGGCATGCTGGGAGTTGTAGGCCAAAAACATCTGGGGACCCAAGGTTGAGAAACACTGGGTTAACTGAACAATCCCCAGGGTGCATGTTTTCTAACCCCTCCTCCCTACTTCCTGCCTCTTTGTGGCCCACTCTCTCTCTCTGCCTCTCCAACATGATAGACACATGCATATGAATAAGCGGACTGTAAAGGCCGGTTCACACGACATGGGGAACCACGGGATGGGGGAGCAGAGGTCCCCCGCGGTTCCCGTGTCGTGTGAACACCGGCCAGGGGGGCGCCCCCGCGGGAGGCCGCACGTGGGAAGCACGCAAAGTGACCATGGGTGGTAGAGGGGTAAGCACCTACCGCGTGTAGCCACCCTGCCGTGCGAACAGTGGGCGGCCGTCCCGCAGGAGCCTCCCGTGGCCGCACAGAGGCGGCAGCCAAGAGCGGCCAGAGCTGCGGCCGCTCCAGCCTGTAGGGCCAAATGGCCCCTCTGGGCATCCCGAGACGCCGCCCCCTAGTGCCAGGAGGCCCGCACTGTGGTCCACCCACACATGCGGGGCACAGGTCATCTGTGGCACCCCACAGGACCCCGCGGACGGCCCCATGGTGCCTCTCCCGCTTGCCGCCCGGGTCGTATGAACCGGCCCTAAGTAAAACTAATAAATGTCTTTATTAGTGTTAAACCTTGTTTGGACAATCCATTTCCTTTTAAGAGCCTTTTAGCGGGGTTTTAACAACCCACGTGGTGATAACCAGTTTCAATAACCAGGCTGTGTGCATAAGGGGGAAAACAACTCTATAATCTATGAAATCTATGAAATCTATGACCAGTATAGGGCCGACTGCAGCTTCCCATATCCTCCAACAGTAATTGGGGGAGATCATTTTGTTGCTATTTTTAAACACCTTGAAGTCTGCAATTCTTGCCAATCTACTGCAAATCACTCAGAGATCCATCAGCAGATCCACATCTACCTTCTGCCCACCACTGCTCTAAATGTAACAATGAAAGAATACATGCACTGCATTTTCCTTTAGCAATTTGAATATTATTACAAGTTAGCGTCATATATTTTTTTTTAAAAAAAATTCTTTTCCAAACCTAGACTGCATGACCGTTTGTGGATAATATGTTCATGGAAAAAAGCAAAACAATCTCTCAAAGCATCACTTATTTGAAACCACATTTGGCCACCTGTAGGCTGTTTCCTTGTATATATTGTAGAACTATTGTGTACCTGAATTCCTTTTGTCCAGTGACAAAGGTCAAGATGTTTGTGGCATTTTATTAGCTGTTATCCGCTGCCATTTGATAACTAACAATTGAAATATCTGTGCCTTCTTTCTTTCGCTATCTAGTTTATTTCAAAATGTTGCTTGTGTATAATGTATACCATGCCCCTTGGATGCCATGATCAATGGGTGTTTACAGCACTTGGAAGTTGCAATCCTCTATTTCTAGGGCATAGAAATGATGCCCTCTGTTGTGCAAAATATGAGGAAATCAGAGTTGCACAATGCAAAACCGATAGCAAGAAAGCTCTTTGAATCTTTTTGCTTTTATATTAGAACATCTCATTTGGCTTCCTCTGACAGGGAAGCCAACTATAAAGGTCACTTCTACAGCGAACTTCACAGATACAAACTCTAATGCTGAGTGCTGAAATCTAGTTATCGTACTGTGGTATTCGCTGTCCGGGCTGATCTTTTCTTGGCTTCTACTGTTGGCTCCCCCCCCCCCTTTTTTTGCAGTGCCTTTGGAACAGTGTATTCTATTTTTGAGAGTTCGGCTTGCAGATAGTTTTGTTTTTCTGTAAGGATTTGTCATTTTCTTGTTTCCTTACAGTTCATAATAAATGGCCACACACACACACGTCTCCACACTATAGCCAAGCTACAAAACAATGGTTTTCTATCATCATTGTCCTCCTTTTTCTGGGTAACTCAAGGCCTGCTTTAGATGCAGGCTGAATTTGCTGTTATACAACAAGATGTAATACAGACCAACTATTTTTGCCATGTACCTGGAGACAACTATTGTCGCCAACTGTTTTTGCCATGTACCTGGAGACCTAGTGCTTCATAACGCAACCCCGGATATGAGCAGAAATGCTCATTTCTGGAATGGGACAGGTCAGTGTAGCTCCCTTCTGTGAGCTTCACTGACCTGCCCCATGCTGGAAATGAGCATTTCTGCTCATTTCCAGTTGTTCCAGGAACTGCTCGCTTCCCGTCCCGTTGCACTACTGGCAGGTCCCACTAGCATTTGAGCAGCATAGAACACTGCCCATACTGTGTGCTATGTGGATGACTTCCAAATTATTATTATTATTATTATTATTATTATTATTATTATTATTATTATTAAATATTTTATTTACTTTTCAAAACAAATTATAACAAAAAATATATAACAGAATACAAAAATATAACATAAACAACATACAATAAATCATGAAGTGCTCCCCCCCACCCTCCAAGGGACCAATTGATATACTTCCATCCTCTTGATCAAATAAAGTCTAAATTCCAAAAATATAACATATCTTGACAAAGCATGTTCCCCTTCCCCTTTATTAATACATAATCTAGTAATTGATTCCATATATCCATAAAATTATTCTTCTTTAGCAATCCTTTTTTGCATTTGATACTACTAGTTAGGTTATCATTTAGGGCTATGTCCCACACTTCCTTATACCAGTCTGTTATTAGGAAAACATGTTGTACTTTCCAATTTCTCGCTATCATTAGCCTGGCCGCAGTTAACAAGTTTACAATTAACTCCTTTGTATTTTGGTCACAAATAAGCTTCTCCGTTATTGATAACAATGCTAATTTTGGACAGACCTCTAAATTAGTACCAATAATTTTCAATATTTCTGTAAAAACCTCTCGCCAAAACGCCAATACATTTTTACAACTCCACCACATATGAGCATGTGTCCCTTTTTCCTGACATCCTCTCCAACAAAATGCAGAACAATTATTATCTATTCTATTTAATCTTACTGGAGTTAAATACCATCTCCAAATTAGTTTATAAAAATTTTCCTTTATCCTAATTGACATCATTTTCACAATCCGTCTATCCCATATATTGTTCCACCAAATTATTTTTATACTCCTGACCTCTCACCTTCCACTTGGGGAGGGCCCCAGTAATGGAGAACATGGTTTGCACGTGGGAGGTCCAAGGTTCAGCTCCTGGGATCACCAGTTAAAATGAACCCAAGTAGCATGGCTGGAGAGGACCTGGGACCATTTGAAGTCCTGCTGCTGTCAGTACACAACAGCACTTCCAAGTGCGATGGTAAGTAGATTATTCTTGTATGAATAATGGGTGGAGATCGGAGATTGGAAAATGGACAGAGGAACAGCTAGGAGCACTTTGTCTCCACTTCAGCTAATCTCCCCCTGTGTGTGTCCAGAGTCAATCTGGGGAGCAGCTGGGCCCAAACCATTGCTCCAGGAATTTGAGGCAGCATCAGTGATTTTAGAACATAGGAAGAGCCATGCTTGATCAGACCAAGGATCAATCTAGTCCAGCATTCTGTCCACACAGTGGCCAACCAGCCACCTGTGGGAAACCCACAAGTAGGACATGAGTGCACTTGCACCCTCCTTCCCATGTTCCCCAGCAACTGCTATACACAGGCATACTGCTTCCAGTACTGGAGGTAATATATAGCCATCATGCCTAGTAGCTGCTGATGGCCTTCTCCTCCAAGAATTTGTCCAATCCTCTTTCAAAGCCGTCCAAATTGGTGGCCATCACTACATCTTGTGGAAGTGAATTCCATAGTTCAACTATGTGCTGTGTGAAGAAGTACTTCCTTTTCTCTGTCCTGACTCCCCCACCAATCAGCTTCATGGGATGACCCCAGGTTCTAGTATTATGAGAGAGGGAGAAAAACATCTGCCTACCCACTTCCTCCACACCATGCATAATTTTGTGCACCTCCATCATGTCTCCCCTCATTCGCACTTTCTCTAAGCTAAACAGTCCCAGATTTTGTAACCTTTCCTCATAAGGGAGTTCCTGCAGCCCCTTGGTCACTTTAGTTGCTCTTTTGCTCTCTGCTCTAGGAATCCGTGTGCTTCCACCATGCTCAGCGAGTTTAGATATGAATAAAACAGACAACATAAATCTACAGTATACTTTCTCATCCAAAGGAAACCAAACCCCAGGGCCCACCCAAGATATTTTGCTGGCCGAGATGGAATAGCAGATGGTGCCTCAGTGAAGTCATAGTGCATTATTTACTTATTTATTATATCTATGAATCGCCCATCTGGCCAGACATCTGGCCACTCTGAGCAATGTACAGTCCAATAAAATACAGGGGGGGGGGAACACACACACACACACACACACACACACAGTATAAAACACAATTAAAAACAGTACAAAACTTTAAAATCCTAACCCACCCCATATTCCCACCTGAAAAGACACGTTTTTAATGCCTGACGGAAGCTAATCAAGGAAGGGGCATGGCAGAGGTCACTGGGGAGAGAGTTCCATAAATTGGGGGCCTGCCACAGAAAAGGCCCTCCTCCTAGTCCCCACCAGCCTAGTTTCTCTGACTGATGGGGCAGGGAGAAGGCCGTTCGTGGCTAAGATGTTTTGGCATCTGAGTCAGAGAATCCTGTAACCACCTCTTTCTGGGAGTAAAAATATTTAAAAAATGAAATAACAATTTGCTGCCCTTTCACAAGACCCAAAATCAGCTGCTGGAACTGGCCACCTCACATATTGCCACTGGATTTCATACCAGGCAAAGTGTAGTGTGCTTGACAATGTACCCAGTTAGTTTTATTTTATTTTTAGTTAGAAATACTTTTCATGGTACCTATATTCTATAAATGTATTCAAACATAGAACATTCATCTTGGTATTTTAAGACACCATTCAGCTCCATTTTAGTTGTATATAATGCATTTAAATGTTGCCTCTTTCTAGTACTGAAATTGATGTCAAAGTCTGGAATTAAAGATTGAAAACTAGAGCGCTGGATGTTTCTTTAAACTGGAGTATCAGATGCTTTCATACCATTGGTATCTTTCAGCAAAATCACTACATATTGAATGAAAAACATTTTTTATGCATAGATTTGTATTTTATTTTTACATACTTTTGCAATTGGTGTCAAGAAGAAGAAAAAGCAAGACAGAAAAAGCCAGAACCAAATTATTTTTAGTTCTAACAAAGTTATATATGCACCACAAAGCAGAGATGCATAATTTAATAATACAACACTGCAACTTTAACAAGGGCTACATTTGTCTTTAAGTCCACATGATAGTGAAGGCTTAATACGAAGAACTTTTGTCTAGCACAAGTGATTTGAAGATGTTTTGCTCCATGCATGTGAACTCAGCAGGTGATTCTTGCCTATCTTTGATGTCAAACAGCACAAAACTTCAGTGAGTAGTAGCTTCAGAAATGCAATAGACATAGCTGAGTCTTCATATGAAGCTCATGCTTGAACTACATCAGAAGAACTGACATCTATTATGGTGAGCAAAGACAAGTGTTTGAAAAGAGATTCAAACAGAAGTGTCAGAATTTACAGTGCATAGTTTTATATAAGTTGATTTTTAACCAAGCATATCTCTATGAACTCGGCAGGACAGAAAAGAAATTTCAAAAGGCAGAGAAATTGTTGTCATCTAAGGGCATGGAATGTTTTAATAGCTTAAGGAAGAACATTTCTGAAAGGTTATATGGTGATCCATTTACTTTGACTGAGTAATAAGGCCCGTCATTGTGATGGCGAAGTTTTTTAACCCTTAGAACAATGGAGATGTGGGGATGTTATCTTCTAAGCTTCGGGGGATAAGACTAAACGATTCTGTTGTAGAAAGCCATATATATATATATATATATATATATCCTTGCAATACATGATTGGCAATGAAAAGATCTGAATAAATTAAATATATAACATGTCTATCAGACAGAGTTTCCGGTTTCAGGTGAGATGTATTGGCAGAGAACGGTCAGCTCTTAAGCAGTTCAGTATGCATATAATAGCTCCATTGAGTCCCTCAAATATTATTTATCTGTTCTCTTCCATTTATTTGCTTTCATTCTCGGCCCTAAATACATGCATCCCCATGTGCATTGCATGGCACTGAGAAAAGAAAAATCCTTTGTAGGACATAGTTTGTTTGAAACTGTGTCCTACAGGCTTACTCACAGCAGTGCTCTGAAATTGTCCCCAAGGAGTCCAGTGTCACAAACCAACCTAATTGTTCAACTTGGAATTCTGCTGCTTTTGATAACAACTTTTTTTTAAGTGCAAAAAGTAAATCTGCTTTGCTGAGACATAGACACTTAATACCTTTAGTACTTGCTGCATTTTCTAGCTGGTAAGGAGCAAGTATTTTTGTAGGTGTTCCCAATTAGATGGACAGGCTAGCTCTATTTTTTTAAAATCCAAAACCCCTCTTCTAGTTTCCCATTGAATTGATTAATCCGTTGTATTTATTTTTCAATTTCTGTAACACTTTTCCAAATATACTTCCCAGGGTGGTTCAAAATTTGAAGCACTTAATGGCCTGCATCGCACATAATGCTAAACCACCATTTAGTACTACAGGAATGAGCGGGAGGGGTCTGCACATCCCCCTCCCCTCCCCTCATGCAGCCATGAGAAGAATGAAAGCTTTCACTTCTGCTTTTAAACTAACCACATCCAAACTGTATCCAAACTGTTGAGTTTAAAAAAGAGGCAGGCAGAAGGTAGATCAGGATCTACCGGTAGCTCTCTGGGTGATTTGCAGTAGATCTCCAGTCCAAAGGTTTCTGACTCCCAGTAGTTTAACAAAAGAAAGTAAAATTGAATGTTTAAAAAATCTCTGTGATAGTTGACCTTAGGTTAAGACCTAATTTCTTAACCTCAGTGTTCCTCACCTGTAAAATATGAGCATTTTTTGGTCTTTGTGTAGAAGTACTACTACTGGCCACTTTGATTCTTTGCGGTAGATTCCCTGATCTAAAAGCAAGGGTCCCCAACCTTTTTGGGTTGGTGGACCCATTTGGAATTTTGAGAGAATGTTGTGGGTGCTCTTGCAAAATGGCTGCCATGGTGGGGGTGGGGCTTGCCCATTCATAAAATGGCTGCCATGGTGGGCATGACCAGTCACAAAATATTCGTTTCCCAGAAAGCAAACAGGTGAGACTAAAATAAAGTAACTTGCCCAAGAACCCAAGTACAAGGCAGAGGTGGGGTCTGAGTGAGCACTAAAAGACAAAACCATTCTTTTGAAGAAGGGGGGGGGGAATGGCACCAGAGGGCAGCATTTTGCTTTGCAGCAGGCAAGCCTCCCAGTTAAAAATAATAGTGTACATTTATTTTAAAAATCAGGAGGCGCAGGGATTCCATGGAACTGCAGCAAGCAGTCATAGATGGTGCTGCTCCAACCTCTGGATCCCTTGCCCACCCGCCACACGAATTTGGGGTCCCCAGATAAGCTAAAAGCTTCTATGTTAATGTAAAATGGTTTAGGGCACAATTCTGAGCACGTTTAGATAGGGAAAAAAAAAGTCCTACAACTCCCAGCAATGCTACGTTAGTGGCAATTAGGTTTAACTGAAGTCAAAGTTAGTCAAAGTGAAAAGTTAGTCATAGTTTCCACTGAAATTCATGGGAATTAAGTGTGACTAAGGGCACAATCCTATGCGTGTTTAGACAAAAATAAAAAATCCTACAACTCCCAGTATTCCCCAGCCATGCTGGTTGGGGAATACTAGGAGTTATAGGACTTTCCCCCCCTGTCTAAACATGCATAGGATTGCGCCCTTAATGTAACAAAACAAAAACAAAAACCAGGGCTTGATTATGGGAGAAAGGGAGGGTTTAATGAAATCTACAAGCCCACCCTCTGATTCCCCTTAAATCATGCCCCCATAGCCTTCTAAAACAGTAGCTCTAGGGGGCTGGCTCCCTTCTGACCCTCAATAATTGAAGCACTGAACAACAAGAACATTTAAATGTAATCTGGAATTTCACATTTCAAGTTAAGTTGAAGAGTTAGGGGGCTGAAGAGGGCAGAGACATTAATTGTAATACTTACCAGGTATAGATTCTTGCTTTCATTGTAGACATGGAGGGAGCTCATTTGTTCAATACCTTTTAGGGTTACTTTTCCCACTCCTTTTATTATTATTTTTTGTCTGTCTGTTTGGCTAGAATGGTGAGAGGGTGAATTAAGCTCACGGTCACAGTTTTATTTATTTATTGACAGCATTTTTACCCCGCTCTTCAGCCAAAAAAGGCTCCCAGAGTGGCTTACAAAGATTAATATTGGACAGTCCCTGCCCTCAGGCTTACAATCTAAAAGACATGACACCAAAGGAAGGAAGAGGGATTGGGAGGGAGGAGGAAGAAAGCAAAACTCAGGCACCAGTTCTTAGTTACAACTTACAAGGTTCTTAAATATTTTTTTCCTTTTTCTTTTTGTTGCAGGGAAGGGCAAAACAAGCTCCCTGCAGCTGTTCCTTCTTTGGCCAATGTATAGGGTCAGGCTGGTCTCGTCCTTGCCGTGATGTTAATAGAGGCCTGTGGCTTATGCTGGCTCAGCTTGTCTGAGTGTGGAAAGCTAAGCAGGGTCAGGCCTGGTTATTACTTGGATGGGAGACCGCTCCTCTAGTTTCCTGCATTGAGCAGGGGGTTGGACTCGATAGCCTTGTAGGCTCCTTCCAACTCTATGATCGGTTGCCGGCCAGATGGGCGATTGATAAATGTAAATAAAAATAAATAAATAAATCTATGAAATCTATGCCTCCCAGTGGCTCTCAGTTCTCTGGCCGATGGATGAGGCATCTGATTGGCTGGGACATAAGGTCCCCCAAGAATGACACTGAGCATCCGCTACATGCCAAGATGTGGGTTAACTTGTTGCAGCAAGGTGTGCAATGAAACAGCTCCCTGGTTGCTTCATCTTATGCTGAGATCACCCATTAGTCTGTGGGCCAAAGTACACATTACTTTAAAGACATAGCTAGCAGCTACATTCTCCCTCCTGTTTTGCTCTAGAGTAAGCACAGGGCCCCACTCTGGATTGGTACCCTAGCTTGGTGGGTAGGGGGCCTTTAAAGTTTTCTCCCACTGCTGTGATCCTGATCTGGATGGGGACCCCACACCTGCAATTTATATTGCCAAAGACTGATCTATTAAATCAAATAGATCAGGAAGCCATTGTAATATATAGTAAACTGAGGGCCAGTTTGTAGTATCAAACTGAGGACAGGCGCCAGTAGATGGGCCCCAGCAAAGAAAGAATTCTAAGAGAACCACTGTTCATAAGTCTTAAGATACAGGAAAATATACTGATACAGAGAAATATATGTGGCCTTTCACACAGTAAATATGGGAAAAGACCATAGTTTATGGCTACATTCAACAAGATATCACCAAGGCTATTTGTGTGGTAATGTAAAGAGATCTTCTAAAAGGCACATCTGTCAAAGCAGATGTATTGGGGTGGATCAAAGCCTTAGAGGCGGGCCTTGCCAGAAGGAACATTAGACGTCATGTGTATGATATAATTTTTCTTACTGTTCTCAGCCTATTGGAAATTCTGGTTTTAGGGATTTAAACGCCTTATTACTATACCTCCAAAACTTATTTGGCAGCCTCATGGACATAGTACTTCTGGCCAGATCCATGTTGCTTGTGTACACTCACTAAGGTTCTGTCTTCGCACAAGGCTGTTGTGTGACAATATTTCTTCTTGCTTCATTTACCGTTCTAATTCTGAGCTTTCTGACCCATAGAGTAATGCTACTGTATAGAATAAGTAAGACCTATACAGAGCAGTGCTACCTGTCATTAAAACAGGTAAATTCAAATCAATTTTGTCATTTACAGGGTGTATTTAAGATGTCTTTCTTCGATTCAGGAAACAAAAGAGACCTTAATTTTGAAACTTAAGATATAAAAATGACATCCCTCAAAAATTATACCACATTGTTTTATTGGGTCATTTCATTGCTAGCGGACCACAGATTCAAGCTTTATTGAAGAGGGTAACATGTTTTAAGTGTCCATTAATGTATGCTTAATTAAAATGGAATGCCTATAAAAGTCCTTGTGACTGCCACATGAATAACAAAACAATTATATCAGTGTAATTGCAATGAACACTAAATGAATTAATAATGAAGGCATTCTTAGTCTCTCTGTTTCACTCTCTCTCTCTCTCTCTCTCACACATACATACACACACACACACACACACACACGAATTTAGCAAACAAAGCTAAGTTATGCAGCTTAATCTAGTCATTGCTACAATTGTAGGCAGCATCAGGCTTTCATTTTAAATGTATTTTTTTGAAGGAAACCAACAGTAATTTTGACTTAAAACTAAATGGTGCAATGGCACAGCCAGCCAATTGTGCACTTTTTCAGAAGAGCACCAAATGCTTGTTGTAGACCAAGACGTGGCGATCATTTTCAGATATTCCACTTGTATGTGCATGTGTAGCTGATTGTGCATGGTATAAAACATCATAATTCATGTAATGATGACATGACTTTTTTTATAAGAACACCAAACAATTGGCACACACACTATTTCAATTGGCATTATTTCAAACAATTGAAATAATGTTTTGATTTGGGCATGAGAACACACAGTGAGTTACCGTATGTATCTCAAACAAGATGAGATGGCCACAGTTCATAAAATCATTAAAAAACACCAGGATAGCTATGAACAATAACACAATTGTTAGAAGTTTGGCACATGGTGTATTACACAGGTGTACATTCACAAACATTTGAAATAATATGCCTATGTGAGCCATATAAAATACTGCATAGGTTCACAGAAAACACGTAGAAATGTGAACATATATTGTTAAAAAAGCATTATTATTATTATTATTTTAATTTAACCAGTTTAACTGTGCTAAACAAAATTGTTTCATATTATTGAACTTAATTGCTGGAGCATTCTCCCTCACAAGATCACAGAGCAGCGCATGGAAGGTTGCAGCACTTATGACATCCTTTCATGTGGCCACAAGAGATTTTAATGATTTTATGAAGTGTGCTCATATTGTCTTGTGTTATATGTGTGTGTGTGTGTGTGTCACTGTGTGCTATACCATGTTCACTCAGCTGCCATGCACACACATGTGCAATAGCACATGCCTCCAGATCTGAAAATGATCACTATGTATCACAGGGCTGGTGCAAGTTCTCTTGCTGCCTGAAGCACGAGACAACTTGCGCCACTGCCTCACCTTGCCACCCTCCCTCTTGCCACCCCCTGTCCTCCACCCCCTTACCTTTGCTGCCACGCTGTGCAGCTGGTGAAAGCAACCTCCCGGGTTTCGTGAGACCCAACTAAGCTTTCACAAGATCTGGGAAGGCTTCTACGGGATCTCGTGAGACCAGGCTGAGCTCTTGCGGTGGGATCCATGAATGATTTGGCAGAGCTCTGGCAGGATCTCTCAAGATTCATCCGAGCTCTTGCGGGAGCCATGTGGCCATTTCTTCTGGCTGCGTTGTGGATCTTGGCGAGAGCAGCAGACAGCTGCTCTCTTGCTGTGGCAAGTGCCATGCTGGGAGAGTGGCTGATGGGGTTCTCTGGGGCGCCCAGTGGAGGCAGTGGCTGTGGGCCCTCATAGATCATAGAGTTGGAAGGAGCCTACAAGGCCATCGAGTCCAACCCCCTGCCCAATGCAGGAAACTAGAGAAGGGGGTCTCCCATCCAAGTAATAACCAGGACTGACCCTGCTTAGCTTTCCACACTCAGACAAGCTGAGCCAGCATAAGCCACAGGCCTGTATTTCATACATAAGCCAGGCCCTCCTGGCTGGGGTTCATAGATTTCATAGATCATAGAGTTGGAAGGGGCCTACAAGGCCATCGAGTCCAACCCCCTGCTCAATGCGGGAAACTAGAGGCGGGGTCTCCCATCCAAGTAATAACCAGGCCTGACCCTGCTTAGCTTTCCACGCTCAGACAAGCTGAGCCAGCGAGAGGGGTGCAGTGGTGCACTCCTCCAGCTCTGCCGCTTGATGCAGGTGCGTGAAGCTGCGTAATGGTAGGGCTGGCACTGCTATGTAGGTGATGTAAATTTGGTGCTTGCCTTTCATGAAAAACTGTAAGATCGTTATATGAGTCACTGCGTATTATACTATGCTCAAATAGATTCACGTTTTCAATTGTGCATGCACGCACATGTGCAATGCCACATGCTTCCATATATGAAAACGGTCTCTGTGGATTAGTTTATATCTGGTGTAAATTTAGAGACTTTATGAAAAAGTGCACATTTTTTATATATATTACGGTGTCTCATAGTACCTGCAATCTGCTGCACATGTGGATACTGATGTAAACCACACGCTTCCATATCTGAAGATAATCACCATGTATCAGTCCACAACTGATGTAAATTTGGTGCATTTCTGAAAAAGTGTGTGATGATTGCACCGAAAAACTGAACTATGACACTGAACTAATGATACAGTAGTTTGATACCCATTTAAAAATAAAATCAGAACAAATACATTTTCTTCTTTTTAGGCATTGCAGGGAGTTACACACAGAGAGATTATATATGTATAATCAAGTACTAAGTTAGAAGAAAAAGAAAAGAAGAGGTGATGGTCACAACATGCAGTTCTTCCGTAAATGGAAAACTTTTTTTTTCCACAGAAAGGCAAGCCCAATCATGTCTGCCAGGCATATCAGTAATTAAGAGGGCTCCTCCCTCTTGTAATATTGCATTGTGCACATACAGTCTTCTATACTTTCTACCAGTTAGGTTCCAAATGGGAAGTTCAAGAGTTCAAGCTTTATGGAAACAGAAATCACTTCGTGGAGCTCATGCAGTGCTACATACTTGGTGTTTTTGAGGCCTTGTTCCTTCTGCCATGGACTGATGAGTGAGTGAAGGCTCTGTTCAGAGGACGTGTGGCTTGTGGGAATTAAATATGTTGAATGAGCCATTCTGATTCCTGGGGGAGCAGGTGGGGAATAACTTATGATGCATCCTTAGATTGCAATAGGGTTTCCACTTATGAATTTTCCAAAGAGAGGAAATGCATTACCAAAAAAGCAGTCAAAGGGGGACACAAATTTGCATACAACTTGTGCATGCTAACTTATATGTATAGATTCAAATTTAGAAACTATTATTACAATTTAAATTTAAAAAATCAGTAAATCTCTGCAGAAGACTGTGACCAGGTGACCTGTGTGCCTGCCTGTTCAGTTTGCTTTTCTGGTTCTAAGTGGGGCATTTTGAATCTAGATTCCTTATGAGGTCTATGCTTACCACATGCTGTAATTTTGATGTGGAAGATTTCATACGTGCTCATTTGGGGAATGTTTGTATGTGGATGTGTCAGCTTAGGGTTGTCTGTCTCATTGAGGTTTTGACAGTGATAGACGTCCATGTCTCATGTTCACATGGACACTTGCCTATGTTTTATTCCTTTTCTGGGAGATATGACAATCTTAATCAAGATGAAAAGAATGATACTGTGTCTGTGACCATTAAAAAATCCACTATTTTGATTCATAAAAAAGAAAAAGAAAAAACAGACTACAGACTGCTACACTATATACCTCGTAGCAGTCTGTAGTCAGATAGATAGATGGATAGATTAGATAGATAGATAATCTGCCACCAACCCTAGCTACAAAACATGTTGACTTATTGAGACATTGCATTTAGAGTAGAAGAAGCTAATTTTTCTAATGCAGGAAGAAGAATGATTTTGGTGTGGAGGCCATTATTATCACCAGCACCAGCACCACCAACACTGGGACCCAAGGCGGCTTACAGCCTTTAAAACTCATACAATTGTCATGGTTGGGGAAATGATATTTATATTAATTAGGAATTAATACCGCTTCCTTCTTGTATGAGGCCACAAATGGTCTCCAAGCTAGTTCACACACCTATGGATCATGAATGCGTTGTGATTCCTAACTGGCTGAATGGACTGGCTTGTCATAGAGAAAAAAGGAAATATGTGAGCAGAATAATCAGTGCTGGCTGAAGACATTCCAATTTCCAGATTCAATCCCTGGCATCTCTTGGTATGGCAGGAAAAATCCTGCCTCAAACCCTGGAAAGCCATTGTTGACAATACTGGGCTTGGTGGATCAAACGTTGGATTCTGTATATGGCAGCTTCCTAAGTTCCTAGCCCCAGTTTCATACCCAATTTCATACCCAAAGCTGCAGCCGAACATCAGGGGACCTTCTGGAGAGACATCTGATAAAGAAGGCACAATTACCCCCCCCCCCCCCCCCCCCGTGCATGCACACCAGTGCCTCAGGTGCATGCATGGGCCACTTCAGATCCTGGCTAAGCTCATCAGGCTCTGAGCCTTGCAATGAAATTAAGACACACCACCTTCTGTGTAGACAACAAACAAAACTTCATCATGTGCAGAAGCAGTTGTGGGAATAGGACATGTGTTAGACATAAGCCAATAAAACCATAGGCCAATAAAATAATATCCAAAATGGCTTTTGTTCTATTTCTTGTAAAACTCCCTGTTCCAAATTCGACACCTTCTGTGCCATGCACTAAAACTGAGCAAAAATATTAAAATAAAACCCAATAGTTCAAACTCCTGCACGAAGGAGAATATAACGGGAGTAGGGCCTCCATCTTAATGACAGTGATATGAATAACTCATCATTTAACATGTAGAATGAACCTCTACATATCTGTGGCAAATACAGACTTTGCTGCCTCAAGGATTAGGCATTTTTTTTAAAAGATAAAAAAGAATCAATGTCATTATACAGTATCTCTCTAGAGCATTGTAATTATTCTGCATGCATACAATATTTATTTAAAACTTAAAATTAAACTTCAAGAGGTGGTCATTTGAAAGCCAGCAGTCAGTGAAAGAATCCTGTTTTCATGAAAAAGAGAATATTTCTTCCAAAAGTTAAGGAATAGATCAAAACGGTATTTCCAGTAACTGACACTTTAGTCATACAGATGCTTTTTATGTGTCAGATTTATTAATAAAGAAGGTCCATGGGAATGAACAGAGAAAAATCTTGAGGATGTGACTGTCAGTTTTTAATATGTCAGGTATAATTTTGTAACTGTGATTTTTTTGGATAGCCGTACACACCAGCATTGTACTGATGTTTGTGTACTTCTTTGTACTCCGCATTCGAGATGACGGGAAAAGATGATAAGGCGGAGATGTTTTGATATAGGATTGAAACGTGAAACTACACAGTCCTTCAATTTGAACAGTGATCCTTTTTCATCTTTCTTTTCATGTTATCGTTTTAACTTTTGCCACTGATGTAACATGGGGGGAGGGGGAAGAAATGTGAAAGATGCCCGGTGCTGGTTCTTATCTAGGTGAAAGATCACAGGAGTAGTGAAGAACAGATAGCTTGAGTTTGTCACCATGACAGAATGATGAGATAGATCAAATACTTGTCAACAACAAATATTTGTCCTGCTAAATCCAACATGGAATAGTTTTGACAACTACATCTCAGCATGTATTTCTCAAAATATGTTAATAATATTCTAATTAATATAGTGAGCTCCCCCCCCCCCCCGGCAGGTTTTCTCCTCTGCAATTTCCAGGTGATGAGTTCCTAGCCAAAATGGTTATTATGATTGTAGTATAATCTTCATGCATGCTTGTGTGGAATAGTGGAGAAGTAAATATCCATAGGATTGCAGCCTGACATCCCAAATCCTTGAGTTTACACTTTGCACTATTGATGTTAATTTAATTTCTGTTGCTTCGGTTCATAAGATCTTCAGGCTCATCCAGGATAGCATACTGATGCTTTCCTGTATTCCTAAATTGCAAATCCAGCACTTATTTGCATGCCCCCATAATGCTGATGCAATTGATCAACTGTTCCCTTGCCATTGTTGTTGTCCTATTGGACTGGAAAATATATATTTTTATCATTCTTGACATAACTTGAAGAATAATTAACTTTCAGTCCTGAACAGTTCTAAGGTAAGTAGCCAATTTTGCCCTGTTTTTATTTATTTATCTGTTATATTGCTATCCCACCTTTCAACCAGGTGTTGCTCAAGGCACTAACAATAACAGAAGTTCAATAAAATGGCATTAAAATATATATATTTAAAAAACATAAAAGCAAGGCAGGCAAAACATTAATAAAATCAACCAGTTAAAACCAATTTCAATGTTTCTATACATCAGCTTATGTGTCAAAGGCCTGTCTATATAAAAATGTCTGCCCGCTGCCGAAGGTCTACCCTTGGCAAGGAGTTCCAGAGCCTAGGAACAGCCCTTGAAAAGGCTGTTGGTAGCATGTCAAAGGAAACAATGGTTGTAAACCTACCTCACAGGGTTGTTGTGAGGATAAAATGGAGAGGAGGAGGAGGAGGAGGAGGATTATGTAAGCCGCCTTGGGTTCCTTACAGGAAAAAAGGCGGGGTATAAATATAATAAATAAATAAATAAATTGGACCAGGCTGGTTCCATGCAAGGAATTTAGTTTGGAACTGCCATGCTTCATTCATTTACTCCCTTTTTACCAGGCATTCACATGACACCATCATCCAATCATTATCATCCTGTATTTTCTGTGTGGTTCTTTCCATCTCTTCTCAGACAGTAGAAAGTCAAGGTCCCCCCCCCCCCCCGGGAAACAGAAGAGTAGTGAAATTTCTATAGATGTATATGCCATTAGTGCTACTTTTCTGTCTTTTTAAAACGGTAGAAATTTGACGCGGACAGTGACGGATGGGCAGGTGAACCCATCACAGCTCAAGACAGTCACTGTAACATTTGCAATGGGTGCCATTTTATCATCTTCTTGTTGTTTTTTAAAAATCAATCATTAGTGCTAAAGTCGTAACATGTTTTTCTGGCTATATTTTAATTTTTTATAGTATTAGCAAAATAGTATACTTCTTAAATGAAATAATTCTATAAGGCTCAATTTAAAAAAAGATTTAGGGCTCAATCCTATGCATGTTTAGACAGAATAAGTTCTACAACTCCCAGCATTCCCCAGCCAGTATGGTGGGAATTGTAGGCCTTTTCCCCCATCTAAACATGCATAGGATTGCACCCATAAAAAACTCATTTTTGGTCACCACCATTAACTAACTTGCTAAAATGGCAGTGACCAGAAAGGTTTTTCTTTCTCCACCAATTGTTTTTAAAATTAGCAGTATACTCTTCTAAGGGGTATTTCACTGAAATTTTAATATTTTTAATAGATAGATAGATAGGAAACGGTTTCAGTGCTAAAAGACTGATTCAAATAAATCATTAAATAAGGTGATAAAGTGGCACCCCCAGCAAAGGTGACACAGTGAATGTGTGCTGAGCTTCCAAAGGCTGCTCAGGTGAATTGGACCTTCTTCTTCCCCAACCACTGCAGCGATGTCAAACCCACCTTTGTGGATGAAACTTAGAAGGATAAACACTTCCCCCCCCCCTTTTTGTCAAAAGGCAGTTGCAATTCTACTTGTAGCTTACAATGGAAAATGAATACTTTATTAATGCTAGGAGCCACCCATCTGGAAGCTGGCAAGATCAGGGTATTCTTATAATGGAATTTCATTCTTAATGTGATAAACATGTTTTATTTGACTTTTTGCTTATGCTAAAGTGGCAAGGGTATATTGCGGTAATTAGTATGTGTGAATCAGCAAAACCTGAGCTCAACAAGGTTCTCCGAATTCCATCTCAAAGCTTGTTCCAACGTGACTCTATATCAGGATGCGAGCTTTGCTTTCCAAATGTATGCATCAGGTGTGTGTGCATTTTTTGAAATATACGCATTCTTCTCCCATTGTTTAAAGCATATTTGTGTACATTTTCCAAAAGTACAGTAATGCCTTGGATTGCAAGTAACTTGGTTTGAGAGCGTTTTGCAAGACAAGCAAATTTTTAAATATTTATTTATTTATTTTTACTTGATATACAAGCGACGTCTTGCAATACAAGTACTGTAGTACAACTTAAATTAAAAATCTCTGTACAAATTTTTTTGGGGGGGATTTCGTTTTGATATAAGAGTGTTTTGGATTACAAGCATGTTTCCGGAACGAATTATGCTCTCAATCCAAGGCATGACTGTATGCATATTTATGTGCATTTTTCAAATGTACGCTTATGCGTATATATTTTTTGGTCTATGAATCACTTTGCAAGCTTGGAAATGTACGGACTTTGACCACAGATTGCCTCTGAGTCCGTGTTCAGTCCAGAAGGTGTGAACTGGGTAAATCCGGATCAAAAACGAACTGGAATGAATTTATCATTCATCCCTAATATTGATGTGTAGCAGCCATATTGGTATACACTGTCTGTGAGTCCATGCAAAGACTACACCATGTGCAGTTAAAATGGGTTTCATTTGAAATGCAGAATCCCCAAATTAGACGGATAGAAATTGTACATCATATACTGTACCTGTTTGTGCAGATCTACTGTAAGTCACATTCTACAAAACTGTTCTATTAGCTCTAGGTGCCCAGCGTGTCTTTGGATTTGTGTTTCTTGAACAGCAACCCTTATCACGAAAAGCTAAACAGATTTAGGGCACAATCCTATGGGCGCTTGATGCTGTCTAGATGGCCACAGGATAATTCAGAGTCCCAGCTCTGACCTTGGAAACTCGCTCCGAGGTCTGAGCTGGGACTCCAAATTCAGAGCGCCCTCCCTCTGCCCTTGCAGCCAGAGTGGTTCTTTCCATGCCAGCTGTGGCTCCGTGGTCACAAGACTGACCACGGACCTGGCACTGAGTGGGAGTTCCTGCAGGTGGGGAGGGAAGGAGTGAAGCTCCACCGGCATATGATGTATCCTGACGGCGCCTCATCCTGTCCTCCTCACAAGCAGGTGCAAAAGACTTAGACGGCTGAAATCAGCCATCTAAGTCTTTTGTAGAGTGGGAGAAGGGTGGGAAGAGACAATTCCATCTTCCATTGGATGCTCGTAGTCCTCTGAGTTTGGAGGGTTACGGGCAGCCACATTGGATCACGCTGCCCGACACTTGGAAGAATGATTAAGATAGACTGTAGAAGTCTGCCATTCAAATAAGTAGCCAGAAGTCCCTGTGTGTACTGCCCCCACCCACCCCAGTGTCTTGAGACACATCTAGAGTAACAACTTGGATTTAGTTATCAGCTAGAATGATTGGATTGTAAAAATAAGCTTTTACTCCTGACTCAGCTGCCTCTCTCTCCTGTATGCAGTTGATGGGATTCACTTTGCATTGGAGGTGGGCATTACTGGTCCCACAATCATTTGTACCAATCCATACATCGAGAGAATATCTGATGGTGGTGATGGTGTGTGCGTCTGTGTCTGTGTTTGCTGCATCATTTACTAGCATTTCATGAGGCAGATTAAGCAGTCCATCCTATCTACCTGTAACAGAAGTTCTCAAGTTTCAATAAGGTGAAAAGGAAAAGAAACACACACACACACACACACCAGTTGAAGCTGTAAAAATAGCACGTTATTTCTCACTGTCATCTGTTTCAGTGCAATATCTCTCACTTACCTAAATGGGAAAATTAAATTGTTACTGGATGAAAAAGACCTGCTTGCCCTAATTGAAAGAGTTTAGAGCATATAGATGTGAACGTGCACGTCAAGCAGCAGCCTTCACTGCAATACGTCTTTCCGACAACCCGGCACATACCAGGCAGTCCTCTCTCCTGCCAATCTGGAGGTGAGTGGCGCAGAAACATTTTAATTAATGTTGAACTTCTTAAAGTTGAAGTGAAAACAATTACAGCTCAATTTTACTTTGCCTCCTCTTTTTCATCACTTCTATTCTCTTTTCCTCCTCCCTCTCCATTAGAGTGCTTCATTTCACAGTCTCTGAATTATAATCTAATTACTATATTTTTTTAAAAAAGGCCGACAAGTCATTGTTTCTCTCTCCATCAGTTTAAAAGCTTTAGAAGGACAAGGGTGGGGGGGCTCCTCTTTCGTTGAATGCCACAACCATAGTGAACTCCCAGCCATTGACAGCTAATTCTTTCCCCGTCTGTGACTATATATATATATATATATATATATTTGTTCTACAAAGGGATTGCATCTTTCCCTTAACAACTGTTTGCACACCAGACTCAAAGAAAGTTCATAGCGCACATCACATGTACGTCGGAAATGTAAGTGAAGTGATCTGCAGCGCTGCTAATTAGATCTAAATTCTTGATTTACTATTTATAAAACAAAATTGATTATTACTTCATCAACAACATTTAAAGCATCATTAAGAGAGGTCTGCTCCAGCAGCCTCAGGTTAAATTTTTTAACAAGCACTTTAGTTGCTAATCTGTGTTATTGCCAACATATGTAAACTTCCTAATGCTAATTGCATTCAGCTGTGAATCAAACAATGTCTAATTCTCCTCAGGATTAATTATGCACATGTGCTGCCTGCATTCCTAAACATGGTTCTCATAAATAATAAGAGATATATCTGGGCAGATGGGATTTTTCCAACTAAATGATCTGTTTATCATGAATAAAACAATTGACACATAGTAGACTTTGAATACAAAAGTCCCCATAACATTCATGAGTTGTTTTCATAAATAATTACTGAGACAGTTGTTTGTGCGAATAGACTTTTGAATACTCAAGCACTAAAAAGCATGTTCTAATGTGTGTTCTATAATCTCTGTGTTCACCTCTTTTTTCAGTGTTCAACTGAGGGCACATAATAAAATGGCTCATATTGTGTGTTCGATGAATGAAGATAAATGGCTCTTATGCAGGCACAACTTTGGTATGCCCTGGGGGAAATGGTGTAAGTGGACTTCATACAAGGGTGTGCTAAAATATTATGTCTTTTGCTGGTTTCATAAAGGGAGGTTTGAAGTGTCCACAGAAAAGGTTGGCTGGAGTAGCTCTTTGGAAGTGTGAAATTATTATTATTATTTTATATATAATACTTTTCATACACAAAGTGCTTTACAATCTTTATCTTGGGTCCCCACCCCCACCTTCGTCCTAAGAATGGTTACCCCGTGTCCTTGTTCACATGTATATGTGAACTTGCAACCACACACATGTAGTGAGAACATCTTTTGCGGAGGCACATGACAGATTATGCACTGTACTTAGAGGAAGTAGGGAAATTAGCTCACCAATAAAGATTCAGATCAAAGCACATACATTTTATTGTGCCTTAAATGTTTCCAGAAAGGATTAGTATGCATGGCTGGCATCAAGGGTAGGCATGGTTGGGCTCTTGCCAAGGGCCCACACCCCAGCAGGGGCCCACTGCCAAGGGCCCCCTGAAGTTGCTCCTCCTCTTCACCATTGCAGCCTGCTTGTTCACCTGCCTCTTGCTGTGGCCCAGACAGTGGGGGTGGTGAGAAGGGGAGCAGTAGGTGCCACTGCCTGCTTGCTCACTGACTGGCTCTCTGCCTGTCGAGCAAGCAAGTGGTAGTAAAGATGAGAAAGGGACGAGGATCAAGAGCAGCTGGTGACAATGACGGTGAGAAAATAGACTCACTAAAAGAACGGGCCCGTTGAGGGTCTTTTGCCCAAAAGCCATTAAAAACCTTGAGCTGGCATTGTTAGTATGCCACCCCCTTAGGACTAGGCCAGCATACTGTTCCCTTATGAATCCTAGCAACAGTGATACAATGAAATCAGGCAGAGGTGGGGAGTTACAGCTCACAAAATGGTGTGGTGTAGTGGTTACAGTGTTGGATTGGGACTCGGGGAGATCTGGGTTCTAATCCCCGCTCAGCCATGCAACTCACTGGGTGACTTTGGGCCACTGACTCAGCCTAGCCTACCTCACAGGGTTGTTGTGAGGATAAAATGAAGAGGATCGTGTAAGCCACCTTGGGTTCTTTGGAGGGAAAAAAAGCAGGATATAAATGTAATAAAAAAATAAAGCAAAGAGGGGGGGGGGTTGCTAGGGAAATGGTGAGGTGGTACTTGGAGGCTTAAGCACAATGGGGTACCTTCAGTTTCAATGGCAAGGGGGGTTTAGCAATTTGAGGAGACGTAGAGCAATATGAGGAGAAAGAAAGAGAAAGAAAATGGGAGCAGGTCTGTTTACCTGTTTCAGAGGAAAGGGAGCACGACAAGGTTCACTTCCTGGTTAAGTCATGTTCACTTAGAAAGCCACAGTGAACAGTGGCTATTTGGACTCCACGGGGTTTCTAAATACCAACTGGCCATGCCCAATTTAGCAATCCCCACGGGCTAGAAAACAACTGTGTGTACAGCGGCCTTCATTCCCATGCAGACAAAGCCTGATATAGGTGACGATGGGGGACCAATGGCAATCCCTGCCTGAGCACTGCATGATGGAAAATGTGGCTGACCAAAAAAAAAAAAGTATTTGAAATGGAGAGCAATAAAGCAATGCCTCTGCTCGGTCCCGGACCAATCTGAACAATATCAAACATGGAGAGAGACATGGGGACCAGGGGAGGGAGGGAAACTAGCTAACTGTTGCATGTGCCTGGGGATCCCGTGGAAACGCCAGCGCGATGCCCTCAGCATGATGTTTGGCTACAGGAAGGGTAAACCGCTGACCTAAAACTGACACTCCTTAACAGTTACACTGCTTACTCTTCCTGTGGGGCAGAAGGTCCTGAGCTGAGTAGGCAGGGACGAATCAATCTATACCCAGCCCTTGTCAGTTTCTCATGTATTCTCAGTCATAAGACCATTCCGTCCAAATGTACACATCATGCTGCAATTGCTTTTTTTGAAGTGCACAAAAATTTGCGTTTGTTATCATATGCAACTTTCCCTAATGTCCAAACTTTGTATGCATCTTTCCCTAATATACACAGCTTTGTATAATACTTTCCTTCATATACATGTTTTTGTACATGGTTTTTGAGCTGAGAACTGCATCACAAAATTCCGGGAAGTGCGGAATCTGAAAAATAACTTGTGTTCCGATCCGCATATTAGTCCAGGAAGTGCAAATGAGGTCAGTTCACTTAAAACCTTGGGATTCTTCACACAATTGATTACTCCATCATCCCTAGTCCCGAGTGATACACAAAACAACAGTGGCCCCAAGATGCAGTCACAGACGCAGCATGGAGGTCCCTTGGGTGGGCCAGGCAGCCATCTGAGCTCCCAGCATGATTGGGTGGCACCACTGAAATGAGCGCCACCTAACTTCAGCAGCGGGCGCTTCATGGGCAGCAAAGCAGCACAATCAAGGAGGAAAATTTTGGTTATGGAAATGGGGAGTCAGCCCGAGAGTGCTAGGAATGAATCAGCATGGCATGTGAACCCTCGGAAGATCTTAAGAGTTAACAGAGCAGAGGGTCTGAGTGCGTTCAATTCTGTGGAAGATATTTTCTAATAAATTTCTCAAAGAGGGCCTAGACTCGAAGGCAGTTATAGACTTCTGGCTAGGAGTTCAGAGGAGACAACAATTTGGGGCCTACCTAGGATGGGGTAAAACAAAGGATTCTGTAGCTTGACTCCTAGAGTGAGTAGGAGCCTTCCAGAAGTTCCTCGCTTCTTGATTGAATTTGGCCTGGCTGATTAAGCATGACAAAAGTTAGACTTCCATGGGACAAACAGGAACAAAATAGACCATGAAGCATATCCTGGTTGTGCTTTAACCAACTGATTTACCTCAAGGTGAGGACACTTCAAGATTTGAGGATATTTTCCTACCAAGACTTTAGATTGGATAATTTGTAGGTTACCTCATGAGTTGCTTGACCAAGCTGGTGACTTAGAGGTTGGGAAGGCAGTTGCATTTATTCAGAGTTCCCATGGCTTTCCTACTCTCAGAAGGGCAATTCCATTTGATTGAGATACAGGGGAGGACATGTAGGTCATGAACTTCAATTGCAATAAAAACAGGTGACTAGCATACTACCATCAGGATCATTTTGCTCCTAGCTGGCATCTCTTATCCATGCAACCTTTTCTAGACCAAAAGACATCTTAGACACACAGTGATGCTAAGTTGATGCCAACAAAAGACACATGTAAAAGTCAATACACCTGAGCTTCTCAGTAACACTACGCTGAGAGATTCCCTCTATTTGCAAAGAACAGTGGAGAGTGCTGATCCTTAAGTAGTCAAAATAGCACCATCCATGCACAAGGAGGCGGCTTGGGAGAATTTGCAGAAACATAAATAGCTTTAGAGAAAAACTTAAAGGGGGAGCACCTCAAAACAGGCCAATGAGGACTGTGTATGCTCATTAGCAATGGGACATTGAGTGTGTTGGAAATGAAAATAGGGAGGAGGATTCATTCATATAGATTCATAGATCATAGAGCTGGAAGGGGCCTACAAGGCCATCGAGTCCAACCCCCTGCTCAGTGCAGGAAACTAGAGGAGGAGTCTGTCTCCCATCCAAGTAATAACCAGGCCTGACCCTGCTTAGGTTTCCACGCTCAGACAAGCTGAGCCAGCGTGAGCCACAGGCCACGGACTTGGCTAGTGAAGAGGGGGGTGGCTGCAGCAGCCCAGGAAGCGTCAAATGTTGCTGATCAGCTGACAAACAGGGTTACCCGAGAGAGAATGCACGAGACAGAGGGGACAAGGGGGAGAGTGGAAGGTCTGCAATTATTATATTACTGTGTCTTCTTCCATTGCCCTTTGCTCCATTTCTTTCTTTCTCTTCCGAGAGAAAGAAGCAGAAGGGGATGGAGGAAGAGACATGTTTGTATTAAAAGAGTAGAGAGAACCATCTCATTGTACAGATAGGTCATTTCCTGGTTTACACTGAGAAACTGTTTTTAAATGTCCCCTTGGACAGAAGTCAGAGCTGCCCATAGAAATCAATGGAGAAATACACCTTCCAAATGGCATCCAAAAGATAACAGCAAAGAGAAAAGTTCCTTAACTGAAAAACATTTACAAAGAAGCCCTGCTAAGGTAAATTCCAAAGCAAATGAAACGTATCATCCCCTTATTGTAGGTTGGAAAAGGACTGTGGCTGGCTGGGAGAGAGTGTTTTTTGACAGCCCTGCAGTGTAGTTCACATTGAATTCTGCTGGTCAACAACCCTGCAGTGTGGTTCATTATTGTGCCCCTACTGCAGATTGTGAGGCTGTGCTGAGAGAGAAAAGCTTGTATTGAGCTGAGAGAGAAAAGGCTGTGCTTGAGAGAAAAGCTGACCTATTGCAGGTCAGAAGTGGGGCTGAGACTGGTTTGGATTCCCAGTCAAAACTCCCTCACACCTCTCAGGTTGCCGCACAAGTCAATGGGTTAGATCCAGACTTAGGGTGCAATCCTATGCATGTTTAAACGGAAAAAAGGCCAACAACTCCCAGCATGCCCCAGCCAGACATGCTGGCTGGGGCATGCTGGGAGTTTAAGCCTTTTTTCTGTCTAAACATGCATAGGATTGCACCTTTAGTCATACTTAGAGTCATGACTAACTTAAGTCCCACTGATTTGAGTGGGTCTACTCTAAGTGTGACTAAGTCTGGATCCAACCCAATCTATTTAAATTGACCCTTCAGTTTCCCCCCCAGGCCAGACCCAGCACTCATCTGCATGCAGAAGCCTTATACTGCATTGACTTTCATGGAGACTAGTTGCATTTTCAAATGTTCAAATCTAAAAATAAATAATAAAATAAATACATTTTGCACGTATGACCCAAGTTAGAGCAGGGTCTCCTGTCTTTGATGCTCACTTTCGCCCCCTAACCCCCTCATCCAAAGGTGCAGGTAACACACACACACACAATCACAAGCACACACACACCAGGGATACACTGGAACATTTTATTATGGGAGGCAAGTGTTACTCCTATTTTACAAATGGAGAGTTGAGGTTGATAAATATTAGTGACTTCCTTAAGGCCATCTAGGGAAGCCATGTCATTATCTGAGCCCAGCTTGACCATGTCCAACACACTCTGCATTGTTCCATGCTAGATTTGAAATAGACTTATATGATGCAGGTATATAGACTTATAAGACACAAGTATAATGCAATGGCTGAGTGTTTGACTTCGATGAAGCAATCCCAGGTTACAAAACCCTGCTCAGCCATGATGTTGAGCTGGAAGGTGATGTACTTTGTGGGCTGCTTTACATGACGTCTTAGTTCAGGATTGTGCTGGCACAAACAAGGTATAAATCAAAGGCTGAGGAGTGTGAAGGAAGCCTCTTTAAAAACAACAACTACAACAACAATCATAGATTCATAGATCATAGAGTTGGAAGGGGCCTACAAGGCTATCGAGTCCAACCCCCTGCTCAATGCAGGAAACTAGAGGAGGGGGTCTCCCATCCAAGTAATAACTTCAGAGTAAATCAGTTGTGTGAAAAACACCATGGTCAATACACTGTGCAGTGCAAAATGCGTGGAGTATGAAGTCAGTGCAAAGCAAGTACGAAGCGAACAAGGAATTTAACCTAGATAGACGGTTGTTAGTTTGCTTTAATTTCATTTCCCCAGGCATTTTAGAGATACATGTTTTAAGTGCATTTTTGGATTTGGAAAATAATTATTTTTCCCCTATGCTGGTTTTAGGCTCTGTGTGTGCGGGTTGTTTATTTATTTATTTTTTAATATAGACTAATGTTGTTCTGGTTTTGACCTGATTTTATGCTGTTTTTTAATTTTGTGTTGGCTGCATTAATTTTGTTTTTAATATAGGTTTTAAAGTTATAATAATTTTATGTTTGTATTTTATTGATGCAGAACTTTTGTAAACTGCCCAGAGGACCCCTTATTGAAGGACAGCATAAAAAATATCGTTAATAAATAACATTTATGAAATTATTCTGTTAGCCTTCATTGGGGGATAAAGAAGAATTTTACTTGGTCCACATTTTTAAGTGAACTATCCTAATTCACCCTTCCCAGATTAATACATGGATTGGAAAACAATTATCCCTTAGACTGAACTCTTCTCAAAAATTTTGTGATGCAGTTCTCATCTAAAAAAAAAAAAAAGAAATATAAAAATGTGTAAACAGGGGGAAATGCATTTAAAATGCACATATTAGGGAAATTTGCATACAAAAATTAGTATCTTAGGGGAAATTGTGGTCAAAATGCATATTTTAGGGGGCAAATGGGACTGACCCATAATTGAACACATGTGAAACTGACATGGACCAGAAATAGACTGATCCATCAGTTCCTACCGTCATTGCTTAAACAAGTCCACCATCCTGACCCACAGGCAACTTGAAGAGTTTAAGGGCTCAATCCTATGCATGTTTAGACAGAAAAAATGCCGTATACATTATAACTCCCAACTCTCCCCAGACAGCCATGTTGGTTTTTCTGTCTAAACATGCATAGGATTGTGACCTAAGACAAGTATAAACAAGTCAGTGATATAGGAAATATAAATGTGGGGTTTTTTTGGCTTTTTTTAAAAAGGGGAATGTGGGTGAAATGATCAAATTAGCTTGGCAGAGTTAAGCTAGTTCTCAATAGCATAGATTGAGAATACATATTTAGAAAATCAAGGTGCCATATCACAGTTTGAAATGCTAGAACAGATGGTAGGATATTTTTACCCTGGGGTGAGGTTATATCCCCCAAGGAACTTACATGTGCAGAATTATGATTTGTGTGTGTATGTGTGTGTACGTTCCCAAATTAAACTTTATTTGGGGGATGTGACACCATTAAATGAGCCAGATTCCCAAGTGGTATTAATTGTCATAATAATAACACCATTTGTTTTGAAAGACTCTGCTGGCTTGGTCCCTTTGGGAATATGGCCAGCTTTTTTCTTTCAAGGAAGTGGTTGCCTATTGTTGATTTTTGTGAGCAAATGAATCAGATCACATAGGAATTCTGTTCTCCCCATGTTGAAATGCCATCAAACCTAAGAAGAGCTGGATTGCACTGTTCCATTTAAGCACACCCTGAGGAGAGAACAAGATGGAGATAAAAGATAAATCCACACAGTTATTTTAGAACAGGGTCACCACCTTTTTCTCCCCTGTACAGTGCTTAAACCTTCTCATTCTTGCTGATTTTCTTCCATAACCCCTCCTCTCCACCCCAGCTGTTTATTGTTACCAGTCTAGGCTTATACTGCCCAAAGAGAGAACTGCACTTTGCTTACCTGCTTTATTTCATGTAGTCTGGCCGGGACCAAAAACCGCAGCTGGATTCCAACCAGGTCAGTTCCAACAAAGTAAGGCTTTGGTGCTAGGCATGGTGCCAAACGAAGGCCCAAGTTGCAGAGGCAGCTTTCAATGGCACAGAAGCAGCCAAGAAAACAACAAAAATCTACTGAAAACTTTATCAGCAGGACTAAAGAAAATACGGGCTGACTCACAATTCCTTGAACCCCAACAAAACACAGGAGAGATCATTATTTTAATTTCCCTCTGGGCCCTTGGATTCCTCAGAACAGGCGGTGATAGCCTCAGGCACTGAGAGGGGGCAAATAGGTTTCCACCAGGAAGGGAGCTTCAGGGCTGCAGCCGCTTCTGGACATTGATGCTGTGTCCACCAGGCAAACTGGATCGGTCTCAGCAGATGCTGACTTGGTCTCTTCCTCTGTTCCTGCCGCCGCCGCTGCCGCCGCCACCACCACCACCACCACCACCACCACTCCATGCTGCTGATACAGGGTCCTCCTATCTCTCCTGGGCATAGCACTGGGTTGTTCCTTCCCTCCTGGGTCTTTCTGGCAGCTGCAGGCAGCTATCCCTTAATGAGCTCAGCTGTGTAGCGGTCCCCTAGGACACTGGCCTGTTTTGGCATGATTGCTGCAGCTCACCGTGGCTTATTTAAGCCATGGTTTGCTACAGGCGGTGCATGCAGGCAGCCACTGTGAATATTCCAGCTGCAGTGGGTGGTCGCTGTAGTGATCGGGCCCATTGCTCCTGCAAAAAATGCCTTCAAGGGATCTGGTTCTGAGTCAGAGGAGGGGGGGGTTGGAATCCACAGCTGAGATGCCAAGGCCAGGGGAATTGGAGATAAGCCAGGCAGTGTCTGGGAGTGAATCAACTCCAGACACCGCGGGAAGGCAAATTCAGCTAATGCTAATGAGGATGGCGGATCAGGCATCACTAATCCAGCGTGTGGCATCAGCTAAAGAGGCTGGACCAGCTGAGAAGTGTCAGACCTTCCAAGAGATTGGCCCTTAAGCAAGAGGATCTGCCTTAGAGGCGGAGTTTTGGTAATTCAAGTTTGGAAGAGAGGAGGGGAATTCAGTTTGGAATCAACTTCTTACCTATAGGTCACACTTCTTTAATGGCTAGTATTCTAACGATGCATGTTCCTTTTGTTGTTGACTTCTGCAATACGCTTCATTTGTACTTTTAAGTCAGTCTGACTGGCTGACATTAACATAATAAAGCTTTAGTTAAGAAGCCATTGTCTGTGTCTGCCTGGAAGGACTGAGAGAAGGATGGCCTTCAACAGTTGCCACAGCTTATTGTGACATCCGAACCCAATGAGGGTGGGTTGTTGCTACGGTTAACAAACTACCCACAACCTATGGGCTGTTTTTGGGTTGTGGATGGTTTGTTAATCCCAGCAACAGCTCACCCTATGCTGGGTTTGGATGTCACGGTAAGCTGCAGTGACCACCTGCTGCAGCCTGAATATTCACAATGGATGCTGGCATGTGATGCCTGCAACCCACTGGGGCTTAAATAAGCCATGGACATGATCATGCAAACCGGCCCACTGTTTTCTGTTGGGTGGGGTTGGCAAACTTAGCAATGTCTTGGAGTCACCTTCCTCGGTAAGCAAGGTAAGTGGAAGTGTCTGAGCCAATGGGGGCTTGTGACCTGTCCTTACTACAGTTATGGTTGTTTATTAGTTTAACTCCAGCCCGGCTTCTGAGATAATCTGAACAACTGGGGGAAAGCTGCAAGGCAGGCGTGAGGAATCTCTTGCCCTCCAGGCAAGTAACTACTGTCCTGTTAGCTTAACTCCGTTGGTAGGTAAGGTCCTAGAACAAATATCGAAGAAAAGACTAATTAAAATGTGAAAGAAAGAGCAAGTGGGTTATAAACTAGGCAGAGCATTATTATGTGGTTGTTGTTTTTTAGAAGCTATCTGAATTTTTGCACAGAGGAAATACAACAGATGCCATCTATTTAGAATTTGGCAAAGCATTTGATAAAGAACTGCATAGGTAATTAGAAGCCAGATTGGAAAACATGGACATCAACACACACACACTCTTTGTTGGAGGGGATTAGCTAAAGCGAAGAGGGGGGGGTAAAGGGTTTTGATAAAATATTAACTTTTGAATTGGGGAGAAGTAATTAGCTAAATGAACGATAGCGTGGAGTGATAAAAATGAGATGAAATATTAATACAAAGTGTAATGTCATGCATATAGAGACAAACAATAAATGATATCTGCTTCTTTAGGAGTGAAAGAGAAGAGATCTCAGGATAGTGGTTGATCACTACTGCGAGTTGCCAATGTGATGTAGTTACAAAGACTGCAAATGTAATTCTGAGATATAATATTCAAGGCACTTGTAACAATGCAGGGGAATTACTGGTACTTTTGTCCAAGATGTGAGCCCTCTTCACATGGTTAAATCCATGAAAACTGAGTGCACGTGGTGGGGGGGGGCGGCGGCAGCAGGATTGTGACTACCGCCCCCTGTTCTTTTCTCCACAGCATAGTAGACTGTCTCCATGCAACTGGGTACCCTGTAAAGAGATCTGTTTACAAAAGGACACTGAAAATATGGAAGCCAGGAATGGGGACAGTGGGTATGAGCCTTCTCTCTCTCTCTTTCCCCAGTTAGAATTTCTAGATTTTGACCTTGTGAGAAGGATATACTGGTACAACCATTTCTGGAATGCCTAAGAAGTTTTGCTTATCCATGTTCAAAGCGGAAAGATGAATTCTAGCTGGAACAGGTGATCTTGCTTAAGGAAAATTTACCTTACAAAGACTTTAAAAAGTGAAAGAAGGAACCAGAGAAAGATAGGATAGCACTCTCTAAACCCATTAAAAGGGATAATATAAGAAAAGAGAAGGAAACACTGAAATCAGGTGGGGAACCAGCCCATACAGTCTCCCCAATTGGTCCAAGGTCTCCCCTCTTCACCTTACCGCCCCCACCTCCTGCAACAGTTGAGACTGAAAAACAGCTTTCTCTCCCTGCCAGAAAAGAACACCTATAAGAACCTTGAAACTAAGAACTGGTGCCTTAGTTTTGCTTATTTTTCCTCTTCCCCCCCAATCCCTTTCCCTTTTGTGTTGTGTCTTTTAGATTGTTTGTAAGCTTAAGGGCAGGGACTGTCTTATTTATCTCATATATGTAAGCTGCTATAGAAGCCTTTTTTGGCTGTAGAGCAGGATAAAAATGCTGTAAATAAAAATAATACTGATAAAGGTTTCCATTGATGACAATGGGAGGGGTTACAATGTGTGTGGGGGTTACAGTTGGAGAGGAAAGGGTTAGCCCTCCCCTCCCTGTATGCCAAGACCCCCCCCCATAAAATCACTCCCCATGTGGCAAATAGGCTATTTAAAATCTTTCTATTGGAGCCAATGTGATGCTTTTTCAAGCAGAAATTGATGTGTGTGGAGCGGGGTTCTTGTTGGGAGCTCCTTGGAGAGGGAAGGGTTAATCCTTCCCTCCCCATGTCCTGCAACACCTTCCAAAATTCTAACACCATCCCCACACACAAACTGCAGTTAGGCTTGAAAAAGGCCTTCCCATTGTAGATACAAGAACCAATGACTCCAGATTATCGGTAAAGAAATACAGCAGATAGAAATCAAAAGAGTGTTTTGAACTACTGGTGCTGTGATCTTCTGAAACTGTCATCCTAAAAGAGTAGTTACAGCAAAGAACCTCACTGCAAATGAAGCCGAAATAAATGTACAAAAATGTATGATGATTTCAATTCTAATGACTAAAGCCCCTTTCACATCTTCTACTTTCCAAAAGCAGAAAGAATGCATAGTGTGGGGCATGAGATTGTGCTGCCCCTGCAACTTCCATGTGTTAAGAAATCTGGAAAGGGGCTTCTATGTATGTCCACCTGCACATGCATAGGCTTTTCACATGATCCGGAACCCTGATTGTAGAAGCCTCTTTTGGACCTTGGGCTGAATGTACTAGTTTGGGGGTAGGTCCAGGGGCATGAAGCCCCCCCCTCCATGCACTCAATCTTCATGCAATTGAATGTATGAAAGGTGTTAAAGTCATAGCCCATTGAGGAAGATGCTTTCCTCATGTGATCTTGGGCTTTCTCCTCCTTCATTGAGCTAGTCAGGACTTCCACATCTAGAAGAGGACACTGGCTGCATGGAGTTTTGGTCCTGCACTAATTTCCTGTCCTTCAATGATAGATTTTTCCCAGGGTCTGGTGTATCACAATATTTGGAGTCAGTAGCGACTTTTTCCTAAAATGAGCTAGAGGTGTAGGTAGGAAGGGAGTTATGTGTATTTGATTTTCTCTATGCATGCTTTGTCCTACTATAGACACATTTCTGAATTTCCCCTGCTGCATGTGGAAAACTCTTGTCTGGATTGTGTGGTTTATCTATGGAGATTTGCCTGATGTGAAGTGTTGGACCCAATGGCTCTGGCTCCTTCCAACTCTACCAGCTTACTCTAACAGGGAAAAGTGTATGCATAAATGCATTTTCTGAATTTGATACAGGAACTGTCAGATTGTCCGGAATAGCCTTGGTCATCTGTTGGACAGGGTATAAACCAAATCCAACCCTCCATTCTCTCCTGCCTCCAAACACATGTATTTAAGGCAACCTGACCTTTGTATTTTTCAGCTCCAGGAAATGCACATGCAAAAGAATTCTTCTACAGGGAGAATGCATTTCTTCCTGTATAACCTGGGACTATGTTTTCTAAGATTCTTCAGATGTAGAGCTTCATTGACACTTTCTTTTTAGAGTTATGCTTCCCTTTACAATTAACAATACTGCTACAGTGTTGATCACTGAATCTTGCTCTTAATCTCATTAAAATAACCACCCTTTTGGGTTTTCCTGGAATGTACAATATTTATAAATCCCCACCTTCTTTCCTTAGTTCTTATTTCATGTTTACTTTTTAGTCATTCTATTTTTGTTCCCCTTCCTGTTCCCCACATAAAGACCAATCCCTCTTTTGGTTGCCTATTATTATTGTTGTTATTTTTATTATTTTACTTTATTCCCTCTTTTTAAAAGGAAGATAGTCTCTGTTTTTGTTTCCATTTTGTATTTTCATTCTCTTTGGTAACCAACCTTGGAAACAGCATTATGATCTCAAGAAGTTCTGTATTCTATTAAGTATTGGGTATGTCTGCTTTGTTATTTTAAAAAGAATTTAGGAATAGGCATCGTGCAGAGTAAATTATTCTCAGATTTGGATGTTATCATCCCGTGAGAGAAGATTGCCAAAATTAGGAGAAGGTGAGGGTCCATATCTGTAAGGGTTCATTTTCCATGGCCAACTCAATGCTGCTAAACCCAGATTATGTCTCCATATCTATTATCTGCTTGCAGTCTTGCTGGCTCTTTAAAGCAAACAGGCATCCCAGACAGAAGCAAATCATTTCCATACTTTGTATGGACAAGTCAGATGTTTCCAATTTAAAAATCTGTTTATTTTGGAGTTTGGTTTGGTCTTTCTGTTGCTTTTGTTTTAATTGAAGATTAATTTACCTTAAAACTGTAACAGTTGAAATAATCATGAACTGTTGAATTTGCGCTAAATTGAACATTGTATGACATTAATTTAATTTTGTGGTGAACATCATTGATTCTAGTTGTGATTTCACATGTATTTAGAAGATGTACATTGCTTCTGAAATTTTATAACAGCTCATAATGATTTTTTGTTACAGTTTTTGTAGCTAATGAATGAAACTGAATAACTGGGGAATTTTACAGTTAAGCTATGTTTTGGACAAGTGATTCTTGTTAAATAATACTAATCAACATTTATTTTACTGTAGATTATTGTTCGGAGTGCTCCAACCTACACATGAGTAAGCAGGTTCTCTAGTTTCTGTACATAGGGAGGTATGAATCAGCAAAACTCAAGCTTGCTAAAGTTCTCGAATTCCATCTTGAAGTTTGTTCCAACTTGAGTCTGTATCAGATTGTGAGCTTTTTTTTTTTCTTTTTCTTTTCACAGGAAAATATGTGCATATTTTCATGTGTATTTTTCCAAATGTACACATCAATTGTGCACATTTTTTAAATGTATACATTCTGCTCCCATTGATTAAAGTATATTTGTGTGCATTTTTAAGGGGCACATTTTTTCGTGTGCATTTTTCAAACGTGTGCATGATGTTGAACACAGTTTTTTGGGGGTCCGTGAATCACATTGCAAGATCAGAAATGTACAGTTATAGATTGCGTCTGAGTCTGTGTCCGGTTCAGACGGTGCAAACCGGGTGAATCAAAAACAAACTGAAATGAATTTCTCGTGCACCACTGTGTGTAAGTATATCATCCCTGCAGATGACTAGTAGCTTGCAGAACTGGCCAGAATTGGCCAGTCTCCTCAAACAGAGTAGAGATTTTGAAAATCTTGACATTATGAATTTTGTCCATCTAATTCACATGTACTTTGGTAAAATAACCTTCTATTCCTGCCTGCAGAGCAATATAGAAATACTCCTTTTTCATGTTATTCTCTCTTAGCTCCAAGGTAGGATCTTCCACATACAGAAGCTATCTTCTGCTTACAGAAGTGCTACTTTACACCTCACAGTAGAGTACTGCAGAAGAAAAGTGAAACAAAATCCGAATATGTTCCTTGGCTTCTGCAAGAGCTTGTGTTGTGTAACTTATTGCACAAAAGGAAGTGGGAGAACTATCATAGCACCTACCTACACTGTTTGAACTCTTGCATAAACTCTTGTACAAGTGTTTGTGGAGTGGCGTTTGCAGCTATTTTCCTTTCACCCACAGCCCTTGGATCCAACCCATCATATCAGGCTAATGTTCACTATGTGGGGCTCATTCAATTACCCTTTTTTGATGTTAACATTTTCTTGAGATTTGAAAGGACATTGATAAAAAGTTGTGCTGTGTCTGCTGTTCTGGGGCACAGCATTCAATGTCTAGTAGTTGCTTTGAGCATTTCACAAGATTCCTTGAGCCTGCTGTGGCTACTTACAGCAAAGTTTCTAGCAGTTGCATGAAAGTTGTCCAGTGGTGCAGTGTTATGAAGTTCAGGCATTCATTATGACAGTCCTCATAGCCACATCCCAAAGAGAGTCTAAAAATTCAGGCAGCTGTGTCGACTCTCTCTCTCTCTCTCTCTCTCTCTCTGTATTATATATGCCTTTGTACTAGTCTTAATTACCCATTCAAGACCAAGCCATCCCAAAATACTTTGCATTACAATAGGAATAACTCACAACAATATATTGTTGCTTGGAAAATCCTTTTCCCCACCAGCTACTGTGAGGACTGCAGCTAAGTTGAGGGCCAGACTAAATGTTCTTAAAATGATTTACTTCAGTGTAAGCATGCATAGCCCCAAATCAGATCAGGGGCCATGGTGCTCTGGGAGGGATTTAAACTCCCCCCTCCCATTTTTATCCTGAAATTCCATCACCATGGGGGGGGGGCTTTAAAAAAGGAGAAAACATATCCATTGGAATCAATGGAGGTTTTTTTCTTTTTTCTTCACCTCGTCCCCCCCCCCACGTGTTGTGTGTGTGTGTGTGTGTATGTGTGTGTGTAACTGTGGGAAGAAAATAGGAGGGGGAAAGCTTAAATCCCTCCTGGTGTGACATGGTCCCAGTCCGAATCAGGGTCATGAATGTTTATACTGAAGTAAAAATCTTGAAGAACATTTAGTTTGGCCCTAAGAGGGAACAGCCAGGCAAGCCTGAGAGGAGTGGCAAATGATGTCATCATCTCTGCAAATCCAAAGGTCCTGGCACTGCAACCTTGTGAGCTCCATCACACTCCTGAGGCTGTCTGGGTTGGCCACTTTCCTGAGGAAAATGGGCATATGCTTCTGAGTGGTGTTGTAGTTTTGTCTTATGCTGGCGTCATTCCTATGAAAAATGGTATGTAGCCAATCAGTCTCATCCTTCCTAAATTCTTCTCCTGCTGGCTGTTGTTGAAAAAATAAAGTAGGCCAGCCAGTGCTTTCCACCAGATAGGAATCCCTATGCCTTAGTGAGAGATTTGGAGCTTTCCCCAAAACATCAGTATGTGGAACCCCTCTGTACATGTAGAATCCAGTGATTTTGTATTGGTCTTGTAAGGACGAAGAGGTCAAACTTGACTTAGTTTTGGTCAATCCAAATGAAAGGAGGTACATATCAGAGTCATCCTGTTACATTAGCTAACACTGAGTTTAGCCCTTGATATATGCCCTACTGTGGAATAATAAAATGTCTGCCTGTAATGATTAAGCACTTCTCCAGTCCATCCATGACCTGCCTGTTAAGCCTATTCAAGTTGGAAGGTTTTTGCTCTGCATTTGCCTTTCTCTGTGCTTCTTTCCAAGAGCCAAAGCATACATTCTCTCAAAGTCATTATTGCTATCTGATCCTGCATAAATAAGAAGCATGTAAGCATATCCAGAGCTACTAAAGTTCAAAAATGCATGACCTGCTTTTGAAAAGCTATGGGTGAAAAAAACCATGTATTCTCCTTCCCCATGCTTTTACATGCTTGTGGGAAAAACACCGGTATTCTGAATAAAGGAGTAGTGTATAATAAGGGTGCATAATTAACTTAATAACAGTAAATATTTATGAAATAAATACCTAGGAAGTGCATTGCAAGGTGTGTCAGTTTATGAATGGTCGATAAGCTGTACTCACTGCCATCTGTATTAATAACATTTCATTTAGAAATACATGTTACTTCATCTGAAAACACACACACTTTGTAATAAAGTCAGAAATATCATGACAAATTGGAAAGACACATGGGTAAATTATCATTTAATGAGTAGTTTAATAAAATCAGCTTAGTTCATAAGAATGGGGAAGTAATAGCAGGAAGAAGAGAACCATAATCCCATTTACTCCTAGTTGAAAACCACTCTCAGATTTCATTACAAATATTAAGGGGGGAAATCATATAAGAATTGGTATATTTTCAGTGCTACTGATTCTTAGAGGAGATTAAAAGGATGAAAATGTTCCTGACTTTGTTCAGAGAAAATACTTTTTGGACTAGTTTTTATTTTATTTTTTTAAAAAACACCCATTAAAAGTTGGCATCAGTTTTATTATGTGTAATTTGTATCTTACCTACATAATGGTCAAAATAATTTGTGCAGCGCAAAGAGGTGGAGGTCATATTGCAGGGCCCTTGTTGCTTGCAGTGCACCTGCTCATGTTTTGTGTCCTGCTCCCATAGTTTGAGCAGAGATCATGGCAGGATCTCTGGTTTTCCTTTAACTTTAGTTTGTATCCTGGAAAACCTGAAACTAGCCTCGAGACTAGCTTGAGTAGTGATCATGTGGGGGGGGCACAAGCCTGCCAATGTTCAGCACTTTGACAATCTAACAGAAGAGTTAAACCTCTGGTGGTGGATCATGTCTGTGTACATTTGGTGCCGCTGTCCTACTGGATTGTATTTATGATGGCACAATTCTCCTCTCTTCACAATGCTGGGAGCAGTTTGGGATTTATTTATTTTTGATGTTTTAATTATTTTTCTTATTATGGGTGCATATTTATTTTTCTTAGATGGATGCATTTCTACATGCCTGCATGTCAATAATTCCTATTTGCCTGGAATAGGCCCTATTCCCCCCCCCCCCCGGTTAATTGTGCCTGATAAGTGACTTTTCACCTTTTGGGGATACTTAGTTAAAAAGTTAGTGTGAGTTGCTTTGGGTTCAGTTCCTTCCTCAGTCATACAGGTTACATTTCTGAGTGTATTGAATGAATCTGTCAATTCAGAATCTCTCTGTTTCTCATTTTTGGAATCTTAAGTTCAGTTTGTCCCAAATGTTGAGAATTTTTTTTATTTAAAAGTTCACATGAGAATTCATAAGCATTTCTGCATGCATTTCCCCTAATGCATGCATTTTTGTATGGAATTTTGCCTTACACATAATTTTTTTGCAAGCACTTTGTCTAACAGAATGTATTTTGGAGAGTCATTTTCACTAACATGCACATTTCCGTGCAGTTTTCCTTAATATACACATTGTGTACAGATTTTTGAACTGGCGACATTCAGAGAAGTGTGAATTTTGAATGATAACTGAGTTCTAGTTCACATATTGTTTCAAAAGTTTGAAATGTATAAGTTTGCATTAAAATGCAAAGTGAACACATCTCTTTCCCTCCCCTTGTTTGTGTGTCTGGATCCATCTTGTCTCTAGTATACATGTGTATAAGCACATGTGCATATAAACACTAAAAGAGTGCACAGCCTGCCATCTCACACACCGTGGATACTGAGGCATATGTTGAACTGGAACAGCATGTTGTCAAACTATTATATTTTTCTGATACATCTTTACCAAAATGACATATGTGGTGCCAACCAATTCCTGTGCAAACCCTTGAATGCAGACCACTTAGTGGCAATGTGTCCATCGCATTATTTTAAGTTGCCAGCACACACTTTTGGTCCACCTGAGTTGGGAGTGAGTGTACTTCTGATGTAAGGCAACTTTACTCTGAAGTCAGGAAGCCTCAGCCTATCCTTTCCCTTTTTACTAGGAATGGTCCATTTTTGTTTCACCCAGTTCCTCATTTTTCCAACCATAAGTTTGTTTCATTCTGTATCGCTATGTGAATTTTCTTTCTAGAAGTCGGCATGACAATCCATACAGTACGTTTCCTACCATACGCATTTTTGGCACACATTTCCTTATATAAGCATTTTTTTGCAAGCAATTTTCCTTATATGATGCATTTTTGTGCGCAGTTTCCCCCAGTATGGACATATTTGTATGCATTTTTTGACTGGAGAACTGCATTGCAATATTCAGGGAAGTGTGGATATTGAGGTATAACTGCATTTTGTTTTGCGTATTGGTACAGGAAGTGTTAATGAGGTACTTTCGCAGTAAAATGCAAATTAAACAAATTTCTTCCCTGTCCCTATATTTTGCTTCCCTGTGACTTCAAGCCCAGTAACGTGACACAAGTGGTCTAGGGGAGCAGGAGGAGAACTCTCCCTTGGGGTTTGTCAGCAGCTCACTCCAAAACCTTGGAGAGCCTCTGCCAGTCAGTGTTGATAGTACCGTGCTAGATGGACCAAAAATATATCTTCTTTCTTCAACTTGTGGCAGGGTATGATCTCATCCAATGCGTTTCTTCTCTCTCTGTGTGTCCCGTTTTCATCCTCCCATAAGTTTCTTGATTGTTTGAATCTATGGATTATCTGTTTCTGTGTACGTCCTTGTGGATACAGCCCTGTATGCAGTTCCATTTATCCAAACATCTGTTTATCTGGGAATTCTGGATGTCTCACTAGGCCATTTGGATAAAAGAGATTGTGCTATATATTAAACATGTTATTAGCACTGATTATTTTTGGCATATGGCTTAGGAAAGATGAGGACATTAGACAGTTGGAACCCAGAAATTTGCATAACGATCGCACAATTAATTAGCAATTACTGCAGGCCATTATGCAAATCCCTGAGCTCAGCCTGGACTATCCAGTCATGATAGTCCAGCAATGAAGGCCTTCAGCCAATCAGAACACCAGAATCCTACAATCCTGAAAGCACTTACAATCCATTTATACGGGCTAACTTCTTGGAAAGTGATGTGAGACTGGTGTGAATATCTACAACAATATCTGTATTGTTTGTGAGAGGTAGGAAGCTCTCTTATAGCAGGTCATAGTATTTGTCCATCTAGCCCAGTGTTACCTACTCTTGCCTGGCAGCAGCACTCCAGGGTCTCTGGCTGAGGTCTTTCACATCTCATCACCTGCTACTTGATCAAAGATCTGTCAAAGCATGTCACAACTACATTTTATGATTTGTGCAATGCCCCTCAATAGGATTTTTGCAATTGCCCAGTGGGTCAGTTACAATAGCTCACTCTCCCATGTGCACTTAATAAATGAGGAAGGAGAAATCTCCTTACTATGGTGAGGTATGTGTGTTTTTTCTTTACTTTAACAAATCTGACTAGATGTGTGTTCCAGGGTGGAGGAAGGCAGAGCCAGGGGGGAGACAGCACAGCCTTTAAATATTTTGTTAAGTGTAAAATAAATGAATCTCAATTAAAAAATGTTCACAAAATGCTGGGACATCATTGCTGTGTCGGTTAGCCATGCTGTTAATCGTATCACTGGTGGGTGTTCCTGTGTTGGAATCGTACATTTTTAGCCTCCACAGAAATACAAACAAAATTTCAAAAATTAAACAAAATGGTAAGCATTATAAAAATGAAAGAAAAAGGTTTCCAAAATAGTGTGAGCCTGTGGAGAGAAGAATTCTGTTCCAAATTGCGCCAGTAGATTTCTAGTTGCACAACAATATTCCACGCAACAGCCCCAAAAGCAATAAATGCACTACCGTGTGTGTGTGTGTGTGTGCGACTGTGCGTGCACGCGTGTATGGAATATAATTTTTTTTAACTTAAAATTATTTGTAGGTGAAATTTAAGTAGAGACGTGTGAGAATTTTGTTTCAGTTCAGTTTTGAGAGAATTTACCAAAATTAGCAAAGTTCTCCATATCTGGGCCAAAAAGAACTTGAGGATTAAAAGATTTGAATGTGGGGAAGACCAAAACTGGCACATTTGTCCATCCAGGCCCAGGGCTTTCAGTGCTTAGCTTTTAAAAGTCTAGAATCGAATCCCTGTGTCTTCAACCACTTTAGTGCTTAATTGGGGTTGCCACCTCTTTTTTCTGGCAGGGTTCTTATCTTTAAAAGCTACATGGTAGGCAGGTACACCACAGTCCAGTCCTGTCCATGCTGGAAATAGCTGGACCCATTGAATTTGACTGGTGCACATGGGCGAGAATTTTATTTCAGTTCATTTTTGATAAGAATTTTCCAAACTTTGCAAAATTCTTCATATTTGTGACAGAAAGTACTTGAGATTTAAAAAGTCAAATGTGGGGAAAAGCGAAAATAATAGATTCACCCATTCCTACCTTTAAGGGAGGAACCCTCCCAAGCTGCCATATAAAATAAAACAAACAGTACAAAACAATAATAACATTCAATAAAAACAGTGATTATAAACAGTGATTATAAATAAAACCATCAGTGCAAATATTAACAAAAGGCCAGTGAAAACAGGTGAAAACCTGCAAGGAAAACCTGCAAGGAAAAGGCCTGGCAAACCTCTGATGGAAGCTGATTCCAGAGTTCTGGGGGTCACTACCCAAAAGGCCCTCTCCCTTGTACTCTCTAATCTAACCATCCTTGCTGGCAGGTGAGTGAGAAGACCTCTATTAATAACCTCTATTAATTGGGGTTGCCACCTCTTTTTTTCTGGTAGGGTTCTTCTCTTTAAAAGCTACATGGTAGCTAAATAAATTTAGCTTTATTTAAAGCTAAATAGCTATTTATTTAGCTTTAAATAATAGCTTAGCTATTTATTGGTAGCTAAGATAAATTTTGTTTATCCTTTTTTGTATTGCTTTGCTATAGAAATTGAATTAGAAACTTGTTTTTTCCCAGTAATGAACCCCTTTTCTTTAAGCGTTTCAAACTGCATCTGAGAAAGTGCTAATCTGCTGTACAAAAATCAATAATATGTGTTATAGTTTATGGCCTAGGAAGAAATGTTATTGCTGCACTTTATGATACAGCTGTTTTGCACAGCATGATTTTAGTAGTACAATATAATCACAGCAAATACATTAAAATAACAGTATACAATCAGGAGCCAATTACAGTATGACGGAGGACTGGTTATTGGCTGTGAAAAACTCACTACCTGGGCTGGCATAAACATAATGTTTATATGTCTTGAGTCAAAAAGAATGGATCCCATTTTATTACTTACATATGGTTATTGACGAAACACTTAAGGGGACATTTTCAAAGGGTTGTATGATCTAGTTGTTTAACCGCATGAGTCCTATTTAAGTCAATAAGCAATATGTAGTTAAAATCCCCATGCAACATTTTTGAAAAATTACCACTGAGTGGCATGTTATTGCTTACTCACACAAATTATTTTCTTCTCTGGTAGATTTTCTGTATAGTAGCCTGGTTGTATTGGCTAGGGGTTTCTTAAAAAAAATAAAATAAAAACAAAAAAACCCTTCACTGGCCTCCAAACATGGTTGACTGAGAGGGTACTTCATGTAGGTCTCAAATGATAATGAAATAATTTGCACTTCTATAGCTTCTTTCATCAGGGATCTCACAGTGCATTAGCATTAGTTAATTATGCCTCATAGCATTCCTTTCTATAGGTAAGTGTTTAATGGATGCAGTAAAGAAAAGACAGGTTAGATGACTTGCCCAAAGACACATACTGAATAAGATAAAGGACCAGAATTAGGATCCAAAAGGTCTAGTCTTGTAGTTGCTACCCTAAACACGAATTGGGATTCCTTGCCTGCAAAAGGAATAACCTTGAATAATTGCCAATGCATGAGGAATTCTAAAATAATTTGGAAATGTGGCCCACAGTGACCTCACTCAAAGGTTACTGAATTCTAACAGCATTATTTGTAAGGACTAATAACAGATGGGGAACCTTATTTATTTATTACATTTCTATGCCGCCCAATAGCCAAAGCTCTCTGGGCAGAATGAAAGTGGTAATCTACACAATGGTTCACTAATCATAGTTATGAGTCTTAATCTAAACTTCTCAGAGAAAAACGTGATAAAAACCCAAGCACAGTATACATGAAGGGTGGAGGAAGTTGTAAAGGTTCAGACGTGCATATCTATTTGACTGTTTTCCTGTTTCCTAGATGTTAGAGGACAAAATTTTCCAGATATCTCCAGAGTAAAAAGGTACAGAATCTGAAGCTAATGTAAAGGCAAAGATGCATGGCTTTGAAAGACCAGGTTCTATTCCCCGCTCTGCCTCCTTCTTGTTTCTGTGGCCCCATTCTAGATCCATTTCTGTGGCTCCAGACCCATCATGTTCACTAGTCGAGGGAGTGACTTTCACCCAATCAGTATGCTATGCTGAAACCGACCAGGACTCATCAGAAAAACTGGCTAATATGGAAGACTCAGGTTCAGTGCTCTGGATGCCAGCTTTTCACACATGGTGTCCAAGTGTTAACTCACCACTATGGATACAGACATCTGACTGCTTCCAACCATCACTGCACCATGATGACACCCCCTGGAATCCAGTCCTCTGAAAGGCTCAGATAACCTAAAATGGATACAAAATGTGGGTCAGATCCTTTTACAAGTGACTCTTCACAGAATTCACCAAACTATGCAAGAGACCAACTGGCTGGTTCAACTCCAACGCAGTTTTACATTTGCTCCATATTTTTAAAACTCAATTGTGGAAAGCAATGAGTGTCTTTAATTCTCCCTTTGATGGCACAGTTGGCTTAGGAGAATAGCTTGCTTTATGTTACACTGTTTACCTAGTTTATAAATCTGAAACACTGGCTATGGGAAAAGCTCTAAAAGCATAGTTTATCTCCCCTGCTATTAACAGATATCATTCATTTTTACTGCCTACACCAAGGAGCTGAACTCCAAATCGTTTTTTTGAGAAGAGTAGCTGAAATAAAGATGCTTTGCACAGAGAAACAATATAGTTGCCAAGGTGAACAATGCTTTTTATTTTATTTATAAAGTAGAGGTTTACAGACTGATTTAAACTTTGGGAGAAAGCATGAAGGAGAATATTTATAATAGAAACAAGTAGTTGGCTCTAGTCTACATATCTATGAATCCATCAGGGTTGTATTTAACCATTGCTCAAAGGAGACATAAAACTCATGGAGACTTTTCCATTTTTGTTCATGTTTTCCCACGATCAATAATAAAAGTAATTCACTCTTAGAGTATATTATTGTGTATGGAAAACTAATAATTCTCTGGGCTAAGAATGTCCAATGCCTTCAGCTTTCTCTAATATGTTATATGCATTTCCAAATATCTTAAGCTGTTCTCTTGGCCCCCACTCCAGCTCATCTGCATCTTTTGAAAAATAGGATAGCCCATACTCAGTTGTTGATGGCTCTGTACCCAAGGCTAAAGAAAGCTGGAGTGAGTAGCCATAACTCAAAAGGGACATGATTTCAACCCCTTGAGGGGCTCTGCAGAAAAGAGAAATTCATCAGGTATCCCATCACAAACTTGTAGTGATGTGAAAAACTACCATGAGTTTCAAAATCTTGGGTTTTCTCTCCAAAGGCACTGCTCTGCTCAGACTTGAAAGTCCAAAGTATCCAGGCATACCAGTCAGATACAAGTCATTCCCTCATCACTGGCACAGATATCTGTAGGAAATAATACTGTGTGGAAGTCACCCAGCTGTGTAGAGCTAGGAATGGATGGATTGGTCTATTTCTGGTCCGTAGTAGTTTTGCATGTGTTCAGCTGTGAGTCTGTTCCATCCCATTTTCTACAGATTTTTGAAGACATACTAAAATGTGCATTTAAATTTATGCCATTTCTCTTAAAATACATGTTTTTGTACACACTTCCCACTAATAGACACATTTTTTTGGTATGCTTTTTTGAGCAGAGGACAGCATCGCAAAATTTGGAGAAGTGCACAGACCAAAGGATAACTGTCTGATGCAGCTCATTTTCCATCTCCAGGCAAGTGAGGTGTATATTTGTGTGGGCGGGGAGGGGGGAGAGAAATAGCCCCTACCCTGCTGTCCCTGCGAGGAGATGCAGTCCCAGGTCTTTGTAGAGAGGGAATGTTGTTTCTCTGGGCTGAGACTTGTTTACTTGTACAGTAGCCAGTCTCCATTCCAATCACTAGGTTGGCTCACCATCGAATCCTTCACCTTCCTTCTTTATTCAGAACTGAAAGAGGGTTCTAAGGCTGCAGCCCTTAGGTAGTGGTGCTGGTCTGGCTGATCATGCCCTGGAGTTGCAGACAAGGTCATAGACAGCCAGTGTGGTGTAGTGGTTAGAGTGTTTGACTAGGACTCAGGAGATCTAGGTTCGGGTCCCCACTCGGCCATAAAGCTCACTGGGTGACTTTGAGCCAGTCACTGACTCTCAGTGTAACCTACCAGGGAGGGTTGTTGCGAAGATAAAATGGAGAGAAGGACCACCATGTGTAAGCTGCCTTGCAAGAGCAATAAAGGTAGGATAAAAATGTAATAATAAATAGTAGCTTAGGTCCTCACCTTTGCAATAGTGAAAATGTTAAGGAACATGAATCTGTTCAAGCTGCTGTCCGATTTTAAAAAGCAGATGAACTTTATCTTTCTGACTGAAAAGACTAAAAATGCACTGCTTTTTAAAAAGGGGGGTGTCTGTGTGTAGGAGAGGGGATCGGGCATTGTTTTAGCACCATGTCAAATGGCTTATAACTATCTGGGTGTTCTTCATTCAGTCAAGTAAATTAATCATTCCCTCTAGTAAGTCACAGTTACTAAGGCCATTTTGACAAAGGACATTTAAGTGACTTTGCAGTTTTTGTTTAAACTTACTGAAAAAGCCTTGTTTAATGTGATAAATGTTTATGGACTCTTCTAATTACAGGGCTAGTTTAAAGCTAAGACTGCTCTGTGAACACTGCTCTCCTTCACAGAGTTTCCAGGGTTTTCCTATAATAATCAGTTACCATAATGAGCTTTTTCAAAGCAACCATTTGTCATCTTCTTAAAATGTATAAACTACCCAATATAAAGACAAATAGTTAGAGAGCCGGCATAACCTGAAGCCTTCTACAAAGGGTTTCCATTCAATCAAAATCAAATGGAAAACCCGCTGGGTTTTATTTCAAAGCCAAGGATAATGCCAATAATACCTTTTAACAAAATCCTCCACCAGTTCCAATCCAGACATAGCTGTCCTTGCACAGCTGCGTGCACATATCTGCTTGTGCATGGCCACCAATGCTCGTGCATGGCTCACGCTGGCAGTGCAAATCTCCCATTTTGAGGGTCAGGGTGGTTTGCAACCAACCTCCATATCCCTCAAGCTAGCCTGTCAAAAGCTCACATCCATTTAAGGCCATGCACACTGGGGATAGGCATGCATACAAGCCTGCCTACACACGTGTGCATCACTCTTGCGGGATATGCACATGTGACATCTTTTCCCTTTAAAAAAAAACTTAAACATTATTGGTTTTTTCAAGTGAAGGCTTTTAGCATCTCAAAACATTAAACAAACAGTAGCGAGTCAAAGAGAAGAAAAACAAAAAGGATCCAATCAAAAGATTTCCCAACAAACAGTACAGTGATCACTTACAATATTCTATCCATAGTCATATTCCATCAATATTTTAATGGGTTAGATCCATATTAAATCCATGGGACAAAGTATCGGACGTACTTAAGACTTCACTTAAGTATGACTAAGACTGGATCCAACCCAATGCATCCTTTTTTGATAGGCTAGGCACATCTCCAGAACAACTCCCAATCAATTTTAAATTCAAACTGTTCTTGTCCCCAAGTACATCTGGATGAATGAGTTAACTTATCAATTATAAGTTGCTTCCAAATTGTATTGTACCAAGCAATATTTGATTTATTTCTTTATTTATTTCTTTGAAACATTTTTATGCCGTTCCTCAGCCAAAAAGGCTCCCAGAGCGGCTTACATATCATCAATTAACAAGAGAGTCCCTGCCCACAGGCTTACAATCTAAAAAGACACACAAGGAAAAAGGGATGGTTTCACTGGAGCTTTCCAATGTGCTGTTATTACAATTCTCACAGCTATTAGATATGTGCTATTAGGTATTTATGCAATAATATTTCACGTTCCTCTGTGTACATTCCCAGTATTGCCAATTCAGGTGCTTTGATTACCTATTGCCCTGTTATTTCTGATGTAGTCTTGTGGCTCAGGCTGGCTCAGCTTGTCTTGAGTGTGGAAAGCTAAGCAGGGTCAGGCCTGGTTATTACTTGGATGGGAGACCCCACCTCTGGTTTCCTGCACTGAGCAGGGGGTTGGACTTGAGAGCCTTGTAGGCTCCTTCCAACTCTATGATCTATGAATCTACATCCCATTTCGCAACATCTGCACCAAACGTGGGATAGGAAATCTGACACTTTATGGCATTCTTTTTTTATGTTAAAAACTGCTGGTACTTTACAATCTGGAATCTCTCCACTGTAAATAAAGGCAGCCTAAAAACCAGTGTTACCCCTGAAGTGAAAGGCATAGCAAGCTCCTGCTCTACTGAACTTCACCTTTGTGAATCTCACACAATTCACTTCTGTAGAAGAGGAAGCTCATTCATACATCCCTCTTCATGTATTGGCGTGCTTCCTCCACTGAAGTGACTGGGAAAGTTCCCTTTTTGCGAGTTTCGGCTGTTGCATTCATAAGCAATCACAGGATCAGGGTTAGTATTTATTTGCAACACGAGACTTGTACCTCAGCTGCATACATTACAGTAATTGCCAGCAGAGAACTACAGTATCATTAAAGCAGCTGTGTTCCAAGCACTGGTCTTCTAGAAAGGGAGTGGTGCCAATTTACATGCAAAGAAACAACAATGTCAAATTCAGGTTTATTGATCATCCAGGATCTATAGATGTATTTGCATTGTTTTAATATATTGCCTGATGGAGAGCATTTGGGGATGGAAACAAATCAGGATAAATTATCTACAACGTTGCATATACTAAAGACTTTTGCACTTTGGTGGTTGGTCAGCACCATAATACAGAAAGAAAGAACAATAGACATGAGCCAAATAACATAGCAATGAACAACCGCGTTTTAGCAAATAGGAGTGCAATCCCATGCATGTTTAGACAGAAAAAAGTCCTACAACTCCCAGAATTCCCCAGCCAGTTTCTGTCTAAACAGGCGTAGGATTGTGCCCTAAATCTTCTTTTTTAAAATGGCTACTAGTCATGAATTCAACGGTTACTTATGCATAGGCAATAACAATCCCCTTCACAAATCCTCCTATGTTAGTCTTGAGATAACTATATGCAGGACTCTTCTTGGCCTTCTGTGCCTGGTATTTTTGTCTACTTACAACTTACAAGACTTCCCACAAATCTCCTAAGAAAATACCAGGGATGTTGAAGAGTCCTTGGTCTCGAGTCGAGTCACGAGTCTTTGGACCCGAGTCTCAAGTCCAAGTCCTTGGTCCAAAATGGTGACTCACGAGTCACGAGTCACTCCCAAAGCTGACTCCACGAGTCCCCATTAAAATCAATGGGGTTTTTTCCCAACAAAATAAGGCTACTTCAGATGTGTGCTTTAAATAAATTCTAGGCACAAGTGTGCCTTTTTATTTCAAAACTCTGCCACTGATTTTGGCAAGAACAGACCAGGCAGACAAACCCAAAATAACCAGGCAGGCAGAGGAGGCAGGGAACCCCAAAGCAGGCAGGCAGAGGTGTTTGTCTTGGACAATTCAACTGTTGAACTGGTCAAGAAGAGACCAGGCAGGCAGAGGAGGCAGGGAACCCCAAACAGGCAGGCAGAGGCAGCCAAACCCAAAATGTCTGAAAGGTTGCATTTTAGGAAAATGATTTAAAAAAATAAACTTGCTGTACTTCCTAAAACTTATCCATGTTGCATTTGAAGAACACGATTTTTTCTAAATGTTTGGCCCCCATTCTTGAATGGTGAGGTCTCATCACAATTCCACCCTCACTGAACACCCACTCCACTGGTGATTAACTTGCTGGAACCAGAAACACACTCTGAGCAGCCGCACAGAGTAATTTCAGGTCTTTCCTCTGCCTCTCCCAAGCACGCAACTGTGAAGGATTGAGGCCTACACAGGCTTAAGTTTGTTGAAGCCTGAAGGCCCAAACACTTCCCTAGATTTGTTGAAGCCTGAAGGCCCAAACACTTCAGGATGGGAGGGGGAGTTTGAGAGTTTTAGTTCACCCAATAGAAGTTAAGAATTATATCTCCTGTTCAAAGTCACATGATTATAATCTTCCAATCCTGGGAAGGCTATATATATGTGGGGTGTGGTCAGCTAACTGCAGAGAAGGAGAGGCTGACTGCAGAGAGTGACTGACTGCAGAGGAGAGAGGTAGTCTGAAGTTAAGCTAGAGAACCTTGTACTAGTTGTTTGTTTGATTTTTTCATACTTGCTTTTGAATTATAACCACTCTATTAAGTAAATACCCTAGTATAATAAGTAAAGTGTTGTTGTGTACCCTGGTTTGTTGGAGTGACTTATTCACCACGTCTAAAGCCTACACCCATGCTACTGGAAGCAGGCAAAGGATTTGATCTCCTGGAACGGGAGAGGCTTTGAGAAGAGGCAGAGATCTTCCAAAGGCAGATCAAGGGGTCCCTGTAGTAGCGGAACCTTGACAGCAACACATCAATCAAAATTAATCTTGACACACTGTTGGGGCTGCACTTCTGGTAGCCGTCCATAGTGGCCGAGCAGCAGCGCACCTCGCTTCCACGCGCTCTTTGCCGGCAATCGCGCTCCTCTCCACTCCTTCTGGCACAGCCCAGGGATGTTGAAGAGTCCCTGGTCTCGAGTCCCGAGTCGAGTCTCGAGTCCCATTAAAAATATTGGGACTCGAGTCTGACTCGAGTCAGAGGGGGGACTCAGTCCGACTCACGAGTCGAGTCCTCGAGTCCGAGTCCCCATCCCTGGAAAATACTGCAGAGATATTGCACAAATGCCCTGGGAAATGAAGAGTGCCAAAGAACATGAAAAACAAAGTGCCGCTTACGCAAAATGCGGCCGTTTTAAGGAAGCTTTCCCTGTTTTTCACGTAAATAACATAGCACTGGGGACCTGGAACTTCCTTTCCCCGGCTCGTCTCACAAGGACATGTGCCAAGCCAGGGAAAGGTAAGTCGTGTGGAGCTTGGGGGGGGGGGTCAAGCGGGGCGAGTTCGAGCTCTGCGCACATCCCTACTGTGTCTCCCCTCCTCACTCACCAGTTGTCCTGCAGCACTGGGCAGAGCAGACACCAGGAAGGCCCTCCAGCACCAAGTGGTGTAAAGCTTTGGGGCGGCAAGTAATCACACCGCCACCCTTTTGGCTTGGATGCTTTCGCCCGATTATGATTTATATACTGGCCATGGGCCGGTTTACTTAGAACTGCACTCCTCCCTTCGCAGATCTTTGATTGACTAATAAATGTGGACCTGATTTGATCCCATATTCTGTGTCTGGTCTCTTCATTTCCTCCCTTACATGCGCAACGGCACAGGCTTGATTTACACATGCAGTCTGATCTACACATGACATGGTAGAATGGTAGAAAGACATCACTTCAGACTGCAGATGAGGTGGGCAGGGGACACTTTTCAATGTTCCCCTATATGAAAAATTCCCTGCAAATAGAAAAATAGCACAACAGGGAATGAGCTAGGTTGAAAACTTTCTCCCTGACTTGCTAGGTTTTTACTTGCAAGTAAATTTTTTAATGTAAACATTCAAAGCTGGCACCCACACCTACATATAGTCTGAAATGGCATAGTTCACTCTACCACCTCATTCTGTTGGCATATGTGGGTCAGGTGGATATGAGAGATGTAGAAAGAAGCTATGTAGATCTGTATTTATAGTGACTCTCAAACCAGCTGGAGAAACCCTGAAAAGAAAAAGGGGAAGGAGAAGGAGAAGGAGAAGAGGGGAAAACCCACCTTAAACTTTATTGACAATGTTTGGATTAATGGTAGCAAGTTTGGCACACAAAAAGAAGAAAAATGACCACAGTGTCACAAAATAAAATATGCACAATGACAGTGACTTACACAGAACACTGAGCTTATAGAAAAAGCATTGGTCCAGATAAATAACTTCTTTATGTCAGAAATTTTAAAAATGCTGCATTTAATTTTAATATCATGATGAGAACTGTGTCTCATGTTTGACAGGCCTCATTACACCAAGGCATATAGAGAGTTTGCACTATTTAACAATTTTTATCAATCATTTAACAATGGGCAATGAAGACAGAGCACAAAGACAGAAGCATAAGTGATGGAACTACAAGGGTATAATCTATTAGTAAAATTTCAGCTTTTACACCAAGTCCTATGAGCTGCTTTGCTGAGACAGCATCTCACAGTGTAGCACCGACGCAAATCCACACAACTGGTGCTCTTGCAGCATTCTTAGGCTGCAATTCTATACCCACTCACCTGGGAGTAAGCCCCATGAGATTCAGTAAGACTTAGAGGACATGTATAGGATTGCACACGGTTAGTTCTCAGAACTAGCTGCCTGCCCAGTAGAAAGTGCACATCCTGTTGAGTGTAAAGAGCGTGTATGCACAGAATAATGATCTTTGGTGTGGGGAGCCGTCAGACACAGAGGTGGGGTTGTGGGATGGCCCATTAGGGCTGGAGGCTGGCAATGATATTCCAAATAATCCTGTAATTAAGCATAATCATTTCCAGTAATACTGCAAAGTAATATTACAGTTGGACTTGCAATGTCTTCCACTGTGGCTCTATCAGACTTCCTTTCTTAATAGGGTGGCCGGGTGACTGGCCAGATGGGCGATGAGCCCCCAATCTTTCATTTGGAGCCCCAACTACCATCTGCCCCACCACCCTGTTGTCCATGCATGGGCATTTGCTGGAATAAATGTACAGGGGCCCTGATGATCTCTGTTGCACATGATCCCTCGGATTAGCTGGCTTGTTCACCTCCTGCTGCCCCCCCCCCAACCTTTCTGCCTGAGGGTTTTTTTCCCTGAAATTAAATCCCCTTCTCTCCCCTGTCCATACATCCCTTTTTTTAGAAACGGGTGTCCTTAGGAGACAGGGTCCTTTACAGACGCAGAGAGAGAGAGAGAGAGAGAGAGAGAGAGAGACTTTAGAACATAGGCAAATTTGTTTGGTTTTTTTGGGGGGGTTGTCCTGTGGACCTGGTCCCCGGATCTTTTCGCTGCCCTTGGTCAGACATGAAGGTCGAGAAAGGATCAGGCTGCCGCTTCCCAGCAGGGCTGCATAATGTAGCCAGTTCCTTGGTTAGATTACCTAATCTCTGTCCGATCAGCCAAGGCTGTGCTGGCTGGGGCTGATGGCCGTTGTAACCCAACACACCTTACAGTTTACAGTGTCAGGCTGGGGAGAGCACCTGCATTGCATGGATTGACTGAAAGCAGCCTGGTCAACTTAACAGCTGCCTCTGATTGATTGGATAGAATGTTGTTGTTTTTTAAAAAATGTTTTAATTCTTTCTAATACAAGTACTTTAAAAAAATTGCAGATGGGATGTGCCATCTTAGAAGAGGCATTCCTTCTTGTGCGTGCATCGACTAACATATATTCCATTAATCAACTAAGGGCACAATCCTATACATGTTTAGACAGAAAAAAGTACTACAGTTCCCAGCATCCCTCAGCCAGCCATGGCTGGCTGAGGGATGCTGGGAACTGTAGTACTTTTTTTCTGTCTAAACATGCATAGGAATCTGCCCTATGATTTATTTTCTTTCATCAGGTGATAGACCTACTACCTAGGTCTTCTTCTTTTTTTAAAGGGGTATACACTTAATTCTACAAGCATTGCTTCCTTTACTCTTGATTTAATTATAGCAATTATACCCTGCCTTTCGTCCAAAGAGTTCAGGATGGCATACATGGGCTCCCCCCCCTCCCCTGGTCCTCCCAACAACCCTGTGAGGAAAGTTAGACTGAGAGAGAATGCCCAAGAGCACCAGTGAGATTCAAGGCTAAGCCAGGATTTGAACACAGGTTTCAATCCACTATACATCAGTGGTTCTGTTGATGAGATGCAAATAGGGGTATTCATATCAACCCGAATACAGAAAATATACAATGCCCTGAGATGTGTAATGCCGTAAATTTCCCAGCTGCTGCATCACTCCATTTACTGCCGTGTGCCTCCAGACTTACAATCAGCATCATCAGCTCTGGCTCCTTGTTACAGATAGGAAATAAGTAATATAGGCAAGCATAACAAGAGAGAATGCTTTCTAAACAGGTTATATTTCTGAAAAAGATCTGAAGGGGGAAATCATTGCAAAATGTGTCTGAGTTAGCCATGTGCACTAGCACTTGGGCTCTTATAATAGCAGCATTATATCCAACGTTAAGATAAAGGACAATAATAGATGGCCGTGAATGAGGATGATGCATACGTAGCTGTTTGGTACATGAAACGGGCAGTGGTGAGGGTACTGGTGGGGCAAGCTGTGTTACGTAACCATTGTATGTGCTGTTGCCTAAGGTCATAGTGCTTTGGTCAACCTGCTACAACATCCAGATGCAAATCTTTAAGCAACAATGACAGTTAAATGAAATAACATTATACTTATACATAGGCAAATCACCTACACCATCATAAGAATTTCTGTCACAAATGTACAAAAGCATAATGGTGTTGTTGTTGTTTTAATTGCTCAACTAATAATGTTAGACCAAATTAAAATATTAGCATTTATATTTTACTTACACATTTTGGATCACACTCTGCCTTTCCCCATCCCATCATCCACTGTTGGATTGAGACTGTGAATCCTTCAGACACAGCAATCCAACTTTTCTCTATATAACCATTGCCAATCATCGTGCATTCTTGGAATATACAGAATTATGAGGGCTTCTCTACACGCGGCATTTATTGTGAGCTCATGATTCTTTACTCACAGTAGTTTGCAAGGGCTCTACATGACGTTGTCGGCCTCCGGGGCCTCTCCCATGTTTTGTAGCCATTTTTGCAGTTTTTTTAATGAGGATAATCAGCTTGCTTTTAGCTATCACGCTAAAAAAAAGCCCATATATTTCCAGAACTGTGCTATACCGCACCGCCACCTTGTGGTTGTGTAATAGAACATGTAGGAAGGCAGAAAAAGAAAAACCCTGGAAAAACCCTCATGTAAATGATGCGCTCTTACTCCCGCAAAGAAAACCTCAGTGAAGTGTCGGGTTCAACATTTGGGGCCTTCCTCTGACTGCCACCTCCACATGAGGCTCGGAGGGTGGCAACAAGGGGGAGGGCCTCTGTGGTAGCCCCCCAACTGTGGAACAAGCTCCCCCCTGAGGCCTGCCTGGCACCAACTCCATTATCTTTTCGGCGCCAGGTTAAGACTGCCCTCTGCGTTGAGGCTTTTAATAATTAAATGGTATTGCGTATGCCATTGCGTATGCCAAATGGTATGCAGCAGGGTGGTAAAATTTTTTAGCAGTCATGTTTTAACTTGTCAGTGATATTTTTTAAAATTGGTTTTAAATTTTTATAATGTTTTATTGTTTATATATATATATTTTAGGTCAGTATCTTTATTAAATTTTGAATTTTTCACATCTTACAACTACTAATGAATACAACAACAAAAAAATACAACATAAACATTGTACACCCCCCCACCTCTTGGGACCAAGTTATATTTCTCACCCCAATTTTGTGTGTGTGTGTGTGTATATATATACAAGCTATTATTCTATATTCCAAAAATATAACAAATCTTGACAAATCCCCTCCCCTTTAATCGACTGTTTGTACACTGCCCAGAGAGCTTCGGCTATTGGGCGGTATAGAAGATGAATAAGTAAATAAATAAATAAACGCCTCATGTAGAGAAGCCCTAAGGGAAAAGAAGTAAACTTTTCCCTCCTCATTCCTTTTTCCTTGTGTGTTGTGTTCTTTTAGAGTGTAAACCTGTGGGCAGGGACTGTCTTGTATTACTGATTATATGTAAGCTGCTTCAGTGCTTGTTTCCAGAATGAGCTCGCACAGAAGGGAGCTCCACTGACCTGTCCCAGTCTGGAAATAAGCATTTCCACTTGTTTCTGGGGTTATTTTTTGAAGCGCAAAAGCCCAGTTCTGTAAGCAGTGGGTCCTGCGAGTACGATGGAACCAGCAGAACAACCCTGTTGGTTACTTCGCCTAATTGATTACTTCTGTTTATTAAAGTCAAATGTATCTGTTGTTGCTGTAATATTCCTCTACCAGTTGAAGATTTTACTATCACTTTCTAAAACCCTAGGTCACCACTAAGGGGAAAGCTGCACATTATGATAACCAGTGGGGGTCACTGCCGAAAGCTGCACTGCCGATCTTTCCATCGGTATCTGTAACATGCAGTTAAATTTACCAGTGTGCTGATATCGCAACAGTACACATCTCCTTGCCCCACTCTGCATCACTGACTGTTGTTGACAGGGGTGCGCAAATACATTGCAGCATCATGATGTCAATAAGAGCCGAGGGCTTCCCGTAATGTGCAGATCTGTTTGTGATGATCAAGTGTGTTCTAGTTAGCAAATGAAGATATTTGCTGATCTCAAAATTCAGCTTACTTTCCAAAATGTTGGGGCTCTTATCAAAGGTCGATAAATGTCCCACTGCTAAAAATTGCTATGGAGGAAGTATGTTTTTAGGCTAGAATGTACTAACTGCTGTACCATTGCATTATAATCAAAGTTGACACAATGCTGGTGCTATAGGCAGCTGCATGAGTGCAACCGGTTAAAAACAGGATGTTATTATTGGTATTGACATGTCCTATCTCCTGAAAAGTGGTGTTTCAACAGGCGCAGGGGGCTATTGGATCAAGTTAATCAGATTATGCTGTGTTACACTATGTGACATGTCCTGGGGCAATGTCATCTTGTGTTACTCTGGTAAAGAGATACTGCTCTTTTATCAAGCAATTAGGATGAAGTTTTTATGCCACCTTTGAGTAGCAATGGTGAGCAGTAAACACTGTCTGCAGTTGATTGCTGCTTGAAGGATAGTTTTTTTAAATTATTATTTCAAAACTGTAAACGTGTGTACTGTATATAAGTATTATGACAAAATCTCTCCATTTTTTTTTTTTTTTTAGGGATGTGAGATACGGTATGTTTGGAGAAATAGAAAAGATAACCAAATGAGAAAGAACTGGGTTACAGAAGTTAGAATGTATTTACTCTCAGGTCCAACTGTGTGGTTTTCATGTCTATTTTATTGTGTGTGTTTTTGGAACACACACAAAATTAGCATAAGGTGCAAAAATATTCCAGAAAGGTATAGTATATGGAGTGTGAAGAGACAATGGCACTTATTTGGTTTATGGAAATTAGAAACGTAGCAGAAGGGATCTTTAGTAATCTTCTTAGGTGGAAATGCTTAGTGGTAGAAGCCTAACTATTTATGCATTTTCAGGCATAGAATGGTCATTATCACTCCTCTATGGTTTTTCTAAGCTTCTTGCTTAAATAGTACATTATGAAAATGAGCTGCTACCATTGGAAGGTAGGATAAAATTATGCCTCTATTCTGACCCTTGGGGTGATTTTATCAGGACAGTGACACTTGATAAGAAACAGTCTTAAATTATTGCATTATGTGATATTATAAAAGGAGCCCTTTGTATCCAGCTATTCTGTCTAATGATCTTTAATATTATTTCCTATTGATATGTTCGTCATGGAAATTCATTTTTTTAAAAAAAGATCTGCACAAAGGAAAAAAAAGTGAACATCATTGCATAGGTAGAGATATCTGCTGATTTTAGAGTAAAATTACTGGTGCATGGTATAGAATGTAACCTTTTGGTTATATTCTGCAGTAAAAGGAATGGGTTAGAGAGGTTTTTATGTAAATTAGTAATGCTCTGTGTTGGAAGCCTAATTGTACTTTTTATTGTTAGACAAGTCAATACTGCTTTAATACACATTTTATAAGCTCCTTGCTAAAATTGTATATGAAAGGGATTAGTTCCCATAGATGAAAGGCATAATCTTAACAATGAGGCCACGTAAGCAGAATGGTTGAAGTACTGATAAAGGATTTGTTAGCTCCAACACAGAGTAAGTCTTATTAGTCTTATTAGTCACCACTATTTGACCTACTGCTGTTCATTGTATGAGCTACATATATACAGGCTGAGTGACGGAATGGAGGGCAGCCAGATGCAATTCTTCTTATTGTGCCATCATTACAGTAAACAGATAGAAATTATGTGCACAAAAGGGAATGGGATGTGCGGAAAATACTTACATGGAAATCCTTCCTGTAGTTTCCCAAATGGACAAAGAAAGGTGCAAACTTTTATGAGGGTGGTGAAGGAAAGCATCATGGGGGAAACTGGAAGGAGGTCAGAGTTTGGGCATGGCTTTCTGTCTTTCTTGATCGAAATCTTCCCACTTACTCTGCAGTGCTCATTATCACAAATGAGGAAATTCAGAGGGGGCTCTGATTCCGCAAAATGAAATGCAAAAGAATTTTTTAAAAATTCTTCTTTTCATATAGTTATATGCGCACGCACACACACACACACACACACACACACACACACACACACCCATCCCATTTGTTTTGTTTTCCATTCTTTCCCCCACCTTCCTTTAAAATTATGTTGCAGATATAATTTATTTCCTCTTGAGGTGACAATGGAGAATGTGAGAGTTAGCTTTTGACAGAAGAATTATAAGAGGGGGGAGCCTAATCCTATAAAGCAGGAAAATACAGTAGAATAGAAGAAAATTAACTCATAAGAACTCCTGGGTGTTTTCTAGCCTGAAAGACTCAAGCCAAGACAAAGGCTGGTTGAGTGGCAGTGGATATAATCATGGCCTTGGTGTAATGATTCATTTCAATAAATGCAGCCCATCTACTACTAAGGGTCTGTTCCAACCTTTGCAGACTGATAAAGTCTTTATCTTCTTCTTCATAGCCTACTACTACAACACAGCTATAGCCAAAGGACTAAGAAGCTTAATCCAGTTTCCAAATATATGGGGGTTCTGTATCACATCTGGCAAATGTTTCAGATCAGTGTATCTGCAAGTGGTGCTAGCTGATTCATACTTGCGAAAACAAGCACAGTTGTTTGCCATGCCACATCATCACTGTAAAGCAGAAGTGAATACATTCGATGATGATGATGATGATGATGATGATGATGATGACAATGACGACGACGATGATGATGATGATGATGATGATGATGACGACAGTGTGCCACACATCACTAAAATAGCTTTTTATGGGCAGGAAGGCTAGTAGACAGTTTTTGTGGGCTAGTTGACTTTTGAAGATTTATTTGCAAGGCTGGTAAGCATGTTTTAACAAAACCAATTTATAGAAGTGTTTCATGTTTCCCTTTGCAAAATTCTCAGCTGGTTGGAAAAAAACAAAACAGAGCTTTATTAAGACAGAACAGAAACCTTGCATGCAAAACCCAGCATAGTTTGATCAGGGCCTGTATATTTCTTTTGTTACAAATTACAGTGACCTGGTCTGCATATAACACTAACCCATGGTTTATTTAAACCATGGTTTTGTTGTCCTATACAGTGTTCAGCTGGCAGGTGATCAAACACACCATAGTTCATTTTCTCAGGCCCTGGGCTATTTGTTTCCTTCTCCTTTGCCTGCTCCCTCCCTGTATCCCAAATGTTTTTGTGGCACTGCAATATTGGCATGTAAAGAGGCTGGGGGTTTTGACTGCTCTTGCTTGCTGCCTGGCAAAACAACCCATGAACAACCCATGATTCTCAGTTTGCACTTAACAACAACCCATGATTTAGACACCCCAGAGTTCACAACCCAACAACAGACCATGGGTTTTCCTCATGGGTTGTTTGTGGTTAACAACCTATAGTTAACCCATAGACCTGGTTTGCATGTAATGGCAGCAAATCATGGGTTAATTAACCTATCATTTGACACAGCAAGTGCTGGGCATGTTCCACAGCCATTTTGAATATTCAACCACCGATCAGGCTAATCGGGGGTTGCTACGTGACATCCGCCTGGACACTATGGCCAGGTTTACATGTAATGACAACCCAGTATGGGTTGAATATGGGCTGGCTTGTCGTTACATACAAATCCTGCACTATGGTTTAACTATGGGTTGTTAAACACAAACAACCCAGGAAGAGAACCCATGTTTTGTTGTTGGGTTGTGAACTCTGGGTTCTTCGTAGTGCAGGATTCGCTTGTAATGACAACCCACAATTCAACAATAACCCATGATTCAATGACAACTGATACTCAACCCATACTCCAGGTTGTTGTTACGTGCAAACCAGGTCATTGAATCTTGCTATATTTATTTTATGTTATTATTTATTTATTATATTTATATCCCACCTTTTTTCCTGCAAGGAACCCAAGGCGGCTTCCATAATCGTCCTCTTCCTCTCCATTTTATCCTCACAACAACCCTGTGAGGTAGGTTAGCCTGAGAGCCAGTGACTGGCCCAAAGTCACCCAGTGAGTTGCATGGCTGAGCAGGGAATAGAACCCGGATCTCCCGAGTCCCAGTCCAACACTCTTACCATTACGCTACACTGGCTCAGTCAGTATTAACATTATTTGTACTGTTGTTAATCTTTGGTTATACTTTTGAGAATTGCTGTAATTTTACTTGAAATTAATTTGCAAAAATACACATGCTCTTAGTTTCATTTTGCACCCATTTATGTCTAAAGATGTGATATCCTGTTTGTCAAGGGATGAGGAATCCCACACAATTCTTAAGTTCCATGAAGTGGAGATTCTAGCAAGGAGCCAAATAACAATTCAGTGTTATAATTCCCAAACTGTCTTCATGTTCCTGCACCAACCCTGCAGCACAGCTCTTCCACTAGCACTGGATACTACCAGTATTACACTGCAGTCACAGAGAGGCATGTGAGTTTGCATGTCACAACAACCCACCCTGGGAATAACCCACGGTGGGTTGGTTGTTGTGCAAACAACCTACGGTGCGCCCGACAGATGATCAGGCTCACCGTGGGTTGTTCGCCTTCTCCCTCCCCCTCCTTTCCCCTCGGTCCTCCCGCAGGTATCCCAAGGGCCCCCATTGCAGGGCCGACTTGTCTGTCCCCATCTGTGATCACGAACACTTTTTGCTCACCGCAGCTTTTTTGTCCCTTTAACCACTTTTTCCTCGGAGATTGCAATCTCTGACTTCATTTTATTTTTTCATTTCATGAAAAAATAAAATGAATGACTTGACAGACAGTGTTTGCGATCTCCGTTTAGAAAGCCACTGGAAGCCCCTTTAAAGTGCCCAAGCAGCACATTAAATGGGGCCGTTAGTGGTAGGCAAACAATTTTTTTTTAAATTTGCATCCACAATGTGTGATATTTTTTCTTTAAAAAAACAATTAGCCACACTTGCACATCAGTGGAGATGCGCATTCCCACAAGTGTGGAAATTGGAAGCCTTGGCTGGGTCAATGTCCTGGAGGGTATCTGCTGCCGAAGTGCAGCAGATACCAACCCTGAACATTGACCCAAAGAGGCTCAAACAGGGTTTTTCTTTCCTTTGCTTTCTCTTTCTCTTGACAGCTGTCAAAAGGCGAGCTGTCAAGGGGAAGAAAAGGCATGAGGGATCATTGCTCGCAAAATGGGGGTGGTGAGATTTACATTCTCTTCATGGCAAGATCCTCATCTTTTTCTTTCTTGTCCTGACTGTCCTCAGGGTACTTTGCTCGGCAAAGTGCAGAAGTCCATCCCACCCCACTTTTTTGGGGAAAAGGGGTTTTGACAGGGCAATCGGTGTTTTTTGACAGGGACAAGTTAGCTGTCAAAACTCCTTTCCCCCTGAAAAGAGGTGGGATGCACTTTTGCACTTTCCCATTTTGCCGCTCTCGCCAAGCGGCTCGCTGTCCGATTCCTGGTACCAACAACTGGGTCAGTCACCCAGGTTCGGATGACAAGACAACCCACTGTGGGTCCAACAATCCCTATGGGTTGTCAGGTTGGCTTGTTGCCTTCAAACAAGCCATCCTATGCGATACGGTCCAGGTTTGTACAACATGACAACCCACCGTGACTGGTCACCTATGATGGGTTGTCATGTCGTGCAAACCCAGTCAATCCATTTCTAAAGGCAACTGATGCTGCGGTGTGAGGAATTGGGTATTTCAGAAGAAAATCAGCCTGTGGCTCACGCTGGCTCAGCTTGTCTGAGTGTGGAAAGCTAAGCAGGGTCAGGCCTGGTTATTACTTGGATGGGAGACCCCTCCTCTAGTTTCCTGCATTGAGCAGGGGGTTGGACTCGATGGCCTTGTAGGCCCCTTCCAGCTCTATGATCTATGAATCTATGAATATTGTAAACAGCTTGTCCATGGCAAGAGAAATTTCAAATTTGAGATCTTCAGGGGAGGCTCTTTTCTCAGTCCAACCGTAATCGGAGGCATGTTTGCTGTGGATGCAAGAAAGGCCCTTCTCATGGCCACTCCCAGACTCTGGAATTTGCCACTGAGGGACACAAGGTTGGCTCATTCTCTGTTCTCCTTCTATTAGCAGGCAAAGGTGTTTTTGTTCAGGCAGGCCTTTGCCATGTAAGCTGGTCTGTTGCTGAAGGGGGTTCTATTGGGTTGAGTGCTGTTTATTTCATTTATTGTTGTGTTTTTAATTGTGTTTTAGTTTATTGGCTTTTATGTTATGTTTTAGTTAAGTTTTTGTTTTAATCTCAGTTTTATTATTGTTAGCTGTGCTGAGAGCCCTTTTTGGTGGAAAGGCAGGATATAAATTTAATAAAACAAACACATGTATTATAACTCCATTGTTTAAGCCAGAAACAATGTAATTAAAGACATTTGTTTACCATTTACATTCTAAATATGCAACTCTTTAAAGCCCTGGTTTTAAATTCACTTACTTCTTCAGCCTCTTCTTGAAGAGTTTGAGCTTTGTTATTCATCACCTTCTTTATACTGTATGCTATGTACGCCTCTTATTGGAAAATCGTTCATCATGTGTTTCATGTCATGAACTATTCAGCTGTTTTTTTGTTCGCATTTGTAATTTATTTTACATTGATTTTTAGAATATGCTTATATAAAAGCTTAATGAAGACAAATATATGCTTAAAATTCTTATTAATTAGATCAGCAGTATTAAAGTATTTGCTACATAAAAATATAAAAACGAGCCTAATATTAATGATAGTACAAAGCTGAAATAAAACCATGTTATCTTCTAACATTGCAAAACCTTGAATAGCGCATTCAGTGACTAGTGTGGGCACATTGGCTTCAGCACTACTCCAATATGTAGCCATTAAATTGACTCCTCAGACTGTGAGTTCAATTTAAGTAGGTATGTATTTTTCTCTGAAGGAGCAACTATAAAACTATGTATTTAACTTCACCAATGATCCATAGACCACAGTTTGAGAACTTCTGTTCTGTTATGCTCACACATGTCTAGATCGGGCATGTGGAGATGAGATCCAGTGTATAAGCATGAGTGCCTGGTGGCAAGTACACAGATCTTTAGATCTTGGTCATTACTTTTTAGAAATGGATCATGGTCTGAGGGCACATAATGCAGCTACTTTGCTGAAGCTAAGCAGGTCTGGGTCTGATCAATGTGTGGATGGGAGACCAATGGGAATCCCATATGTGCCCTTTTGAGTTCCATGGTGGAAGAAGGGTGGGATATAAATGTACTCAATAAATGTAAAATTAAAAAGTAACAAAAGGTTTTGGTCTGATGCAGGAGAGCTCTTCTGATGTTCTATCCTGAAGATTTGGTAGAAACTCTGCTATGCCAGTGGATCACCAGATATGCCACTGCCAGGGCAGATATAGTGGCAGAACAGCTGAACCAGGGCAGAATCATGGGCAGAACATTATTATCGCCTTCATTTATATACAGCCTTATTTGATAAAAAGCCATCAAGGTAGTGAACAACACTTTAGAACAATAAAACCTCAGAAGCATAAAAAGAACATTAAAAACTGCAATACGTTAAAACAACTACATAATTTAAAAGGCTATTTTTTTTAAAGTGTCTTCACACCCTTTTTAAGAGCCAAGAGAGTGGGGTACCAATCATAGTTTCTGAGTGAATGCATTCCACTGTTTGAGAGAAACTCAGGAGAAAGCCCTTGCACACATGCCCAACAAATGGGCCTCTGCAGGTAATGGTGTCCTCAAGAGGGCCTGTCCTGCAGATCTTAGTAAACGGGCAGGTTCATAATGAGGCAGGTGGCCCCTCAGGGAACATGGATGGCGCAGGCAAGGAGCACACTTCCTATACCCCTTCATTCCATAGCCACACCCCATTGATGGCACAAATTTACATCAGCCCCAGAAGACCTGACACACAAATATCCCGCCCATTGACTTCAGGGGGAGAGGGGAAAATTTAAAAATAGCCACCCCGATGTTGATGACTGCCCCACCCACATTGCCATGACACAGCAAAAGATATGATGTAACTCAGCACCCAATCACAGCACACCACCACCAGTATATAAACGGCACTCAGGTGACAGGGTGTGTGTGGCATGGGGCTTTAACTTGCTTGCCCCACGTCGAGCATGCTTATCGCTTACAAGGAAAGGAACAGGGAGTGATGGGAAACAGGGAGCAAGGGCTCTTCTAACATAAAAGGAGCACTCCGCACAAAACAGACTTGCCTCAGAACACACGTGGGAACTTGAGCACGTTGCGAACCTTTCGCTGCCTAACAGGCACCACCACAACTTTGGACTCCAAACAGAAACACCCAACATCAAATTCCAGTCCAACAACTGGAGGTGCCAGAACACAGAAGGGCCAATGCGTGCTGCGATGTATAACTGCTGCAACAATCTCACATGTCCCCATACCCAACCCCTTTGCCATACGTAAAAACTGAGTCTTGACAGTATATGGTTCTAACACTCTTTCCTCCCAACAGCAGGGATCAGAGTCATGCACGCAGGGGAGGCCTTCATCCCCATGTGCAGTTAAGCAAAGGCCAGCCACCCCACTCCAACCATTGCCACTATGGCCAAACACTCATGAGCCCATTTCCTTTGCAGGATCGTAACCCAGATGCATGGAGCAGAACAAACTAGTTCACCCAGCTAAAGCAAAGATGGGGAACTTGTGGCCCTCCAGATGTTTTGGCCTGCAATTCCCATCAGCCCTAGCCAGCATAGCTAATTGGTGAGGGATCATGAGAGTTGTAGGCCAAAACATCTGGAGGGCCACATGTTGCCCACTCCTGCAGCCCGTGTGCTCCTGGGGGTTGACTGGGGATTGAGGCTAGGAAAGTGGGGAAGAAAAATGCCCTGTGATGGGTCTGCCAAAAAGAGGGGGGAGGGGAAAGTATTTCTCCTTTGGTTCAATCTTTAACCCTTGTGCCAGGAGGGCTGTGTGTGCTCTTTGCAGGGGTCCTGCCCAGGGAGCTGTGTGGGTGCTGCGTTGTGTCCTCTTCTTCCTCTCTTTTGTGTGTTCTGGTCATTAAACGATGGTTGTGAGCATTGCAGGCTGGTGGCGCCAGTGTCAGTGGGGCGGTGTATATCCACTCCGGGTTTCAGGCTGAACTTTTAAGGAGCTGTCCATGGTGCTGAACCACATCCCCAAACTAGGTCCCGCGCCGTGGATAGCTCCTTTAAAGCTAAGACTGAAACCCAGAGTGGATACACCGCACCACTGATATTGGAGCCCACCAGCCACTGCTGGTTGTGAGTAGCATAAGGGAACAGCGAGACCCCTTCCTGGGAGGATGACTAGGGAATGGCTGCAGCAGGGTCATTGCAGGCTGAGCTTCTAGGGCTGATGGGGTGGGCGTGAGGTGTGCTGTGTGTGTACTGATGCAGGATGTGTGCTGAGAGCCTGTTCCCATTTTCATTAGTGCATTGACTGATTGGTGGGCACTGGGGAATTTCTAGGGATGCTGTGGATGCTTCTGCCATTTTTGTATTTTGTGGTTGTGTGTGTGTGTGTGTGTGTGTGTGTGTGTGTCCCCTTCCTGTGCTGACCACTCACTGAATACTCTGGACATTACACCAGCATAGTGGAGGCATATCTTCCATCTTGGAGCATAATGTAGTATAGGATTGCTTTGCCCATAATGTTCTAATAGTTGGTGCTCAGCTGGTGGTCCGTGGCCGGCCTAGCATTTGAACACTACAGTGTTCTGCCAGCAGAAAATCTAATAAGTCCAAGGCATTATTAAGCAGTTAAAAAAAAAAAAAATCACAGCCCACACTGTTCTACCAGTTTCTTGTAAACAGATTGCTCTCTGTGTGTAACATCATTTCACTTTTTGTTTGTTTCCTGAATCTCTAAAAGCTATCCAGATGTATATTATTGTTGTGTTAAGTGTCTTGAAGAGAAAAAAAATGTCTAAGGTGTGTTGCATAAAGGAAAAGAAAATCCTCTTCTTTTTTCCTCCAGGACATCATACTTTTGAAAATACACTTCTTAAGGCTGTATTTGCAGTTAAGTATAATTATGTGATTATGTACTAAGGATGGTGTGTCATCTTAATTTTAATACTGTGTTAAAAATGTTCAATATTCTCACAAAAATTGTTTTCATGTGCTTTGCCAGCATGCCTTCAATGGACCTCCCCCCCCCCCATTTTCTCCTTCTTGCCTGCCTTTTCCTCCATCTTTCGTTTTTATTGTACAAGAACCTGCTGTCAACTCTATTGACTTTCCCCCCTTTAAATTGGATACTCACGGAATAATGGACAATGTTTCTTCAGCTGACGACATATGTTGATCTGAAAGACTAGGGCAGGCGGTGTGACAATGAAGGTGTTTTAAAAAAACCCACTCTTTTCCCCAGTTAGGGGAAAAAAATGGGGCATAGAGCTGAACAACCCATAAACGTGGAAGTCTTTATATGATGTTGTTCACCAGAGACTTGTCAATAGACTGAGCCATATTGGTTCTGGCAGTCTTTCTATTGGGACAATATTTGCCTTGAAGTACTATCTTTTCCCTTTTTTCAATGTCAGCCTGAAGGCTCTTAGACAACATATGTTCATTTCATGTCATAGAGATATTGCTTCTGGTATTGCAAATGCATTACCACATTGAGCTTTTTTGTAAAACAGATGGTACATATTAAGGTCTCGGTTTCTTAGACGATTTCTGCAACAATTGCACTGCATTCTTCACATTGACAAAAACATCATCAGCACCACACAGTGCAGCACTAGATTATGTCAGAATGGTAAATGAAGGCCCACAGGAGAAAGATCTATAGAGGTGAATGAGCCTCTTTAGAAAACCCGAAAGACAGTGTTAATCAGTTATAGTAGATGCTTTCTTGCACATTAAGGCAATAGTCCCGAGAAGTGATCCGTTTAGCTAGAACATGGCAAACAGTGAAGTTATCTTGATTGGGTAGGACGGCGAAGGAGTTTAGGGTCATCTAGTCCAATCCCTGAAGACTGCACTCAAACCTGATCAGACTAACATACACAATGTGGGCCTATAATCTGTGCATATAATCTGGGTTGAAGACACAAACAGACAGCTGTAGACGAAAGACAAATGACGTCGCAATTGCATACATACTACTGGATAAATTCAGTAGCGACACCTATACAGCACAATTCGCAGGGGAAAGAGGGTAGCTGAGAGTGTAGTGCCAGGTGTTGGGGCTTCTGCAGTTTCCCCACACCACCACCACAACTGCCAGTCAGAGGAGGACAGTAGAGCCAGTTTTAGTAGAGGCAGCACCACCATAGTCCACAATCCGCTTGGTCATAAGAATCAGATTATTTCTGAGAGCCAGTCCTGTACCACTGCCAGCTGTAAAACTCTTAGCCCTGTTACACTCCTGCAGTCTGGGTAACGTGTTGACGAGGGATGCCACCAGGCAAGATGCACTGGGGTTAGTCTGATCTGGATAGTGGTTTGTGGGCTAACACTATATTAGAAGATGGCCTCGGCTCTGCTGCCGGCGATATCCCAGGGGACACTGTGGGGAGGCATGAGGCTCCTCTCTTTGACAGCTGCGTCGCAAGCTGATTTCAGCTCGCGGCGGCTGTCAAAGACTCCCCATTGCGCAAAGAGGGCTAGTGCCCTGAAGCGCAATGGGGAAGGGGGAGCCTCTCGCCTCCTCCTTGAGGAGGTCTCCTCTCAGGCAGGAGGCGGGAGTGCCGGTTCCACTCTCTGCAACTGCTCCATGAACACAGCAGCCATGGAGAGTGGATCACAGCCTCCCGCCGGAGAAGTTTACTCTCAGGGTAAACCATTCCTGCTGCAGGCGGTAACGAAGTCCCCCCACCTTCAGCGGGTAAACCTCTCTGGCGGCAGACTGGGGTGGCAGGAAGTGCCCGCGCACTCCGCCCTTTGCTTTCCCTGTGTTCTCTGGGGAAAGTAAAGGGCAGAGTGGGCAGCGGCCGGGTGCCTCCCGTTGGTGCAGAGGTTTACCTGCTGAAGCCGGGTAAAACTCTCTGGCGGTGGAAAGGGCTGGAGCTTGCTCCTGTCCTGTGCGCACCCGTGCCAGTGACAGGAGCAGGCTGCACCTCGCCCCATTCCTGGAGAGATTTCCCTGCTGCAGCCTGGGACGCGGTCCCCGGCTGCAGCAGGAAAACCTCTCCAGCAGTGGAGCGGGGCAGCAGGAAGCACCCCACACACACACACACACACTCTGGCCTTTGCTTTCCTGGGTGGGGAAAGTGTAGGGCAGAGTGGGTGGGTGCTTCCCACCTCCCTGCTCCACCACCAGAAAGGTTTACCTGCTGGAGGTGGTGATGCAGTCCCTTCCTCCAGCATGTAAACCTCTCCAGTGGAGCGGGTGGTGGGAAGCCCTGCCTTCTCCGCCCCTTTCTTTTCTGGGCTCTCCTAGGAAAGTAAAGGGCGGAGAAGGCAGGCACTTCTCTCACTCGCCGGAGCGGCAGCCCCAAGGACAGAGGGAAGCACCTCTGTCCCTGCAGCTGCTCGGCCTTCGGAGCAGCCACAGGGATCAGAGCACAGCCAGCCTCCCCCTGGGAGAAAACCTTTCAGGCTGGAGGCTGTGATTTGATCCCTGCGGCTGGGAGCAGATCGCCACCTCCCGCCTTCTCTTCCAGAGGTCTACTCTGGAGGAGGAGGCGGGGATGCTGATCCACTTCCCGAGGAAGGAGAAAGATGCCCCTGACAGCTGCCTCCTAGCGCTGTTTCGGAACTTTGGAGGCAGCGATCAGCCGCGCGCTGCAGCCAGCCGCTGAGCAAGAGCGGCACTGTCCGCTCTTGCCAAACAGCTCGCCGGTTCTGTTGCATGTTCCATGATGGGTCGTGTTGTCCCGGTTCGGATGACACGATGAGCCATTGTGGTACAAAGAAGCCCTCGAACAGACCATTGTGACTTATTGTTGTTCAAAACAACGATAAGTCACAATGGTCGGTCACAACGACTGGGATTCGAACGACACGCCCAACAAGCAATGGTGAGTCACCAGTATTGCTTATCGTGTGTCATCGAAACCCAATAATTGATTAAGCATTTTCAAAAAATGGTTCTGTGAATTGGTTAAGAGAGGCATGTGAGCCTTATGAGCCAAAGTTTAACTTACTTCATTGCTGTTTTTGCTACAGCTATGAGAATGTGTACAGGTTTAAAGCCGTTTTTTTTTTGCAAGTTGTTGGTGTAAGGAGAAATTAATGGGGCTGTTTCTTGCCCTCTCTTTGAAGGTGAGCCTTCCAGTGTAACAGCAAGGAATGGACTGTAAGATCCAGTGGGAAGGGCAAACCCTGCCTCGGAAGTGTGCCTCATGAACCATCATATCTGTACAATAGTGGTCTTTGTTTGGAAAATCCTCTGACATTTTGCAGCATTTGTACATTGTTTCCCAACAATGTTCTGGGAGACTTGGAATTGAGTGACACACTGGCGCTATAAGCTTAACATCTTTAATTGTACAGCTGACAGTACAAACAAATCCAATGAACGGCATAAATATGGTATTTAAACTGCACATAGGCTCTATTTTTTCAGTCCTTCATCCTCTATAAGTCATTGCCTTAGCTAGTCCAAAATATTTTGTCAAAACATGCTTATTTTTTAAGCATGTACCATGTTGTTCTTCTAATAATGAAAAGCCATGTGTAAATCCAACAGGACTACTTCTGTCACCGGTCTGTTCTCCTAGCATTAGCAATGGATCTAAGTTCACTGGGATCTATGTGTAGTCCCATAGTACACTGCTTTCTCACCTCTTCAATATAATCTTGGTCCTAGATATTTATTTTCTGTATACGTTATTGCTTGCTGTTGTACCACAGCATTGAAATTTTGGTCTTAAAGCCACCTAAGCTCTTAATCTTCCTTGTTTAAGTCCACACTGCATCATGGAATTCTGGTAGGCTTAAAGCCAGGCAACTACTGAGGCATTTCCACACATATGCTTTAGGTCTTGGCATGAAAAGTAATATCACATCATGATTTACTGAGACTTGTTGAAATGGTGTGATGCAAATTACCATTATCATCATCTATTACTATTATTGATATTATGAGAAATCAGATATCTTGAGAATACAGGCTTCGGTACAGATTTAGTCATGCTTATTATTTATTTATTTATTTATTTCATTTATTTCGTTTATATACTACCCAATAACCATAACTCTCTGGGCAGTTTATAACAATTCACAAAAACACTGGCTTCCCTGTGGCCCTGCTTTCCCTCTCATCTCCCAGGGTGGGGGCAGGGCAGTCCAACTGGAGCAGGCCCTGATGTTGCCTTTGCCTGCTCCTGTCTCCCTCACTCCTTCTTCTTTCCCACAGGGCTAACTGTTGATGTCAGTTAGAGTAGACCCATTCTGGATCCAACCCATAAAATTATCATTTATATAAATGTACTGGGATGATAATACTGAAAATGTCCTAGTTTAGGTCTTATGATTTTAACATCAGGATTTGGATGTAATGTAACTGCAATATTAAACTCGATTTTATACCTACACAGTCATGATGGAAGAGGTGCTTGGCTAAGGTACGGTGTGGATAAGATGTCTTCTTCAGAATGTTTAATGGATCTAAACTAGAGATTGGGGAGAATTAGAGTGTGTGGTATGAAGGCATGTGGGTTAAAGACAGGCTCTGAAGGTTAGGTAGTCTTCTCATACAACAGTTGGGCTAGTGTAGTGATCTTCTTCTGTAGACAAGCCAGGCCACAGCTGATTTCCCATCAACTGACAGTCAGCGTGGTGTAGTGGTTAGGATGTTGGACTGGGACTTGGGAGACCCAGGTTCTAGTCTCCACTCAACCATGAAGCTTACTGGGTGACTTTGAGCCAGTCACTGACTCTCAGTATAACCTAGCTCACAGGGTTGTTGTGAAGATAAAATGGAGAGGGGAGGAAGAGGAGGGAAAGGCAAGATTTAAATGAAATAAAAAAAGTAGGAGTAAAAAATGACAACATAACACTGTATTTAACAAGACTGATAGAATTTATTTATTGCTCTAAATTCTGCCACTTGCCTTGTTTGCACCTTGCTCCCCATCTCATCACCTCTTATCTTACACTCTTCTAGAATGCCAACTACTTGTGCACTTCTAGGGCAGCCATCTGGCCTATTTTACACAGACAGCTCTATTTGAAGGATCCAAGATTGGTTTAAAGATAAAAGAACTACAAGGGTGAGGAGGGACCTGGAAGTTGCCCATCCATAGTCTGTGGACAGCAGACTGAACAAGCACACAACAAGTCATCTGGTCACAGTCTTCCCCACTACAGTGAAATGTATTGTATTTCTGTTTAAATTATAGAATGTATTTCTACTTTTGCATCTATACATATACATTTATTTTTATTTATTTAATTGATTTATATACCATTTACCATACTTAAAAACAAACAAACGAAAGCAGTTTACAAAATCGGACATTAAAATACAACATCACAATAAATATAAATACTCCTGTTAAAATATTTAAAACCAAAACCTCAAAACACAACACTTAATAAACAAATTAGCACCTGCAATGTTTATGCAAATCTACAACCTATTTTGTTCTCTTTTTTTGAGGGGTGTGTGTGATACGTGGGTGGCCACCCTAGTAGCTGGATGTCTATTTTCTTCAGACTTGGAGGAACTGATTCAGATGAATTCCATTTTCATTCAGAACGCTTCATAGATTTCATAGATCATAGAGTTGGAAGGAGCCTACAAGACTATCGAGTCCAACCCATTGTGTGATGCAGGAAACTAGAGGAGGGGGTCTCCCATCCAAGTAATAACCAGGCCTGACCCTGCTTAGCTTTCCACACTCAGACAAGCTGAGCCAGCGTGTGTGTGGGAGGGAGGGAGGGAGGGAGGGAAGGAAGGATGTGGAAAGGACTTATCTCAAGAGATTCATAGCCTTTGGGCTGTTGCATATCCCTCGCAGAAACTCCTTAGATGGCAAGGACAATGATACAGTGGAATAGCTAGGGAATGAGACCAGCAATGCTCATGAAAGGAGGAGAGTGTCCATATGTTCCACTTCCATAAGTGCTCTTTTTCTCCAGATGAAAAGGAAACAATAATTTTGAGCCTTTTTTTTTTAAAGTTGTTGGTGTAAGGAGAAATTAGAAAAGATGATGTTGAGCATTTATCTGTATGAGCACTTATTGGTAGCATCTTCAAATGTACATAGTATTGATCATCATCATCATCATCATCATCATCATCAACATCATCATCACCATCATCATCATCATCATCATCATCATCATCATCATCATCACACCCAGTGGTTCCCAAACTGTGAGGTTGGCCTTCCTAAGGGAGGCAGTTGTTAAGGGAGGTGATAATGCTTATGCTAGGGATTTAGTGTGCCATGCTTAGGCTCCAGAGGCAGGGTGCTGGGTTTCCTCAGTCAATTGGATGTGCAGGCGTTATGGTCATTTGTCAAAATTGACTGTATGCTGTGGCTCCATGGCTTTCAAATTGTGTTCTGGGGAACCCTTGGGTTCTTTCAAACTTAAAAGGGGTTCTGCAGTGAGAAATAATGGTAGAAAACTATCCATGAAAGATGACTTGCCACCATTTTTCTCTACAAAGTGCCAGGTGTGTTCTAGGTAACCCTCTCAGCTTACCCAGGACAACAGTGAGACCCACCACATCTCATTGGCCTAGTTTGTGCCCCACATGACCTTGAATGTGTACCCAAGAACAGGGCCCAGAATCCTCTGCAACACATTGGGCTGTAACTGTAGTCGTGTACATGTATTCCTGGGAACAATTCAGCATGCTTCAAGATTTCAGCAGGAACCCCTGAAGAAGCAAAAAGTCCATGACTTTCAAACAATTCCCATTGAATTCAGTGGGACTTAAATCTGAGTAAGCATGCGTAGTAGGATTGCACTGCTTCTGTGAAAGATATTCAGGGGTTCCTTGGTTTAAAAAAGATGGTGTGAAAAAAGTTCCATAAAGACAGAAAGCAAACCAGCCTTCCTCAGCATGGGGCCCTCCAGATGTTTTGGAACTACAACTCCCAGTATTCCTGACCATTGGCCATGCTGGCTGGGGCTGATGGGAGATGAAGTCCAAAACATCTGGAGGGCACCAAGTTGGGGAAAGCTGTAATAAATTATAAATTGCTTTTCATTTTCATGAAACCTATATGAAATCTGTAGCATTAAGAAAAAACTGAACTTGGAGGAAACTCCCCCTTTCTTCACAGAGAGACAGAATTGTGTTTATAGCAAGATTAAGGGCCGCTTCACATGTTAGGCAGCAAAAAATGTTGGTATGTACACATAGCTGTGGCCAATCCTGGCTTTCTGGAGCATGTAACACACATAGTCAGAAATGCGTGTTTGCTGCATGTGCACATTCCAGTTGTATTGATACATGTTACCCACATTATGATGAATTGACAAGCTTTGATATTTCAAATGTGACAAAACAGTGTCAGTAAATTGTTTTCATCCCTTTCGTTGCTATCGTCAAATTGGCATTTCCTTATTTATGCCTGAGTTAAGTCGCATTGATTTCAATGAATGTATGTCACAAAGAGACATACATTCTTTGTGGCAAGACCTGGGGCGGCTCCATATGTTAGGCGGTGACTAATGAGATTTAAGCATGCATGACATTCTCTGGATTGGGGCCATTATCTTCTTCTTTTCTTTTTTAAAGGATGTGGGGAAAAATTAATTTGACCTCTTCCTTTTCATATCTCAAAACCAAATGGTTTCCGTTTGGAACCAGACCAGTTACCGGTACGTTAACTGAATTTAGCACGACACAACTTTCTTAGTAATATCACTACAGTTTCTTTTTATCTAGGAAAAATGCTTTTTCAAATATAATAACTTTTTTTGCTTGCAGGCAGAATACCTTTAAGACATGGGATATACCATAATTAGAATTTAACAAGTGACTTAATCTTTCCCATATTTTAATATGCATTTTAGGTAGAACTATATTTTTTTAGTCTTTATTAATCCAGAATTCTTTCCTGTTACCATTTTATAGTACTTGCACTGAGTATTGACTAGAGGCTGGTAGCAGTAAAGGTAACCCTTAAGAAAAGGACTTTCATAGGTGAAGGTTAAGATCCTATATTCAGCAGTGTGGGCCAAATTGATATTAGTTTAATAACCTGTAAACTGTGGAAGGAAATGTAATTGTCCTACATTACAAGGGTACTCCTTCAACTGCACAGTTTATTCATATGTATAATCTAAATAATTGAGTACCTATGCATACAATAGAACATTTCCTCATATGCAAACACCATTTAATAGACGGTTATATCCAAACAGATGGATAAAAAAGATGCCTGAATATAATTGGTTTGCTTTTGATTATACTACAGATACAAATTTACTTAAACAATAAATCTGGACAAGGTAGGATTTATTGTTATATAACATTCAGATTAGAAGAGTAAAACCAGGGCTTATGTGAATTTAGTATTTTCCCCCATAATCTTTTGTTCACCCTGATGTTAACGGTAGCACTATAATAGGATCAGGCATACATCCTTTGAATGATCTTTTATTTGGGTATGGAGTACAGTAAGAGCCTATGCAGATGTAAAGAGACATTATCCCTCAATCATGAGTAAGGAATGGGAATCAGAATTGGGTTGCACACTCTGTCCTCTCAACTTCTCCCTTCTTTCATGTAAATTTCTCCCACCTGGTTAAACATGGTTAAAGCTTATTTCAGCATGAACCTTAACCATGGTTAAAGCTAACCAGCATCACCAACCAGGATTTTGAAGCCAAGGTTATAAACTGGTTTGAAAACCCTGCTTAATTTTAACCTTGGCTTAAAATCTTCTAAGGTTTAACTCAAGTGTTCTATTTTCAGCATAGCTGTTAGTAAAAATTACAGCCATATAGTCAGAGTTAAACTGGATTTTTTTTAATGCTCTGTCTGTCCATGGAGGTTCACCAAATCATGTGGAAAATGCCTCACCAGCACTGCACTTCTTCAGTACTGCTCTGGTTACTTCCCATGAAGTCCAGTAGCAGTAAATGGAGCAGGAATAACATTCAAAAGTTTTCACAGTTATGCTGTTGTGATTTCTTGGCAGCAGCTGTGCTGAAAAGAGAACAATTAAAAGGTGCTCCTCCCCATTGCCACCTGCCTAAACTCTGATGAAAGTGGTAGCCATCGGAGGGCCTACGAAGCAGATCAGAAAGATTAGTCAAGTTCTTATGGGCAAAGGTGGTCCTTTGGGTACCCTTTTGCCAAGCCATGTAGAGCTCCTGTATTCTGAACCAGTTGAAGTTTCCCAGCAGTTTCCAATGGCGATCCCAATCCCACAATCTAACACATTACAGTAATCTAACCTGTATGGTTGAAGGTGTGGTGCTGTTTGAGTTGGGAGATTTATAATCCTAATCTGTGTGCTAACAGATGCCTGGAATTCCACACACAGACCTTAACAGATCTCACCCCCCTGCGCAGCGTGTAGCGTCAGATCCAGCCTTGCCAGCCCAGCCTGCCCTTGTAATGACACTTGTTTCCAGCTTCCCCGTTGCAGATTAATCCATGGAGTCAGGAAACACTCTGGAACACCACAGGTTCTAATTCTACCTGTTTATTTACTTATCAAGTAAAGTTCTACAGAGTATACATTTCCTAGTTACAGTCCATGTGCAGAGTATAAATGCATAGCAAGCATTAAGTCCAGTGGAGTAAGTTGAGCTTCACTCCACCAGGGATGTTGAAGAGTCCTTGGTCTCGAGTCACGAGTCGAGTCACGAGTCTTTGGACCCGAGTCCTCGAGTCCAAGTCCGAGTCCTTGGTCCAAAACGGTGAGTCACGAGTCACGAGTCACTCCCAAAGCTGACTCCACGAGTCCCTATTAAAATCAATGGGGGTTTTTCCCAACAAAATAAGGCTACTTCAGATGTGTGGCTTAAATACATTCTAGGCACAAGTGCACCTTTTTATTTCAAAACTCTGCAACTGATTTTGGTCCTTCTTCTGTCTCTCCCAAGTACGCAACACATCAATCAAAATAAATCTTGACACACTGTTGGGGCTGCACTCCTGGTAGCCGTCCATAGTGGCCGAGCAGCGGCGCACCTCGCTTCCATGCGCTCTTCGCCGGCAATCACGCTCCTCTCCACTCCTTCTGGCACAGCCCAGGGATGTTGAAGAGTCCTTGGTCTCGAGTCCCGAGTCGAGTCTCGAGTCCCATTAAAAATATTGGGACTCGAGTCCGAGTCGAGTCAGAGGGGGGACTCAGTCTGACTCATGTCGAGTCCTCGAGTCCGAGTCCCCATCCCTGCACTCCACCTCAGCAAAGATGTTACATTGTTGCAGGAAGGAACAAAGTAAAAGAACCAAGAGAGAATGCAGTAAGGAAGAATAAAACGTTCTCCTTAAAATGGCTTCTGACTGAACAAGTTAACACGTCATCAAAACATACAAACCATGTGACCACCTCATTCCTTTCCCACAGATCAAGTTCCCATACAAGAATAGACCTTCTGTGTAGACATAATAGACCTGCTCAAACAGCCATGCTGTCCCTTTCATGTATAAACAATTGTGCTGCAGCTGGTAAAGTGCTACATATCACAACAATAGTAAGAGAGATACTGTAGTAAGGTTATCTCTGCCCAGGAGGAAACCACAGCTTATGCCCCAGCCTAAGCTGGTGAAAGATGTCGAATGACACAGATGCTATCTGAGCATCCGATACAAAGACTAGATGATCTGAAAACAACACCAAGCTGTTCTATTAGGGGTGAGCGCAACTCCACCCAGGATAGGCTGAATACCACCTCTTAAGGTCATTGAACCATCAGCTAACAGGTGTTTTTTTAAAAAAATATATATATATATCCCATATCTGTCTGATTTCTGATTCCATGCACATGTTCAGCACTTCATTGTCCCTCCAAGTTCAGATATAAAAAAGAAGTAGAGTTAGGTGTTGCATTTACCAGGGAGTAAACCCCACTGAACTTGCTTCCTACTAAACATACTGTATAGGATTGTGCTGTAAGGTTATTTGTTCTGGGAATGGACATCTCAATTCACTCAAAAGCCCACTTATTTATATAGTAATGCATTTAATAAACTTAAGAGAATTAGATCTCAAATAGACAAATGTCCATGTGTAGATTTTATATGTATTCAACAACACACACACAGTAGGAAAGTATGCACCACTATTCAAGCCTCATTCTAAACGTGCCAAGTTTTCTCATTTCCAACTGGTATAAGGAGAAATAGTTTCTTAACTGATTATGCCATTTGCAGTAGGCTTCATGATCCTTACTAGAATTATAGTTCAACATTCCTTGATGTTTGGTCATCTTAACAGTAGGATGGACCACAGGGGAAAAGGGGCTCCTGTTCCTTTCATATGGAAAGATGAGGGAATTTTGGCAGGTGTGGTTTACATAACAAAGGTGCACCTGCTGAAATCCCCTCTTTGACACAATTATGAACGGTGAAGGGGCCCTGTCTTTTTTCATATGGCTATTCCACTTAATTGTCGGGGAACTAACATTAAACAATACACTCAGGAATATCCAGTCAGTGAATGAGCTTTGAGACCTGCTCCCCCAAGTCCAAACTCAATTCAGTATATCATCTTGGCTCTCAAAATGTTATCCAACAATATACAGGATCATATTTATTTATTTATTTATTTATTTATTTATTATATTTATACCCCACCTTTTTTTCCTGCAAGGAACCTAGGGCGGCTTGCATTGGAAAGTATTGCCTTTGGTTGATGTCCTGGTCAACTTGGTTAACTTATTATCTCTATTATTACCAATAACAAAAATGAATCCAACACATTTGGAAAATCTGTTTGAAGGCCTTTGCTTTGGGTTGTTGTTGTTGTTGTTGTTTTACATAGTTACTTGTAAGGTACTTGAAATGATATCTCTGAACAGTTAAACATGTATTTACCGAATTTTAATGGTATTTAGTGAAACAATGGCATATGCTTTGTTTTTCCTAATTAGGCACACTGCATTAAGAATACATCTACTTTGTTGCTGAAGTTACCGTATGTACAGGTGGACATATTTTTCTGAAGCTATTTCAGGGATTTTATTACCATTAATCTTTTCTGAGGGTGTATATAATTTATCTCACCAGCCATCAGAATTCCCAGAGGGTAAATTACTCTAGAGTCTTGGTGCCCTCATACTGTATCAAATTGACCTGCTTCTTGTTTGCCATTTTTGTGTACTACATTGCTTATTTAACAAGAAACAGAATGATTGTGATTCTGAGAAGGTCCTTTGATAGTAGTTTTGACACTCTGCCTGAATAATGACCCTCATTATGGAGCCCATGGCAGGCTCTGAAAGTCCTGATTTATGAATACATCACAGAATCTGCATTAGGGCTCCCCCTACTCACTTCCTCTTGATATTGGATTAGATGGAGCCAAAGCCCTTTGAAATACAGTGGAAATGAGATAATTGCATGATTATGACAATTCAAATAACCTCTCTTTTTGGACTTAACAAAGCTCTGCCATTTAATTTTAATTATTTCCCAGGTTATTAGGGATATTTGACAAACTCTTTGTTAGGAAAATCTGTTTCACGTAGGGTAAGCAAGTTAATCGTACTGGACATAAAGGTAGAAGCTGAGAATACTTTTAGTTGTTAGATTTTTTCTTCAGCAAATGTTCATTAGCAGATGCCACTAGGAGACTTGGAATCTTGGTTAGCCAAGAGTTAAATGTCTTGTGTTCTCACTGCAGCCAGTCTGAAGGCATCTTGCAAACATTTTGGTGAAGGTTACTTTGTTGTTGATTTATTGTTTCCTCTGTCATCATGATTGAAATAAAGTGAAGTTAGTTTGTTTGCTGCACCATTTGTGTGTATGGGTTATAAATAAGACCTAGAGGAAATACATCCCCATTAATCATGACATACAGAAGGAAAGAAAGAAAGGCAGACAAGAGAGACAGAGAGACAGACAAAAAGATAGACAGAAAGAAAGACGTGGTTTAATTTTGCCAGCTAAGAGATTTACAGTGCAGTCCTATGCATGTTTACTCAGGAAGGAGTAAGTTTCACTCTGTTCAGTAGAGTTTGCTTTCATATAACTCTGCATAGGACTGCAGCCTTAGGAAGCAAATTCATGTCTTCATGGAAGTTTGAGGGTGGAAGCAGAAGAAATTAGCCTGCTCAAAACGCTAACAGCTAATAATAATAATAATAATAATAATAATAATAATAATTGTGGAACTGCAATAGCCCTCTGGAAAACTACATCACCCAGAGCCCTGGCACGTTGTGCCCAGTGTTTTGCTAACTCAGGGCTCTCCAACCTTGGGTCCCCAGATGTTGCTGGCCTACAGCTCCCAGCATACCCTGCCAGCATGGCTAATGGCAAGGGATTCTGGGAGCTGTAGGCCAGCAACATCTGGGGACCCAAGGTTGGAGAGCCTGACTGGTCCATGAGAGTAATAGAGAAGGAAGGAAGAGTGAGAAAGCACTCTCTCTTCTCCTCTCCTTATATGACAGCAGCTGCTGCTCCTGATTTCACTGCTTGCCAGGTAAGCAAAAGGTGGAGGGTGTTTTGGGGAGAGGCGGTGAAGGCTGGCAAGCATCAGGAAGCAGATTAGCTTGGAAAGAAATAGTACCATTCCCAAGTTAATCTGAGGGTCACCCATCTCTATAAGGGGATACACTCAAAACTGTATCCCACTTGCCTTATGTGATTTATTCACAAAACCCAGAACTCCAACACATTTTGAGGTCAAACCTCGTCATTATGGCAACTGTAAAATATAAATTAAAGTTAACATAACAATATTGTGAATTCATAAGAATGTTTGCCGAATTATATAAAACCTGCACAATTATGGCCCACCAAACCTAACGCAGCACACCAGTCATATATTACAATCTGCCAGGTGTTCAATAAAACTTTTTGTTTTAGCTGCCTCTCTGCTACAGGCCAGTAAGTACCTCCTAGGCCACAGTACAGAGCTGGTTGGTTGTAGTCAGCTTAATAGTCTTAAATTGTAAGTTGTTAGCAAGGCAGCTGAATTATACCCAAATGGTACATGTAACTGTCTTGCTTATGAAATGCTCTTAGAAAAGTATTGCAATCAAAGTAATGTTTTATAAACTCAAATATTACTAACTCTGATATGTAACAAAAATCTGAGATGGGGTTGGATCCAATGTTGTGAAAGCGGAAGCCCACTTTCCCAATGGGACTTCCCCCCACTGCAATCCCCTCCTCACCCCCAAATCTGCTCATGCCCAGATTAGCAAGAAAGCACACGGGACACAAAGCCCCAGGGATCATCCCTGAGACAGGTCACAGCATCACTAGATGTGCCCTTCCAATAAGAGGACTGACTGTAGCAAAAAAATGGCAGCCCTACGGCTCAGCAGTGCCTGGCATAACTTGGGAACATCCCTAAGACGGCAATGGCCACCATATACTTCCTGGGTGGCCTGAGGGTGGGTGCGATCAAACAAGCCATTGTGGGCATAACCTGATTATGTCATTGCCCCAGACAACCCCAGAAGGTGCCTGGTAATTGCAAGATGTGGAGGCCATCGCCTGCTATGGGGTTGAGGCCATAGGAGCTCTCATTTGGGCAGCCCATGATTGCCAACTCCAATGGGGAGCTCCACATGACCCAGTTCGGAGGTCTGGGAGGGTGTCTAGGCTAGGATCTTCCAGGACCAGCAGCATACAGGTGAGGGCTAGGGGGCAGAGAGGGATGGCAAAGGTGGGGCAAATGGGCTGGGGCCCACAGCTGTGCCATAGCTGAGCATCCATGAATGGCTTTTCTCACTCTTCTCCCCACAGCTGCCATGTCATCTATAGTTTACCATGCTATTGCCACTGTATCTTATTCTGAGCATATGGGTAAGTGTGCTCTACTCCTCGGCCACACACATTCCACCCAAAATTGTATTCTGTTTCAGCCATTCCCATGATATATCTTTTCTGGGAAATAGCTCTGCCACTGACATGTCCCACCGCAGTTATGTGAGGTGTACCATCATTGTATTTTTCATGATGGTATCATCTTATTTATTTATTTATTTATTTAATTGCATTTCTATACTGCCCAATAGCTGAAGCTCTCTGGGAGGTTTACAGCAGTGCCTAAAACAAGGCCAAGATACAATAAAACAGCCATAAAATTATTCCATAATAAAGAAATTAAAAACAGTTTAATTTTTTTTAAAAAAGCAATTTGGCCACAATAACAATATTTAAGACTGAATAGACCTGTTACTGAACACTTGAACATGCATACCCCAGCAAGCCATTAAAAATCACTCTAGATGTTCTTAAACGCCTCGGCACAGAAGGCTTTCTTAACCTGGTGCTGAAAGGGTGACAAAGTTGATGCCAGGTGGGCCTCGGTGGGGAGATCATTCCACAGTCGGGGGGCCATGACTGAGAAGGCCGTCCCCCTTGCTGCTGCCCTCTGGGCCTTCCTCGAAGGTGGCAGTTAGAGGAAGGCATAAGATGTTGAGCATAGTGTCCAGGTAGATTGCAGTTGTGAAAGGCATTCCATCAAGTATTGGGATCTGACATTGTGGTCCAATATTAGAGTCTGACATATAAGACTGATATTCTGCTAGCACAGACATCTGATAAATCCCCTAGCCCCTCAGCTGGTGGATCTTCAGTATAAGACTGCACGCTAAATATCTCACATCCAACCTGCAGCATATTCTAAAGGAAGAGGAATTTTACAAATTGGCAGTATATTGCTCACAAATTAAGGGGAATTTTAGTCTACAAAAGTTGAGCCTAGACTGCAGGGCCATAGTGTTGGCATTCTACTGGATAGCTATTTAGTACAGAAAAAGTACAAGTGTGAATGTATGCATGTCATTTGAGAAATGCCCCCTTTGCTCCATGACATAAAGTGAAGAAGAGTGCCACCTACTGAATTTCCTACCACCACTTCACCTAGTAAAATCACTTCTCTTTTAGCCAAGTGCTTGTTGGAGGATATGGGAAGGAGTTGGCCCTATACTGGTTAGGCCGAAGCAGAGTTTTCCCCCTTATGCACAGCCTGGTTATTGAAACTGGTTATCACCACGTGGGTTGTTAAAATGCCGCTAAAAGGCTCTTAAAAGGAAATGGATTGTCCAAAGAAGGTTTAAAACTAATGAAGACAGTCCGTTTATTCATATGGGTGTGTCCATCATGTTGGAGAGGCAGAGAGAGAGAGAGAGAGAGAGAGAGAGGGCCACAGAGAGGCAGGAAGTAGAGAGGAGGGGTGTCAGGCCTGCCTCCGCCTCCACCTTGCCCAGCCCCCACCACCTCTACAAGCGCTTCAAAAATCAACACTCTTTTTGCTCCTCCGCTGCCACCAACCCCTTCAGGGCAGCTTATTCAGACCACTCCTTTTAAGTTTTAAAGATGAAACAAGTTTATTTAATTACAATTAAGGGTAGGGAAATGGATCGTGTTAATAGATTCTAAACGTTGAAAAAAAAAAACCTCTCTCTGACTCCCCTCAGACTTCCCTCAGACTTCCCTCATTGAAAAGCACCGCCCACTGTTTTTATAACACAGGCTGCCTTCCCCCCCCCCCCACTGCTCACTCTCTCAGCCAATCAGCGGACATCTCAACATTCCACCTCCGCTCACACTCCCTCCTCCCCTCACATACTTGCTGCTATAACGCCTTGCCCGTGGGCAGGGGCATGACAAGGGGTTACAAAACAGGCACCCTGGGGATTGTTCAATTAACCCTTTCCTCCCACTGTAACTAGTGGTTACATTACCTCATTGATTTAAGCAGGCAACGTTACAATTTCCATCACTGCTCACATTGCTCAGCACTGCTAAGATGGGGGGGGGGTCATCGGACCTCAGTATACAGCTGTGTGAAAATAGCACTGTGTGATATAGCACTGAAATGTGGCCGTTGATTTTCAGGGCCATTTCCAGAACTATCCCTAAGATGGAGTACAGCCAGGAAGTGTCCATAGTAAAACTCCCACTCTGTTTAATTCTTCCTTATCAGGATGTCCTCCCCTTTCTATAAGTGACTCTGTGGATTTAAATTGCTTTCAAGATACCTTCTTGAGTTAATTGTAAATTATGTCTAGGAATGATAAGGGTCATCCATGTCACAGGCAGCTCAGGCAATTATAGTGTATTAAGATGGTTTTGAAATTTATAATCAAAGTGATTCCATCTCGTTCGTGTTTGGGCTCTATATAGATAGCTGATCAAAAACATGACCTTTAAAAAAAAATACTCTTCATATATTTGGGTTAAAGACTTGTGTATTCCTAATTCATTGATGGACTTTAGGGTAGGGATGGATGAACCTATCTAGTTCCCCCCTCCCTATAATATCTGCATTTTATCACAAGTTTGCTCCATCCTCTTTCCTCATCAGTTTGTGGTTTTTGAAAAAAAGTCTAGACAAAACTTCATATGCATTTTTGTACAGTTTCCCTAAATAAATGCTTTTTTTTTGCAAGTGCTTTCCCCCCATTTATGCTTCTTTGTGTGCTATTTTATCTCAGGTATGCATTTTTTTTGTATGCAGTTTTCCCGATTGCGCACATTTTTGCATGCATTTTTTTGATCAAAGAACTGTGTTGCAAGATTCGGAGAATGGCGGAAACCCAAGGATAATTGCGTTCCGGTTCACGTATTAGTTCAGGAAGTGCAGATTAGGTTGGTATGTATTAAGATGTGAACCAAACACATTTTTGCCCCACCCTTACTTCCGGGAACCTAATTTGGATTCCCCCACCCACCCAAATGATGGCAGGTTTTGTAGTGCAGACGTGTTGAGGGACATCTATCTGTGAATCACTAAAAGGGGGCAGGAGGGAAGACACTAACTATCCATTTCATAAAGATCCTCAACAATGATTGTTTGCTTTGTTGCTTTCGTGCTTGGTAAAGACAGCACCAAAAGAATACTGTAGTTCTATAAAAGGTATTGGAGAGCGTAACAAAACCTTCTCGACTTTAATAACTATACATGACAGATCTGTCCTCTCTGGCAAGGTTAACTGTTTCTCCCAAGGAGTTAAGTGGCATATAAACTATTGTTCACACCATTTGTGCTAACAGCCTAGCATGACCTCAAATACTGTAGTGGTCATAGAAGGTATCCAGTACAATACATTTATCAACAAAGGAAAAAGGACCACAGGGGCAGAGCTGACTTTAAGTGTATTAGGGATCTATAAGGATAAATGCCTAGGCTCTCTCCACAGCAAAAAGTAATTACCGAACCATTGTTTCTATAGTGTTAATATTTTTTCATGGTTCTTTAGAAATATAAGCTATTTAGTTCCTGGGCTGACATTTGTACTGTATTATATTTCATACAATACATCTATACTAAAGGGTAGAGCAATCTAATAGCTGTGAGATCATTTGGCTTTTATAGGAAATCAATAGAAATAAAATATGGGGGGGATAACTTAAGATCAGTACTTATTATTAATATAGCTAAATGATCTAATTAGCAATAGCCTGCACAGCCAAGTTTTTAGGGATTTGATGTTTTAAAACTGCATGCTCCAATGTGCATAATCTTACACACACACAGACACACACACACACCATCCCATATCTCTGTCTCTATCAGTTCATTCATATGAACATATAACACCACTGAGATCTTCCTTCCAAGTAAATTGTCAATTTGTTGTTGTTTTTAATCTACCCTGCTTTCTGCCAACCATAACATTCAAGGTAGCTTATAAACATCCATAAAACAATCATCATAAAACATATTGCTGCCAATGCAAACAATATATTAAATAGCAGAATTATTGGGAGGTGAGAGTGGGAAACGAAATTGTGGATTTGGATGTACTCATTGATAACACCGATGGCAGCAGAGCTGGACAGCTTATTGAGCATCAAGAGCCATATTGGAAATATCCTATTTTATTTGTGTTCTTATATTGTTGCTTCAAGAAAACATACAGGTGGAAGATACTTCTTTTTTTTATATAATAAATTTTATTTAGTTAGTATAAACTACATACAAAACAATAAAACAAAAACGTACAACTATAATAAATCATAAGGGGCACCCCGCACCCGCCTAGGGACCAACTAATATACTTCCATCCCCTTGATCAATTAAATTCCACATTCCAAAAATATAACATATCCTGACAAGGCATACTCCCCTTCCCCTTTATTAGTACATAGTCTAATAATTGATTCCATATATCCATAAAATTATTCTTCTTGGAAGATACTTCTACATCGTAGACAAATATATCTTTAGATTTTGTGAGGTAATGTACATAATTTCTTATATAAGGATAGAATCCAAGCTCAAAAGTTATTTTACCATTATCTTTGTAAGTTAGAATTATTCTTTCACAACTAATTTCTCATAATCTAGTTATATTTTAAGCATGATTCACGGGGAGCTATAAGAACATAAGAAGAGCCGTGCTGGATCAGACCAAGGGTCCATCTAGTCCAGCATTCTGTTCACACAGTGGTCAACCAGCTGCCCACAGAATCCCACAAGCAGGACACGAGTGCAACAGCACCCTCCCGCCCATGTTCCCCAGCAACTGGTGTACATAAACATACTGCCTCTGATACTGGTCTTGCTCTCTGGATCCTGATCTTGCTATCAGACTAGAATATGACAAGCATCCTCACACACATATGCAAACACACATACACACTACGGTGTGAGAAATGTGAATACTTCATGGCTCCCACTTTTAAATTTCAATTTGAATATATCTTTACTCCGCAGGTCCTATTCATGACAGACAAGAAGTCTAGCTCCTGAAGGGGACTTAGGCAATATCGTGCTTCTCCATGCTGATGACTCCAGGTAGGAAAGACAGGAGCATTAGGGAGATGACCACTCCCTAATCACTCTTGTTGCCCTCCACGCATACAGGGCAACAAGAGCAACAATGGAGGTGGGTGGGGCTGGTGCGCTCCCCCTCCTCGTGTATTGAAACAACTCGCTTCCAGGAATGCCTGAACGGGGCTTCTCTCTGCCTGACTTCTGGTTTATCAGTTCAGTCTATTGTTGAGAGCAGTTAAGACACAGAACGTTACAGTTTCAGTTGAAAAGATCCCCACCCCCAAAGGAAAATGGAGGACAATGACCTGCTCACGCCCTGACAAATTATAGTAAGCATCCAGGAATAGGTGAGATTATCAGGGTTTCCAAATGCAAGGAGCTCTGTGACCACTTCAGCTGAATGCGGTTATAGCAGTTTTGCAGGCCTTCTCCATCAACATGAAGATGTCACGAGTGGAGGGGCCAGGACTGGAGTGCATATCCCTGTCATTCTCCATGTTAACCAAATTTAAATGCCTGAAGAGGGCTAAATGTTCAAGATTCTAGCAATGTGTGTGACTACAGTGGGCTGTTCTGTCTCTACTATGCCATGATGGCATCTGACTTTACAGTTGATGCTTAGGATTTCTATCCACATTCATAATGGTTTCATGCTTATCATTCTGATGAATAAAAATAACTCCAAGTATGGAGGCCACCTACCAATGCAAATCGAATGAAAAAGAGATTATTAGAAAATGTAGTAAAAATGCAGTGTCTGGTTATGAATAACCAAAGCCAACACACTGTTGCAATTAGCAATGATCCTCCAGTCCACATGAGGGTGACCAGTAAGAGGTTCTTCATAGAGTGGCTCCAATAAATCTTTCTGATTTATCAACACATGGAAAGTTATTTTTAGACCACAGCTGATTGATAAGCTTATAAGGTTAGACCAGGGGTCCCATCCAATGGTGCCTGTGATGGGGTACCCAATGTGGTGCCTGTGGGCACCTGGATTTTTTAATTATCCCCCCCCCCACTTTTTGATATATGTACATGGATTTCTATGAAATGCATGCAACTTTCTCGCAATTATACATAGGCTTCAACAAAAGCAGACCAAATAGCCAAATACATATCCATTTGAAGTTGGCATCTATATGCCACCTGTTCATCTATCAAAAATGTTGTAATGTCCTCAGTCCATTGCGTTATAGCAGGTGAATGTTTATCCAATTTTGTAATATCAGTCTTTTAACTGTCAGAAGGGTGCAGAGAATCCATTTCCCCTTCCATTTGTTAATTTCCTTGAAGTAGGTAAATAATTTAAAAGAGCATGTACCTGTACCTCAGTGAATATTAAAGACTGTTCCAGTACAAAATTTATCTGTGTAATAACCTCCCCCACAAAAGAGGCAACTACTGGATGTTGCCAAAACATATGTTTAAAAGAAGCATTAGCTGTATTGCACTGCCAGGAATTATCTGAATTAGACAATCCCTTATTAAAGGGACGTTGCAGTGTCTAATCAAGTTTTTGCTGAATAAGATGCAGCCTAAGATCCATAGACGCGATAGGTAGATGCCAAAGCAGCGATCCACTGATTCGGCTTTTTGTGGTGGTGCCTGCAGCACTTTCTCGAATTCTCAAATGTATCCATGGGTCCAAACAGGTTGGGGACCCCTGGATTAGACTATTTTATCCATTTTGCAATTTTATGAAACTTTTATCAAAGTTTCAATAAAACTTGCTTCAACAACAATTGTTATTTTTCAGTTACTACTCACCAGAAAATGTAAATGGCTTTATTATTTTAAAATCCTGCTTAAAAGCTCAAGTCTGTGGCATTGAGCCCCATTGATTAACTATACCCTAACCCTATTGTTATTTCATTTTATTCGATTTAGACACAATACTTATACTCTTTCAGGATGTTTTATATTCTACTCTTATGAAGATATACATTTCATATTACCGTCTGTGTGCCACCTGTTACTTAATATACAGCCTTCCTTTGCCATCTTGTTAATATTCTAGCTCAGTTGCACATCTTCTTAATGTCTGTTCGCGCTGAAATACTCCTTTGCCTCCACTTATGCATCGTGTTTCTGCATCTGTCCCCTCCTGGGTATGGAATGGAATGTGCTGGAGACTGTTCATTCTAAAAAGAAAAGGAGATATCATAATCAGCATCATTATCTACGCAGTGTTTATGCATAAAATCATTTTTATCAAACATTTTCTAGCAAAACATAGCATTGACATCTGCCCTAAAAGAAGTATACTTATGAATATTTTAAAACACCCAAGTTGTTAGCATTTGTTCACAACTAACCAGTAAGCCTCTCTTTCTTTCTTTCTTTCTTTCTTTCTGAATTTCATATACAGCAGACAAGGAAATAATGCAAAGGTCTTGGGGCCAAATTTTCTTTCAGTTTCTCAAACCCCCATTACCCACTGTTTGCAATTGCAGCATATTTTGCTTGATTTCAAACGAACAGGAGCATATCATTAACTCTCCGTTAGACACAAAGAACTCAAGAAATCTGAAGATGTCAAAACCTAGAGGCCACTTACCCAGTGTTTTTGAGATGCGCTCATTGCAGTCGAAAGATGTGGATTCCTCTCCAGAAATCCATGTAAATAAATGTACCACATTGGCAGTATAACACACACACACACACACACACACACACACACACATATTCACAACCTTTTTCAGCAAGGAAGTCTTCCATGCACGTAACTGGTGCAATCTTTATTTGCATACCCATTCACATCATGCTCTGATCCAATCCTCAATTAACTGTTTGGATGAGCCTCTTGATGCAGATGGAAATGTTACATACAGCTAGTTACCCATGACCAGAGCCGGGTTGAAAATCTTACAGCACAATCCTATGCTTGTTTACTCAGATGTAAATCCCACTGATTTCAATGGGGCTACCTTACACTGTACCCATTGCTACCCAGATCCAACTGATCTAGATCATAACACAAGATACATCACTTTGTGTGAGCAAAAAGTAAGGTGGGTTAGCTTGAGCACATTCAAATGAATTGGTGGGGAACAGGGTTGGGCTGATGAGAAGTACTATTTTATACACATCAGAGTTGCATGGTCATCTCCTGGTAATCTATTTAACAGATTTCCAGACACTACTGTTACCCAGAGTAAATGTAGCAAGGAAAGCAGTCCAAAAACACTAATAGTTTATACATCTTTGGAAAATGTAGTAATTTGGAATACTCCATTTTGGAATGTTGTATATTTTAATTGTTAGAAACTAATGTTTTCTGCTTTGACTTCATTTCTAAAAAACTTCTCTGATTGAACTTTTGTAATATCTTCTGATTGGGTTCATAGGAAAGAATATCCTTGTACCTACCTTTTAACCTTTCTTTTTCTTTTTCTTTTACAGGTTAGGATCTTGGCTCAAATGAGAATCCTCAATGGGTCTTCATGTATGAGTTCTAGTAGCTCAAGTGTTTTCCCAATCATATTATATGAACCCAGCGTTGGAAACACAGTACAGCTATGGAAGCTTATGCTGGGACAAAAATTCTCACCCACCACCCTGCTTTCACAGGGCGATTTGTCTCCCATGGAAGTGTGTGTGTGTGTGGCATTTGGGGAAATTTATAGGAGGGGGAGTTGAGATGAATTTTAATATGAGGGGCAGGGGGCGTATGTTAGGCAAGGCAGCAGAGGGTTTCACCATATTTCTTTTACTAAAAAGCAAGTTTGATGCAAGTGGTGGCTGAGCTGCGATAAGCAGGAACTCAGTGGCATTCCTCATTGGTAATAGAATGGCCCAATGGAAACAATACCATGTCGTGACAAGGCATTGTTCCTAGGGGCATCGTCAGTAAAAAATAATTTAAAAAACGGAAAAAGGTGGCAGCCATCTTTTTAAATGAACAATGTTCCCGGGAATGACGCTATTTCATGACATCGTGTTGTTTCTTTGGCCCATTCTATTACCAATCAGGAATGCTGCTGAATTACTATGCATTGCAGGTCTGCCACCTTTTGAGGTAAAGCTGGTGTGTGTGTGTGTTTAGTAAAAGACAGACTGTGAAACCTCCTGCCACCTCATCTAACATAGGAAGCTCCCTGCCTCTGAAAATTTAGAATTTCTCCCGACCCCCAAATATAACCAAAAATCTTTGGGGGCTGCTTTCACTCCACACCCGCCCCACCAAATACTTTGGCCCAACACTACTGAAAACTGCATTTGAAATACACGTTTTGGGTGCCATGTTTGCCAGATCAAGGTTATGGACATGCACCTATTTTCATCGTAATGGCTGTTTTGTTAGAAATGAAACCTACTGTTTATAGAATAAAAGTCTTCCATTTATAATGGTTCAAACACAACTGAGGTTTCTCCAGATTCTGCTGCTAACGCAAAGGGAATTGAAACCAGGCCATAATCTCCACTGCTCTGTGCAATTGTATCCTGTCATCCCCCACTGTTCAATATTCTTAGAGGTCCTCTTGACCCCTTTTATTATTATTATTATCTGCTTTTCACACTTGGAAGGAACTAACTGTGGTTGCCAAGCAAAAGGTTTGTTTGGCAGGTGAAAGACCCATATGCTAAATTCTGGAATACATTTCCTAAAGGTAGTAGTTAGTCCTTGCTATTTTTCTTATCTGGCCCTTTCCATGGCCTTTTTGGTTGCATTTAGTTTTAACTTTGCTGGTGGCTGCGGAACTGCCCCTAGGGCTGCTGTAGGGGTCAGACTGCTGATGGTCTGCCTTTTCTTCCTATATGTCATTGATGGAGAATGTAATTCTTTCCTCAAAAAGGTGCCATTAAAAACCAAAGGCTCAACTTTCTGAATTTTCCCATTATGCCCCTGGAACTGTCATATGCATGTGGTAGCATATGTCCCACAGCATTCACTGAATGAGCAGGGGGACTCTCTTAAGAATAATTTGACTTTCTTGTGCCATAGAATAGACATGCCTTCAAAAGTTGCACCACAAGCAACCTACCTAATACAATTTTTTTTCCTGCTCCATCCTTCAGCATTTTCTTATGTGGACATTATTTTTATTGACAGAATCTCTACCGCATTTTTTTTTTTAAAGAAAGAAATTAAATAGTGAATCAACAAAGATTAGCTATTTACTGTAGGTTATTACTTTATCATTTCCCATAATTACAAGAATGGTTGCTGATGGAAATTCTAGTTTATGTGAATAATTTTATACTTGTTATTTATTATCCTTACCCTTCAGTTCATAAGATGTATCTTCTCAGTGAATTTTAATTTCAATGTCTGGCTATTATGTTGTACATAATCCTATCAAAGACTGTCCTTCATGCAACATTTTCAGTGATATATTATCACAGAGCCCATTAATGAATGAGCCCCATATCTTACTAATACTGTTTTAGATACTATTTTTATTAATTTTTCTAAGCTGTGATTCTTCGCAAGGTACCTGTGTCAGCTCTCTCTGCAAAAATTGTACCTCAGTTTTAATATGAGAAGAAGGCATTGGTTTTATATGTTAAACATACTTTTGTTGCTGGACATTAAAAAAAACATATTTTAAAAGCAATCATTTAACATTTTTTGAGCAATGTAATATTTTACAACTTACCTTTGTATTACTTTCCCAGAAGAGTGTAATAAACATAAACATATGGGTCCCCTTCATGCGTTCATTGTGTGAAGGGCTAAAGCAGGGGTGCATTGTGATGCTTCACCCTGTGGAAGTGATAGGTCTGACCCTGGAATTACCAGCCTGCTGCTACCACTTGCGCCATTTCTCTTCCATTACCCTGTACCCTAAAGTAGTTTTCTCCAACCTTGGGTCCCCAGATGTTGTTGGCCTAAAACTCCCAGCATGCCCCAGCCAGCATAGCTGGCTGGGGCATGCTGGGAGTTTTAGGCCAACAACATCTGGGGACCCAAGGTTGGAGAACACTGCCCTAAAGAATATCTGCTGTGTAAACTACAAGCTCCAGTTTATGTGGGTATTGACCTCCACTAACCCAAACTAGTTAAATTAACTAGACTCACACTGTCTTGTTTAATTGATTATATGTAAGCCGCTCTGGAAGCCTTTTTGGCGGAGGAGCGGCATAAAAATATTTCAAATAAATAAATGACAATTTTTAATTTTCTTATAAAGTAACAGTATCAGTTCACGTTCTTCCAAAGCCAAGTAAAATAATAAAAACCAGCACAGACCAAGATATCCAACTCCCTTTTCCCCTCAGCTTCCAGCCCAACACCCCACTTCAACTTCCAACTGTCATAACCATCTCTCTCTCTCTCTCTCTCTCCCTCATCTTTAACTGACAAAACCCTCTCAGAACCCTACAGACCAATCCCAACCCAGGAATAAAGCTCAATTACCATGAAGGTCCACCATCAGTACAGCTAACTCGAGCAATAAGTATCATCTGAACCTGAATAAAAACAACAGTGCCCCATTTTGCCATCTGCAGAACCTCAGGCCCGGGGCCAACTCTGCCCCTTTGGGACTCTCCAGATGGCCATGCCCCTTTCCCCAACCGCCAATAGTTACTGGCAGTAATATCTTTTAAGCTAAAATATGCTGGTGTTCTTGGTAATTTTAGCCCTTCTTTTTGCCTTCAGTCCTGCTCACCACTGGAATGTGGCTCACAAGAGCTTCTCTGAAGTGGAATTGAGCCCTCGGGCTGAAAGAGGTTCAACACTTCTGGAGTAAAGTGTGTAAAAAAGAGGCTGCAGGGCTGCACTTTTACCCCATGTGAATGACATGCGGCTCCTCCGGGCCCTGCCACCACTATGTCTGAGACAAGGAAGTATTGACACATAGAGTGCTATGGGTTGAGGCTTCTCCAGGTTCTGGAACCCTGCACAGTTCAGATTCTAGAGCCCTGGGAAGCCTCCTTGCATAGAGGTCTACATGCAGGCCTGCGGCTCAGCTGGCTCAGCTTGTCTGAGTGTGGAAAGCTAAGCAGGGTCAGGCCTGGTTATTACTTGGACGGGAGACCCCTCCTCTAGTTTCCTGCACTGAGCAGGCCCCTTCCAACTCTATGATCTATGAATCTATGCGAATGCTTCCCAGCCTTAGATGCCATATGAATGCATGGACACTGGGGACAGGGGTAGGAGGAGCTGCATGCATAAGAACATAAGAACCCCCTTTTAAAGCCATCCAAGTTGGTGGCCGTCACTACATCTTGTGGTGGCAAATGCCATAGTTTAACTGTGCACTGTGTGAAGAAGTACTTCCTTTTATCTGTCCTGAATCTCCCCCCAATCAACTTCATGGCATGAGAGAGGGAGAGAAATGTCTCCCTATCCACTTTCTCTCCACACCATGCATAATTTTGCACACCCCATCATCTGTCTCCTTACTCACCATTTTTCTAAGCTAAACAGTCCCAGACATTGTAACCTTACCTCAGAGGGTGTTACTCCAGCCCCATGATCATTTTAGTTGTCCTTTTCTGCCCCTTTCCCAACTTTACAATAATAGTCTTTTTTAGGTGCTGCGAACAGAAATGTACACAGTATTCCAAGTGTGATCACACCATAAATTTCTGTCAAGGCAGTATGATATTGGCAGTTCTATTATTGATTCCTTTCTTAATTATGCCCAACATGGAATTTGTCTTTTTCATAGTAGCCACAGACTGGGTCGACATTTTCATCGAGCTGTCCACCACAACCCCAAGATCTCTTTCTTGGTCAGTCACTGCTAGCTCAGACCCCATCAATGCATATGTGAAGTTGGGTTTTTTTGCCCCAATATGCATCTCTTTACATTTGCTTGCACTGTGACTGAACCGTATTTGCCATTTTGATGTCCATTCTCCCAGTATGAAGAGAGCCTTTGGGAGCTCTTCACAATCCCTTTTTGCTTTAACCACCCTAAATAATTTAGTATCATCAGCAAACTTGGCCACTTCACCTCTCACTCTTAATTCCAGATCATACCGTTGGTGGGTTGGCTGAGTCAGACCATTTATTTATTTATTTATTTTATTTTTATTACATTTATACCCCGCCTTTTGGTCCATCTACACTATCTATACCAGCTTTCCCCTACCTGGTGCCCTCCAGATGTGTTGGACTACAAGTCACTGCATCCCCAGCCAAATTCGTTTCAGTTTATTTTTGAGAAATTTGTTTCAGTTCATTTTTGAACAGAATTTACCCAGTTAGTACCTCCCGGGCTTGAATGTGGCTCCAAACACAATCTGCAGTTGAAGTTTGTACATTTCCAATGTGAATCGCAGACCCCCCCCCCAAATGTGTTTGACAATATGTGTACATTTGAAATATGCTCATGAAAACCTGCATACTTTTGACAAATGTGCACAAACACACTTTAATCAATGGGGAAAATGTGTACATTTCAAAACTGCACAACTGAACATCAGTGGTGTTAGTATAGTATAGAATTTTCGCTCCAGAGCAGCGCATAATCCACTTTTCCCATCAGTGTTTGATGACATCATTTTGTTGCATGATGAACATTTCATCAGAGTGTATCTTTCATGTTGGGAGCTGGTATTTACCAGGCCAAGGAGCTTCATTCATAATCACATGAGTACAGACCATGTACACCATATCCCCTCCCAAAGAAATGGAACCAGTCACCTCTAGTTCCAAGTGACTTTGCCATGTCAAAAAGTAAGATGTGGAAACATGTTTCTGTTGCCCCAATCTAAGAGCTTCCTGCACAAAATTCACAACTGGGCTATCCAACATTCAAAAGATAAAGACGACTCTTTACACAGAACTTTCTCTGAACATTTCCTAACTAAGCTGAATAATTTTGCTAGAGATTTTTTTAAAAAAACATTTTAATAGTAATATTTTTTACAGCTAAATGCCAGATTAGTTTTAAAAGGATTACTAGTCCAAGAAGGAAAACACAGTCCATCTTGGTATACACCTCTTTAAACCTTGAGGGCTTGCAGTGTACTTCACTAGAACATATGCCATGACATATGCTGTGTCTAATAACCAGCACATTTTCTGTTTTTATCTATGATGCAATGAGTGCTTATTGCTGTGGCTTTTTGAATAGCCTAGTTTTATACCCTTCATTAGGGGCAGAGCACTGCTATTGACATGCAGAACATAGATTTGACTAATCTTGGGCAGTTGCATAATCTTTGTAGTTATATTAAAGCATACTGACAGTATAGAATTAGAGGCCAATATTAAAATGTCCTTAAACTGCAATATCTATAGAAAATGTAAATAAGCCTTACGGTTTTTCGGAGGAATATTAAATATACATGCAGCACTCTGTAGCTAGATTAATAGCTTAGGGATGATGCATTGTTATGGAAACATAAACCCTATGATATATTTAAAGCATATAGTCATGGCATCTTGCATAAACAAAACATACCCCCTTGACTAGTTTGTACAAATATGCCTCATTAATTTTTATATTGAATCTATTTAAGTTTCCTTGTGTAGATTTTAAAGGAAATAAATTATTTATAATCAAATGAGAAATGGATGCTCAGTTAGAAAGTTGCATGTACCCAAACGGTCTGGTATAATCTGTTCATATTCATTTGTATAATGGTGCCTAAATACAGAGGATCTACCACAATTAGGTCTCTTAAAATAGATTACCTATTGATTTACCGTATTTTTCGCTCCATAAGACGCACCCCCCCCCCAAAAAAAACTAGGTGGAAATGTCTGTGCGTCCTATGGAGCGAATATAGTAAAAAAAATATATGTTATTTATTTATTTATTTATTTTTAACTTTCCTCTGCTGGTCCGGAAGAGCGGAGGACTCCTGGGCAGGGCGGGGGAAGCCCCCGCCTCTCAGCTGATTCCCCCCAGAACAGCTGATTTAATTTTTTTTAAAATAATAATAATAATAATTATTATTATTATTATTATTATTATTACAGTAATACCTCGGATTACGAGTAACCCGGTTTACGAGTTTCTCGTAAGACGAGGAAAAATTTGGCATAAATTTACATTTGAAAGACGAGCAAGTCAGTGACGTGCGTTGCGGGGCCGAATGTGACGTGACGTGACCGCCACTGCTTGCAAAGGGAGGGAGACGCTGCAGCCGCCGCTTGCAAAGGTAGGGAGAGGCGGGGCAGGGCCGGCTCCACGCGGCTCCCTGCTAGGGAGATGCATGGAGCCGCGGCCGCCACTTGCAAAGGGAGGGAGAGGCGGGGGTGGCTCCACGCAGCTCCCTGCCAGGGAGCCGGCAAAGCTTTGCCAGCTCCCTGGCAGGGAGATTTGTGGAGACGAGCCGCGGCCGCCGCTTGCAAAGGGAGGGAGAGGTGGGAGCGGCTCCACGTGTCTCCCTGCCAGGGAGCCGGCAAAGCAGTTTTGCCGGCTCCCTGGCAGGGAGATGCGTGGAGACCTGCCACGGCCGTTCGCTCTGCGGGTGCTTCGCGCTGCCATGCTGCTTCCCTGCCCAGGAGCTGGCATGGCAGCGTGCGAGGTGCTAGCAGAGCGAGTGGAGGCGAGCCCGGGAGCCCGGGAGCCAGCACATCAAAGTGAGTTTCCCCATTAGCCCCACAACCATTTAATCACTGCTTTGCCGGCTCCCTCCATGGGGCTCCCTGCCAGGGAGCCGGCAAAGCAGTGATTAAATGCTTGTGGAACGAATCTTCTGAGTTCCCATTATTTCTAATGGGGAAATTCGCTTTGATGTACGAGTACTTTGGATTACGAGCATGGCTCCGGAACGGATTATGCTCGTAATCCAAGGTATTACTGTATTATTATTATTATTATTATTTACTTTTCTCTGCTGGTCCGGAAGAGCGGAGGACTCCTGGGCAGGGCGGGGAATCCCCGCCTCTCAGTTGATTCCCCGCGGAACAGCTGATTAAAAAAAAAATTGGGGGGGGTTACCATACGGTAAGTGCGTCTTATGGTCCGGTGCGTCTTATGGGGCGAAAAACACGGTACTTTGTGCTGCTTTTAGAAAGATGGTGAACAAATATTTATACACATGCAAGTCAAAGCTCTCATCCAGCTGGGGCCATACACATGCAGAAGCCAATTTCCAGGCATGCATCCCTAGCTTGGGGTGCAGAACTTCAGGCCTGGGGGCCAAATCCACCCCCCCACACACACACACTGGCTCTCTAGAGCTCCCCATATGGCCATCCCCCGTTCCCCTCAATCACTGATTGTTTGGTGGTTTGCCGGCTTTTGTGCACTCCCCCCCCCTTCTAAAAAGTTGAAAAAATGTCTTTCCCAGGGATTAGTTACTGACAGTAAGAGCTTTAAGCTAAAATATGCCAGTATTTTTGGCCTCGCTGCTTTTACCTTTGGCCCCACCCATTTTTGCCTTCAGCTCCGCCCACCACTGGAGTGCGGCTCTCGAAAGCTTCTCCAAAATGGAATTTGGGCCCAGGGCTGAAGGAGGCTCTGCACCCCTGCCTTAGCTGGATGGGGAATCACATGCACCAATGGGTGCTATATGTGCAATTCTCCAGCCAGTTCTAACTGCCAGGGCTGCACACGGACGGCTTTTTAGAATGCTAAAATCCCAGCAATCATTTGGGAGGGAGAAGGGGTGTTGCCTCAGTTCCCCTTCTCCACTCCTCCTTCACCACCAAGAAACCGATTGGTGGCAATCCAACATTTCCCCCCTGAAGGGCTACATGTACGCTCTGTTGGAACAGAGCCAATATGCTGTAGGTCTGTAAAATTAATCTTTTAAACATTTCATGTCTTGACAAAAAGCATTTCTACAATGCCATGTGCTTTAAATGTTTGCTTGTTTATTCATATGATTAATCCATTCAGGCATTTTTATCCCACCTTTCAGCACAAGCTTTCAAAATAGCTGATGGCTGCAGTGAAAAAACCCAGCAGTTTAGATCTACAGTAACAATAAAGCACAATACAATATCAATAAAAAGCATTAATGCACCAAGATGAAACTTCCAATCATCATCCAGAGAATTATTTTATTCTTGGGAGAATAAAATGGTCCACAGAAAGTGTCTAAAAAGCCACAAAAATGGAGTTTCCTTGGGAAGAATATTTCACAACCAGGGTACTACCACTGGAAAGTCATTATCCTTGGTTGCCATAGTCTTCAATGAGAGGAGCCCCAAGAGCAGGGCTTCTGATGATCATCTTAACAAGGTTTGGATGAACACACAGCCTTCAGTGTTTGGTAGCTTTCTCATTATATATATATATATATATATATATATAGTAACCAGTTAAAATGCTAGAAGCTCAAGAAGAATGTAATCAATCCAAAGTACCCTACTAGACCGTGTTTAGGTTTATAATGGCAGTCACACTTGTGAAACAGAGGTATTTACCCCAGATGTTTCTCTGGAACTGGGAAGATAATTTGATGTTTTGGACAACAACTCCCATAATCCCTGACTGTTGCCCAAGCTTGCTGGTGCTGATGGGGAATTCTAGTCCAAAACCTCTGGGGGGTATCGGGTTACCTCCCTGTGCTCTAGAAGCTACAACCAGTGTAGAATATTGTGGTCCTCTGGATAACTGTGGTGGTGGAACAGGAGATATATCTTTTTGCTTGTAGCAAAAGGTTAATATGCAGAGTTCAGACAGATGGGAAAGAGAGAGAGAGAGAGAGAGAGAGAGAAAGCTAGCAAGAATCAAGAAATTTATTAGCAAGTCAATATGTGGCAGTTGATCTAGTCGTTTCTCCTTACTTGCAGGCTCCATCATGCATGATAAATGCTACAAGTAACTTATTACTGACTATTCACAGATCACTGTCTAGTCTATGCATAGCCATATATGCAACACTCTTTCTTTGTGCTCCTAATGGATAGACTGCCCTGGAAAATATTTCTCATGGATTATCCTAGACAATATTTACCAAATATGTCACTTTCACAAATGTTTAGAATTGCTTGTCTTCTTTTGAAATCTAGAAGCAGCAGCAATAGCTGTAAGGCAAAGCAATGAGAGATCTGTCAGAGATTAAACTACCATAATTATGTCTTCAGATGTTCTAATCTATTCATTATTTTCTGGGTCTGAAACCAGACAAGAAAAGTAAATTCTGAATGCAGTATGTGGCATTTACATCTCTTGTTTGTTTACATCTGTCATCCACATCAATGCATGTAGGCTGATAACTCCCTAAGCATTGCACCACTTGTAGTCAGTAAGCTTCTGTTACACTAGATGTAGTGACTCATTTTGTAATTACTGTGAAATGTAAAAAGGAGGAGAGGTTATTGGAAGTCTTATGGCTATCTACCATTTAATGCAGCATCAAATAAGTGCTGCTGTTCAGAAAGAATGCTGATCCAGTGCAGCGTCGCAAACCATAATATGACACGGGCAAACATATTGGCTGTGTTCATATCTATATATATAAAAGAAGGTGTCCTGACTGATGGACTGACTGACTGATTTTGACTGACTCATCAACACCCAGCTCAAACTGTTTAATCTAGGAACGTGAAATTTTGAAGGGACATTGCTTTTATGACGTAGACACCCACTAAGGAAGGATTTTTGGAAATTCCGTCCCTAAGGGGATGAAAAAAGGGGACAAAATCGCCCCACTCTCATATCTCCTGTGGGCAAAACAACAGGGGAGCAGTTATGCAAGTCGGCCTCACCTCAGAATTGCTGCAGGAGCCAATAGGAGCAGTTATGCAAATAGCCCATAGGACACTTAGAATGTTCGTATGAATTCCTGCAGGGGCCAATAGGGGTGGGTATGCAAATCTCCCCTAGGCCATTTAGAATGTTCTCTGAGGGGGTGAAGGGAGGGAAACTTTTTAAATGACTGAATGACTGTTGTGTGGGGGCATCGTCGCATAGGCTCCACGCTCCACTCCATCACGTTTTGATGGATCTACCCCAAACTTGGCACAGTCACTCTTCATCACCTGTAGACTCTCAGGATTAACCTGATTTTTCTTTAAGATCAGATATTTCTGTCAGAAAAGTTTTCTGCTGCCAGTACCCAGCCTAAATGTTACACTTTCAGTCAGAGACACGGTATCTTTTCCATTGTACCAAATCCTAAAATCCACGCGAGTGCAGCTGTGGGCAACAGCTAGTGTAACAAGAAGCCAAACATTCTGGCTTAATAAACCATGATGTGGGTGAGCTGCATCATGCTGGTGCATGCAGTTCGTTTGCTCCCCACTTCATGTGAACAAGTAAACAAGCTAGAAAGGTCTAGAGCAGGGTGGAGACTCTTCCTAATGGGCAACTGGAACTATATCCTGAAAAGAACAGCTTAAAAGACGTATACATCCTTTTTTTTGCTGAAATGACTGACAAGGCAACCCAGAGCGAACGTTATACCTCCGTGTTGAAAAGCTGAAAGGCATTCCTCCTGCTGCTTGCAATTTCAACCCACAGGCATGACGTTCCCTGTGAGTTGACTATGAGTATGGTTGCTGCAACATTTAATCTATTAATTGGTTAGAGTAATCATATATATATCATATATATACTAAATAGGTTGCCTGTAGATAAACTAAAAGTCTACCGGGCAGAAGATTATTTTTTAAATTGTTCATACAAGTGCTTATATTAAAAAAATGTAGATAGCAAGCACCGTAAATAATAATTTAAAAAGAACCCTTTTTCACATGCAGAATCAGGATGAGGAATGCCTCTTCTAAGAGATGCCTGCCATGACGATATATATGCATCATCTAAAAATCAAGAAAATATGCTTCTAGCTTCAGAAATACTGGGCTGGATCCAGATTTAGTCATACATATAGTAGACCCATTGAAATCAGTGCGTCTACTCTAAGTTTGACTAAGTCTGGATCAATTCATTGCTTTTACTATATGCAAATTTAATTGATAGATTAAGGGTGCAATCCTATGCATATTTAGACAGAAAAAAGGGCCTATAACTCCCAGCATGCCCCAGCCAGCTATGCTGGGTGGGGCATGCTGGGAATTGTAGGCCTTTAAATGTGCATAGGATTGCACCCTAATTTACTAGTAAAACTCTTCTGATGAATCAATTTAAAATTTCTTTAATTTGGGTTGCTGCCCAGTTTATGAGTTATTTATTTATTTATTAATAATGCTTACCATTTGATATAACAAGACAGTTAGTTCAGCAAATAGAATGGACAGTGATCTTAAGAGTTCCTTTCAGGAAATAGTTTCAGATGCCCTTACAAGGCTTCTACTCAAAAAGTCTTGGGCCCCAATAAATGGTTTTGTTTCTTGTGTTTCTCTTTTCTTTTGTCCCAATTAACTCCAACAAAGACATCAGAATGGCAACTCCTTATGTATCTCTACAGCACAGAGTCCTGGCTCCCCCCCCCTTTCTTTCTTTTTTTTTTTTTAAATTCAGTCAGTTCTACAAGTGTTCTCCTTCATATCTGAGGATGGAAACACATGAATTTCAACCGTGTCAACAGGCTCAAGGATGTTTATTGCTTAGGCGAGCTAAGCCCTGAAATTAATGTCTTTGTCACCATGTTCAATTAAAGATTAAAGGAACGCTTGATGAAATATAATGGGTCCAACTTTCTCTAGATACATGTCTTTTGAAGATAACTGAGCAACTCTCAACAGAACATTTAGCACCCCTCCCACCCCCAGTTCCTACCTTGGTACCAGTATTGTGTGTTAGGCCTCTTTAACATAATTTTTAATATATCTGTAAAAAATGACTTACTCCGAGTTGCCTGGTCATATTTGTTTTGGGTTAAGTCTCTGCTTGTACATCCCTAAGGAGCATAATTGAAGTCACGGAAGCTGATGGAGTGAATTTGGTGGTTGATAAGTAGGAAGTACTTAGATTTGGGGGCATGTGTAGCCTTTCATGTACAAAGTTCTCATTTTAACATACCCCAGGCTACTGGCTTTCCTGATTTGCAGTTAATTAGGATTCTGATTTGGGTTGAAAAATTCCAATACCTACATGCCTTTTTATATGCATTTCAGATCATGCTGGCTGGAGCAAATAATTGTAGCTGTAGTCAATAAATCAGAACACTCCAATAGAGCTACTTGAGGTCTCACCCTCCACACATACACACCCTTCTTTTGACAATAGCAAGTAAGTAAATCATGTTATGTGCCCAGTTTATGAGAATATCCGTCTGCCATCACTTAAGGAGAGCTGAAAAATGGCCTTTTCTATATTTTAAAAAAGCAATACTGAACTTACTTACTCCTAATTAAGTCTCAAATATCTCCTCTATATCTCTTGTGCACTATACTAATATCTCATGCTAAAATTAAACTTTCCATTCCTCATTTCTTCATGCCTGCATCACTTTCCTTAACCAAATGTTTTAAAACAAACAAAAAATGAATCCTGAGTTTTTCAAAAGTGGCTATAACAAATAGGATTCAAAACTGTAGAAAATATAAGTGAGAACTGTGTGAGGAAAGACATGAATTAAACAAGCTTTGATTGTTTTCAATATCCCTGTTTCAGTTTTAAAATCATGTATGATACAGGAACCCTACAAAGACATGGGTTGAACATGGATTCTAAGAAAATATGTTGATTTATTTGATTTGTACCCTGCCTTTCTGCCAAGAAAATGGCATTCAAGGTGGCTAACAATCATAGGTACTATTTTTTTAAAATAAAAACTTGGTTAACACTTAACAGTGCCATCCAATGTGACTGCTGGTAACCCTCTGAATTCAGGGGATTATGGGCATCCAATGGAAAGCAGGAGGAGTGTGGAGGCAAGGATTGCCTCTGTGCTTCCTTCACCCTCCAAAACACTTAGATGGCTGATTTCAGCCATCTAAATGTGCAATCCTATCCAAGTTTAGATAGAAAAAAGGCCTACAACTTCCAGTGTGCTGGGAGTTGAAGGCCTTTTTTCTGTCTAAACTTGCATAGAATTGCGCCCTAAGTGTTTTACCCCTGCTTGCAAGGAGATGGGGCTGAGGCACTGCTGGGATTCCTTGTTTCCTGGTGGAGCCTCGCTCCTCCCCTCCCCGCCCCCTGAAATCCCCCCCCCCCCGTGCCAGTTCCAATGTCAGTCTTCCATCTTCAGAGCCACAGCTGGTGCGGAAAGAACCACGCCAGCTACGAGGGTGGGAGCTCCGAAGTTGGAGTCCCAGCTCCGATCTCGGTGCGCTTTTCCAAGGTCAGAGCTGGGACTCCAACTTTTCCTATGGCTGGCCTGACTGTGTCTACTGGTCATAGGATTGCACCCTAAAAGAATGATAAAACAAATACATTAAAAACACAGTTTAAAAACACAACAGGAACCGTAAAAACAGTGCCCAATCCAATAGAACAGTTTACATGGCAAAGGCCTGCTTGAATAAAAACATATTTGCATGCTAGAGGAAGGACAGCAGAGAAGGAGCCAACCTGGACTCCCTTGGCAGGGAGCTCCATAGCCTGGCAGCCGCCACCGAGAAGTTGCTTTCTCGCATCACCACCAAATGTGCCTCTGAAGGCAGCGGAACCAAGAGAATCTTCCCCGAAGATCATACCGGTACTTGCATTTCTTAAATGATTGTAGTAGGAAGGAAATAAAGAAGCAGAGACTAATTGCTGGGATTGAACAGGCCATATCAAAAGAACATGGCAACAGCAAATTAACTATTAAGAACAGTATGGAGCTGGTGGTTAAACCCTTCTTGTTGCAATGTCCAGGGAGACTGACATAACCAGCCAGCCAAAATGTTCCCCCAGCACAACTCAGCAACAGCTGATCCCCCTTGCAGGGAGAAGTAGGTGTGAGATTTCCCATGGGAGCTGCCTGTCACCATTGTTGATTGCATTATGCCTTCAGCACCATAGATAGTAGTCCCACTTGTGAGCCACCCAGACTCATGACTGACCTGTCATCCCCCCCTTTCAGCTGAGAAGGCTTTTCCAGGCACCTTCTCATCCTCCTGGTGTTTTCCATGCCCACGCTAGTCCTTCTGCAAAACCTTGTGAAGAAGGAACCAAATAAACAAATATAGCTAAACTCTCAGTATCAACCAACTGACATATTATAACTAAAGCCCATCCAAGAGAATGGAAGGAATGCAATAAATATGGCAGCCCAATCTGAGTGACTAGTGGGTGAGGCAGAAACTGGGCCTTCATAGACCCATTCCCTCCCCACTCTGCAGCCTTGTGAGAACTCTACCAAACCTCATGTCCCAGGAGAGGAGACTTTGGCTTATACAGGCCCAAAGCCTTGCAGTGCAAGGTCTGCAGATTACTGCCTTTCATCTTCCCCAAATGGAATTTCCTTTCCTTCCGGCAGGCTTTTCCAGGGCATAAGTGGTATGAGGATTGTGACTAACATGTCAGTAGCAGAGGTGGAGAAGCCATGTGTCAGTAGGACTACTGATATGGTAGTTGTACCGTACAACCGGTCACAGTCCTCATGGCCGGATATTTGTATTTCTGTCTCACTCTTTGGCCCCAATGAGTCCACAAACCAGCTTACAGCAACTCTAATAACGTTGAATAAACAATACTAAAACAAATGACCAGAAAAGTAAAACAAGTTAGAAGTGAGCAAATTGAGTAAAATAACACAACTGATCCTGAAAGATGAGTTTCCCTGGGGACTGATTTCCATAGCCTATCCTGCACAACCACGTTCTGCCCCTCTGATAGAAAACAACAGAGCATAGATGACCTAAGTGTGCAGGTGGGCTTATATGGGACTGGGAGGAGGAGACCCTTGAGTTCTGGAAAGCACTTTAATATAACTGTAGCTAGATCATTTAAACCAGAGTGATATTTTGGCCATCATATCATGGTGGAGATCCATGTGTGAGCAGTGTTTGTTGCAAAGGGATATATCAAAGGAAATAAACTTTGTCCAAATTTTGAGACCAGATTCGAGCATTTTGAGTCAGGGATCAAAATTCTTTGGGAGTTTCACAGCAGGCATTTGGGCCAGTTCCTATTTTTTAAATGCACGCCAGAGAATATATAATGTTTGCAAGCATGTGAATCATATAGGCACACTCATTATGGAACTACAACTGGTAAAGCTCTTGCCTCTGATCAGCTACTGCTTACTTCTGAGTAGACACACAGATGGTTGTCCTGCTTACTTGTGAGTAGACATGTAGCTCATGCTTCTCAGCAGACATGCAGAGGTTTGGTATTTGGGATGCTATATTTGAAAGTGCTGTTGAGAGATTCAGCCCTGCGTACTTCTGGGTAGACATGACAAGGCTTGTCCTCCGTACTTTCCTCATTAATTTAATTTGATTTAGGGAGGATAAGGATGTGAATGACTGAATTTGAATGGAAGTAATTTCTGGAAGGGAAATTGATTTTGGAGCAGGATTTGGATCATCTGGGGTAAATTAATTGAATAAGAGAACTGATTTGGGTGACCTGGGAAGGGCTGCACATTAATGTAAGAATTTTGGGGGTGATTTGGATGAAAAATTAATTATCTGTCTTCTGGGAAGTTCAATTCTAGCAATTACCTCCAAGTCATATAAATTAGTATATGCAAATGTTCTGCAAATTGGCATCCTCTTTTGTCTTCTTTTTCAGTGACAGATGCCCTCTTTTTTGTCAATGCGTAACTAGCCACCCAACTTGCTACAGCAGGGAGGGCTGGAGAGCCACATTGGACTGCCTAGAACCTTCCGGGAGCCATACTCCTCCCCCACCACCACAACCAGAAGTAACCACGTGGCTGCATTCCCAGTGATTCTGTTGGGAAACAAGGCAAATGGGGCGCAGGTGCCCAGTTTCCAGGGATGGGGACTCGGACTCCAGGACTCGACTCGTGAGTCGGACTGAGTCCCCCCTTTGACTCAAGTCGGACTCGAGTCCCAATATTTTTAATGGGACTCGAGACTCGACTCGGGACTCGAGACCAAGGACTCGTGTTCCAAAATTGTGTTCCTCAAATGCAACATGGAGAGGTTTTTAGGAAGTACAGCAAGTTTATTTTTTAAAATCATTTCCTTAAAATGCAACCTTTCAGACATTTTGGGTGTGGCTGCCTCTGCCTGCCTGTTTGGGGTTCCCAGCCTCCTCTGCCTGCCTGGTTATTTTGGGTTTGTCTGCCTGGTCTGTTCTTGCCAAAATCAGTTGCAGAGTTTTGAAATAAAAAGGCACACTTGTGCCTAGAATTTATTTAAGCCATACATCTGAAATAGCCTTATTTGGTTGGGAAAAACCCCCATTGATTTTAATAGGGACTCATGGAGTCAGCTTTGGGAGTGTCTCGTGACTCATGAGTCACCATTTTGGACCAAGGACTCAGACTTGGACTCGAGACTCGGGTCCAAAGACTCGGGACTCGACTCGGGACTCGAGACCAAGGACTCTTCAACATCCCTGCCAGTTTCCAAGCAGAACTGAGCTCCGCAGGCCATCATACAGCTGTTTGGCAGACTTGGGGGAGTAAAATTCTGCACAGACATAGGGCATGCAATCCTCATGTGCCCTGTTTTTCTGCAGAACTGGCATTTGTGGGTGTAAAGGGGGAAATAAAAAGTCGAGACACAAGATATGGTGTAAAATCCGGGCCACATTTATTGAATAATCAAAGTTCTGTGAAGGGAAGAAGTGTGGGTGCTAACTAAACCGGCCATCGGCCAGTGCAGCTGTTTACAGGCGAAACATCTAAACACGAGGGGTGGCATTGCAACTCACCACCCCCGTTTTACATCACAACCATGGTGCTGGAAGGGAGCACCCCTGCTCTACAAACATTGTAATGAACACATGTTGGTTGGGCACCGACTGTTGCTGCAATGCTGCCCTCCCCAACTTCATTGTCCCCAAATGAAGGTCTATAAAGGGTTTAATTATGAAACATAAAGTCAGTGGCAAGTCCAAGTCTGCCTCTGTGTAATGTATTAACTTAATTGGTCCTTTGTCATCAGTCCAAATATTATAACAACATCTTATATTGTGTTTGAGAAGTTGAAACTGTCTCTCTGTGTGTGAATACACACAAACACACAACTGTGCAAGTTTCATGTATAATTAAGCATTTTGAGTCCCATGATTTCAGTGGCAGAGATTAAATAGGAGTGTACCTAACACTCCTATTGGAATTTAAAAGCTTATCTTTGGCTGGATTATTTTTGTTTATTGTTATTGGTATGATGATGTACCTTCAACTAGGTGTTTTACGGAGTGAGGGGGAAAATAATACAGCAGGACCAAAAAATGCTAAAAGCCCTTAAGGCTTTCAGTCTTAAATAGAATATAAACCATACCTGATTTAGAGAGTAATCCAATGGCCTCTAGATGGTGTCTAGGGGCTGTAGGATACTCCAGATGCCCAGATCTGAAATTGGAAACAGAGCTCTGATCTTGGAGCTGAGGATCTGTGCTCCAGTCTCCCACCACCGCTTGCAGCTGGTGTGGAAAGAACCATGCTGGCTACTTCTCCGAGGTTGGAAAATCGACCTCAGAGAGGGGGTAAAGGGAGTGGTTCGGAGGCAGGGAGGGGAAGAGAGACTGGGGCCACCAGGATACAAGGTATCCTGATGGCGCTCCAGCCTCTTTCCCTTCCACAGCTAGATGACCAAAATTGGCTGTCTAGCTGAATTGCAGAGTGGGAGGAGTGTGGAGGCAGAGATCACCTCCGCCACTCCTCCCACTCTGCACTGGATGCACGTAAGCCTCCGAGTTTGGAGGCTTGTGATCATCAAGGGTGCAATCGATAGGACTGCGTCCTTAGAAACATCTAAATATACAGCATTGATCAGGTAGGATAAAATACCAGATCATGACCATTGTACAGCTTTAATAAACTCACCCTGTAGGGATCATGAGAAAAGAAAACTGGAAGGGGGATTATAAGCAAATACTGCAGTTAAATTAACAGATATAATGGCCGCCTTTGCACGTCAGACTCATGCTAAACCACCCTGTGTATAAGCTACACAGTATGGGTTGTTTGCGGAACAACCCACTCTGTGCCGAATGGGGATTGGATTGGGTTGGCATATTTGTTGTCGTGTCGTGCAAACCCAGTCAATATATGTGTAGAACACAGGCATCATTTGATAGAAAAACAGAGAAATTCTGACTTCCCCCTCATCCCTTGTCACCTAAATCCTGATTAAGCAAAGCTAAAATCTTGCCTGAAAAGCAGAAAACGGTAAACCTCCTCTCTCTCTCTTTTTTTAAAAATTAATCCAGATATGAGCTGGAGTGATAAATTCCTAATCAAACTAACTATACACACATATGCTCAAGAAAAGACAGCAAATCTGACGCATTTCATGTGAGAAAAATCCTGCCCTAAAAAAGAAAAAGGAATGGATAAGTATCAAAACAACAGATACATGTGGAGAGAATGGATCTGTATCATCGATCGCCAAACAGGAATTGTGGTCCAAACGAGGTTGTTCCCACCATTACCGATGCTTTTCCCCACCCCCTCTGTGGTTGTTTAAGGAGGAGGAAGAGGAAGTAAGGAAACTGACATGGTCATCAATACCCTCCTCCACAAGCATATGCCTGCAATATGAGCTTTAGCATACTTTATCCCATTGTGACATTCTCAGAGCATGAATAATGGAAAACCTAGGTTGTGTAAACAGGAAACTGCCTTATACAGAGTGGCTTTCTGGCAGATGGGATTGCTGTGAAATAGGTTTCTGTTGGTGCTGAAAATTGTGGGTCAAATGGTGTTGTTTAGTGTGTGGGGGCTCAGACCCCACCTCTGCCTTGTACTCAGTCGTTTGGGCAGGTGACTTGTTCTTTGGTACACCTCCCATGGCAGCCATTTTGTGGTCGTGCCCAGGACAGCTTCTCAAATTGCCAAATGTGCCCACAGCCCAAATAGGTTGCCTGCCCATGCCGTAGTCAGTGCCTAGTTGAAAATCTGGCATCTCTAGATAAGGCTGGGAAAGACTTCTGTCTGAAACCCCGGAGAACCACTGCCATCTGTGTAGTCAATATTGATGGATCAGTGTTTCTGTGTTCTTATATTTTTTGTACAAAACATCAGAGGTTGGAGCCAGACTTAGTCATACTTAGAGTACACCCAATGAAATCAATGGAACTCTATGTATGTCTAAGTCTGGATCCAACCCCAGAATTATATTAGTCTTTGCTCAAGCCCTGGAATCTTCAGGATGGGAAGGAAGGGCATTATTCCATCAATAGGATCCTTGTCCATGACATCCAGGCCACTCAGTGCTGGATTGACCCCACCACCAATGTTGGGTGCCACTGAGAACCAAGAAAGCCCTTGTCTGCGTAGCCTGTTTGAACTTCTATTTTTTAATAGGACCAAAGTGTAACAGAATGTTGGATATGTTTATATGCATACAATTATATCCAGTGAATCCTTTCAAGGGGGCTCAGAGAAGTGACTGTGACTATATGAGTCAAGCTGCATGTATTTCAGGGTGGGGGCAACACATGGCCCACAGGCCATATGTGGTCTCTGCCCCCCAAATTTCATTAATTGTTTTTTAAAAGTCATGTCCATAGTGGCTATGGTGCACCAAAAGGGTCAAATTTAGCTTGCAAGCAACCTCATTTTGCATCTTATGGTGCTCCATAGCTACGAATGCCATTTTTTTAAAATTTAAAATATTTTTTTGCATTTGAGGTGTGTGTGTGTGTGTGTGTGTGTGTGTGTGTGTGTCGCCTGAAGAGGGGGCCGAGATGTGAAAATGGCCCCCAGACCTCCCACACTTGCCCACCCCTGATGTATTTGGTGGGCCTTTATTTGTAAGCAAGGAAGGATATGCTGATTGAATGGGAATGTGCAAGGCAGGGAAACATGTTCAAGCAAACTAGTGTTTGCCTCACAGAACTCATACTTAACAGAACCCTGATGAACAGCCTGTATTTGGAATGGATATTTTAGTGGATAATTATTTTAGCTGTTTTAAATTTTGTTTTAATCTTGCTGTAACTCACCTTGAGTCTCTTTTGAGAAAGGTGTCTAAGAAATCATCATCATTGTTCTCTGGTAAATTATAGGCCACTTTTAATGGTACAGTTTCAAGTCACAGGTTACCTCCTCTGGGTAACTCCCGTGAATAAAACTGTAAAGTAGTGTTTATATGTGGTTTCTCATGAGAAAGCTGGCTATACAGAGCTACTCCTGTGTTCTTCTTGACATCTTTCTTCTGAGTTTCACTGGTAGGGGCAACTTCCAGTAACACTCCCTATGGCTTAAACACATAAGAAAAGAAGTGGCTCTACCAGAAAAAAAGAAAGATTTACACTGTTATGGGAAACTCCTGAACTATAATTCTGCTTTCATTTCCAAAAAAAGGTTAGGCTGCTTTAGAAAAAGAGAGGGGTGGGGGCAGAGAGAGAGAGAGAGAGAGAGAGAGAGAGAGAGAGAGAAGTAATTCAGTCTCACCTTCTTGCCTGTCTGCATCAAAACTCCAGGGTCTTGCCTGCCTTTTGACTCAATTGCTCCCTTGGCATGGCTACGTACTTGAGCAAATAGGAAATATAATGAGAAACTGGCTTCCTCATGGTATTTCCAATTGGAAATAACACAAGGAAAAAATGCTTTATCACATTATTCCCAAATGGAAATGGTCTAAGAAAACTTGTTTCTCATAACATTTCCTGTTTGCTTAAAGAGGGATATATGACAAGGAGCCTTTTCAATATGTATCGCTGTTTTGGTTGAGTAACTCAGTCAACTAGCCCCATTGCCGGCGGCTGGTGTAGTGAGGGTGCAAGATAAACACTTGTGTAAATTAAAAACAATCAAAAGACCAGGTGGCACAATGGGCTAGTTCACTGCCCTTTCTTCTTCCACATATCTAGACTCAGATGCACATCTGGGTTGGATCTCCGTGTAAACAAAATGAGCTTGTTAGTTGGGAGTCCCAGCGGATACAGGTACAAACAATCTAGTTGCCAGGGCCAGTCATGAAAAATGTTTTATAAAAGCAGTACGATTCGGAAGTTGTGACCAGGCTCCTGCTTCCTTGGTGCCAATCTTATATGTGGATGTGGCTAAAATGTACCACAGTGAATTTTAGCAGAAGTTTTCAAATATCCTAACTGCAGGAAACCTTTCCTATGGGGATTTCTCTGGACAAGGAACCACTGTATATTTGCTACACTCAGAGGATTGTGGGGCACATATAGAGTGCGCTTTGTGTTCATGCAGGGTGAGAACTAAGCCAAATCAGGCCTAGACATCACTCTACATGAACCAAAGGTGAACCTTAAAAAGCATCTAACACTGTCCTGCAGCTGTGCGACACAGAGGGAGACTGGTAATGGAAGACAAGATGTCCTTTGGGTAGGGATGAGCGAAATTTGTTCAGTTCACATTTCAATGCGAACATATTAAATCTGCACTTCTGGAACCTGAACCTGAACGCAGTTAGATATCAAAACCCATACTTTTCTGATATTTGCATTGCAGTTTGCAAAAAAAAGAAAGGGGGAAAAAAGGATATGAAAAATGTGTACATTTAAAAAGTATAAACACAAGATGTTTTTTGTATGTTTCATAAAAAATTGAGAGCCAGTGTGGTGTAGTAGTTTGAATGTTGGACTGGGATTCAGGAGATCTGGGTTATCTAGATCCCACTCAGCCATGAAGCTCACTGCATGACTTTGGGCCAGTCACTGACTCAGCCTAACCTACCCCACAGGTTTGTTGTGAGGATAAAACAGAGAAGAGGAGGAGAAGGATTATGTGGAGCGCCTTGGGTTCCTTGCAGGAAAAAAGGCAGGATATAAATATAATGAAGAAATAAACACATATTCATACATTTGAAAAAAGTGTACATTTTTATATTTTGAAAAATGTACCTCTGTAACTTTATTACGGTCAATGACTAGCAAATAACATTATTTGTTTCTAAATATAATACAGATACAGTAATACCTTGGATTACGAGTAACCCGGTGTGCGAGCATTTTGAAAGATGAGCAAAAAATTTTAAAAAATTTTGAATGGCTGAACGAGCGAGGTCTTGAAAAACGAGCACACCGGGTTATTCGCTGCTGGCTCCCGGGTGGCTCCATGCTTCGTGGAGCCACCCGGGAGCCGGCGCAGAGCGAGGGCTCTGCCGCTCGCTCTGCTGGTGCCTCGCGCTGCTGTGCCGCTTCCCTGCCTGGGAGCCGGCATGGCAGCGCGCGAGGCACCCGCAAAGCAAGCGGCTGCTCCTGCCCTCCGCACGGCTCCCTGGCAGGGAGCCGGCAAAGCACTTGCCGGCTCCCAGGCAGGGAGCCGCGTGGAGGGCACGTGCGGCGCGGCCGCTCGCTCTGCGAGTGCCTCGTGCGCTGCCATGCCAGCTCCCGGGCAGGGAAGCAGCACAGCAGCGCGAGGTGCCAGCAGAGCGAGCGGCAGAGCCGCAGCTCCCTGCCAGGGAGCCGGCAAAGCACTGCCGGCTCCCTGGCAGGGATCTGCGTGGATGCCTTCCCGCTGCTCCCTACCTCTTCCAGGCGCTGTGCTATCGCCGGTCCCATCACGTCTCTTGCTGCCCCGGAAGTGACGTGACGGGACCCTGCAGTTCCCGTCACGTCACTTCCGGGGCAGCAAGAGACACGATGGGACCGGCGATAGCACAGTGCCTGGAAGAGGTAGGAAGCAGCGGGAAGGCGTCCACGCAGCTCCCTGCCAGGGAGCCGCACAGAGGCCAGGCGTGGCCGCCCATGGCAGTGCGCGAGGCACCAGGGAGCCGCACAGAGGGAGCCGGCATGGCAGTGCGCGAGGCACCCGCAGAGCGAGCAGGCCGTGCCACGCCTGCCCTCCACACAGCTCCCTGGCAGGGAGCCGGCAAGTGCTTTGCCTGCTGCCTGCCAGGGAGCCGCGCAGAGGGCAGGCGCGGCCGCTTGCTTTGTGGGCGCCTTGCGCTGCCGTGCCGCTTCCCTGCCCAGGAGCCGGCATGGCAGCGCACGAGGCACCCGCAGAGTGAGTGGCTGCACCGCGCCTGCCCTCCACGCAGATCCCTGCCATGGAGCTGCGCGGAGGCCAGGCGCGGCCGGGAGCCCGGGCGCCAGCACGGCAGCACGGGAGGCACCCGCAGAGCGAGTGGAGGCGTGGTACAGCCCGGCCGCTTTCTCTGCAGGTGCCTCTCGCTGCCATGCCAGCTCCTGGGAATTTGTTCCACAATCATTTAATCACTGCTTTGCCGGCTCCCTCCATGGGGCTCCCTACCAGGGAGCCGGCAAAGCAGTGATTAAATGCTTGTGGAACGAATCATCTGAGTTCCCATTATTTCTAATGGGAAAACTCGCTTTGATATTCGAGTGTTTTGGGTTTTGGTTCTGGAACAAATTATGCTCGTAATCCAAGGTACTACTGTATACTAAAAACCAGGTAGCAAAATGCAGATAAAAAACATCATGAGCATAAATATAATACACATATACTAAAAACCAGGTAGCAAAAAGCGGATAAGAAACATCATAAACATTTCATCCCTTATGGCTAATTCAATACAAAAGTATGTACAACCATCAGTAAGCCACCTCCAGATTCCTGGAGAGAGGTTGTGCCCAATATCTGCCACACAGACAGCCAAAAACAATTACAAAGTCATGTGGCTGTGGCAAGCCATCGCTGCTGTACAATATCTAGCCACATGACTTGTAATATGAGGATCCTTGTCAGAGAGAAGAAGCTTAACATAGAATTCATCAGATCTCCCAGGAAGTTTATACATAATTGGGGACACGAGATCCCTGCGCAAATCTCGATAAAAATGGCAATGTAGGAGAACGTGCCCCACAGTTTCGACTTGTCCGCTATTGCAGGGGAACAAGCAATCTGAAAAAGGCAAGCGCTGGAATCTCCCCTCCAAAAGCTTTGAGGGCAGAACATTAAATCTGGCTAGAGTAAAAGCTCTTATGGTCTTAAATGACATTGAACTAGCCAGATACGATGGGAGAATAAAAGCATTATTCATGGCAACGCTGTATTTACCCATCGAACCTACATGATCTTGCAGTTCTATGTCCCAAATCCTTTGTTTAACTGCTGCTTTAGCATTAGCATAACCCATCTCTATAAGAATATTAGGGGAGAAGCCAATTCTCAATATTTCATTTGAGAGAAAGTGTTTCCATTCTGTTTGGAAAGGATCCAATAGGGTCAGCAGGGCCAAGCCTTCTGGAAAAAAAACACCTTTAGCCAATAATTAATCATGAGGACTTTAGCACGCGCTTGTGTAGAAACTAAGCCGGCCTCAAGGTGAAGAGCTACATTGGGGGTACAAGGAGGTACGGCCAAAATAGTTCTCAAAAATTTGGTTTGAACAATCTCGAGGGGACACAGAATAGAAAACGCAAACAGCTGGGAGCCATAGAGCATTTGGGGGATAACTTTACCCTTAAATACTTGAATTACTGATGGAACATGTCGCCCCCCTTTGGTATAAAAAAATCTAGTTAAAGCTGCTACACTTTTCCGGACATTCATTGCAGCATGCTTTATTTGGGGGGACCAGGATCCAGAGGAATGGAAAACTATGCCTAAGTATTTGTAACTCGATACCTGCTCAATAGGGTGTCCATTTATAGTCCATTTATGCTTACGTAATTCTCCTTCTGCTAGTCACCAACACCTTGGATTCAGAGTAATTAATTATTAACTGCTCATTGTTGCAATAAGAAGAAAAAGCCTTCAGAAATCTTCTCAGACCAACACAGGTTAATGACAACAGAACTGTGTCGTCAGCATACAATAAAATTGAAATAGAGCGTGAGTGTAGCTTGGGGGGTGGGGTGAAAATCAGGGTTTGATAAATTATCCACGATATCATTAATATAAAAATTGAACAAAGTGGGTGCTAATATACAACTCTGTTTTACCCCGTTGAACACTGGAATAGAATCAGACAGAACTCCAGCTGAGTTACAAAGGACCTGTAAATGGGTGTTTTCATATAGGCGCCACATTAACAAAAGGAGCCGCCTGTCTATATTTGTGGCTTCAAATTTGGCCCAAAGTTTATCTCTTGGGATTAAATCAAAGGCAGACTTAAAATCAATAAAGGCTGCAAACAAAACACCCCGTTTGGGAAAATAATATTTGTACGCTAAGTGTTGGAAAATAAGCCCCTGATCCAAAGTGGACCTTCCTGGCCTAAATCCAGCCTGTTCGTCCACAAGTAAGTTCTCGGCTTGCAGCCAATCTGATAGTTTTCCCAGTAGGTGGCTGGCATATAACTTGCTGATAATGCTTAGCAAGCTTATTGGGCAATAGTTTGCAGGATCCCATCTATTGCCCCTTTTAAATATCGGAACAATAATGGCTAAGGCCCAGTCTTCTGGAATACATGCTGTATAATTAATCCAAGTAAATAAGGAAGCCAGAACTGGGGCCGCCCACCAATCCTGATTGGCCTTTAATAGGTCTGCTGAGATGTAATCTATTCCAGGAGCTTTGCCCGATTTTAATTTGCAATCAGCAATAAAATTTCCGTAGAGGGAACTGGAGGCCAATCTGGTAGGCACTCATGGTCTATCAAGGATCCTGGAGTACTCTCAGGGTGCACAGTATAAATACTCTGGAAATGGGCCGCCCAAATCTTGGGCAAAATACAAAAATCATGTTTGGATGAGTAATCTGACATTCCCCCTGCCCTGACACTATTCTCCAGAAAGAAAAACTGAATCCTTTAAGTTTGATGCAGTAATCAATCACTGCCACATCTCTCTCTGCACCTGATATTTTTTCCTCTTAATCAGGGCTTTATAATTCTTCTTGAGTATAAACCATTCGGATGGGATCCTGGCCAAATTCAGGTCCTTATACTGTTTATATTTGGCCAACAAGACATATTTTACTGCTTTACATTCAGAATCAAACCATGGCTTTGTATGGATCGCGCGAGGGAAGCAAGGCTTTGGAGTTTTATATATCAAATAAGGTTGCAAATAGTGCACCAAAACCTTATAGGCCTCTAAAGCAGTCGAAATTGCTTATAGGCCTCTAAAGCAGTCGAACAGAGAAGAGGAGGAGAAGGATTATGTGGACCACCTTGGGTTCCTTGCAGGAAAAAAGGCGGAATATAAATATAATAAAGAAATAAACACATATTCATACATTTGAAAAAAGTGTACATTTTTATATTTTGAAAAATGCACCTCAAATATGCATGAATTTCTGTGTAGACTAACCAAAAAAATTGCAATTAGATGCAGAAATGGGTGGAACAAATTTAGCAATAAAAAATGAGAACCTGAGCAAACCCAAGCTTACCGGATCCCTACTTTGGGGCAGTTTGTCCACTATTACCGATTTTCTTATAGCAAAACCCTAGATAATCTTCCAGGGAAACACATTTTGAAAAATAAATTTAGTACTTATTCTCACCTGTGATGTGAAGCTGCCCCACCAGATCCCATGCTTCCGCCCCCCCCGGCCCCCGTTCAATATACGATTTTGATAGTTCATCTAATCCAAAATGTCCCAATGTATAAAAACAATAAAAAGCTGTTTCGGACATTCACCCCTCATAGGTATACATAGCCAAATAGCATGGGCATATGGAGTGGCATTTGTAGAGTTTGTTCCTCTTGCTTTGGAACTGTGCTTGAACTATGAGAGAAAGATAGGGAGAGCCCTTAATAAAATGTACAATCCCCACCCCAGATGCATACTGATTCATGCTTCCCCCACAGTTGCCTTCTACAAAAAGTAGCTAAGGGGTCTGGGGACCCTCTGCACCCCTCCCTGTAATTCAAACACTGTCTGAAACTAAATTCTGTCATGACCACCAGCCCTTCCACTGTGCAACAGAGCATTCTACTGAGGATGAGGCACAGGCGAGTTCCTCAGAGTTAGGACAGTCAGGGCCCTCTTGGCCAAAAGACACAGCCCTGCCATTGTCCTCTGGGTCAGAAGATGAGTGCCCAGCAGAACCGCCATCTCCCCAGCCTCACAGAAGTCTCAGGCTACAAAATCAGGCAAAGGCCCTTTAAGGGTACAGTCAGCTCCTCCAGGAGGAGCAGAGCTGGCCACACTACAGGTCTTGTCAGGCTACGTAAGACTTCAATTGGCTTTAGTTCTCTGCTGAGATATTGACTGGGTTCGCACGACATGTTAAACCTACTGAGGTTTAAAGTGTTGTGTAAGCCCTTGCTGAAGGGTGCTTTAGAAGCAACCTGGTGGTGGCTTCTAAACCACCCTACTATGCCATGGTTTGTGGTAGGGTTAAGAAAACCCTTGTAGGTTTAGCGTGTCGTCCAAACCTGGACAACACGCTAACCCACCTGCAACCCCAAAAGGCACAGAGTCTCTTGGCCAGAGTGGCAAAGAAGGGCTGCCTGCCACTCTGGGCAAGGGGCTCTGGCTGATGACAGCCAGCCAAGCGGCCAAGCACGTGACCAGCTATCATTGGCTTCCCCGCATACTCCTGTCGATGTCCTGCATCGGCAGGAGTGTGTGGGAAAGTGCTGGGGTCTGCGTGCTCCCACCCCAGCCCCCCTTTCCCTCCACAGGCCCCTCTCACTGCTGTCATCAGCTGCCGCCATCTGCCATGCGCCTCCACCATCCGTCACATAATGGATGAATGGAAACTGTGGGTCTCCCAAGCTTCTGTATTGGGACAAGTGTTAGTGTTGTTGTTTTTTAATGTTTTTTTAAAATTCATAATTTAGGGCTGTTAAAACAAAAAGGTATTGCACAGAGTTCCAAAAAGACCTCTCCAAACTGAATAGGCATTGAGTGCACAATCCTATGTTCGTACAACCTTGTCTGGTCTGGGGGGGACATAAGATTGGGCCTGGAAGGCGCTGTGACCTTGGAAATCTCTTCCAAGGTCGCAGTGCTGCGGAGCACCCCCCCCCATCTCATAGCCGGAACGGTTCTTTCCGCGCAGGCGGGGAACCAAACATGGAAGACCATGTTCAGTTTCCCCAGGGGAGGCATTCCTGGGAGCAGGAAGGGGAGGAGCAAGGCTCCACTGGATTCCAAGGAATCCAGGCCACACCTCAGCCTCTCCTCATCGTGAAGAGAGGTTAGGGATAACTATGCATGCAAGCTGGGTCGGCGCCTCCGAGTCGATTTTCGGGCTCGGTGCCGACCCGACTCCATTTTCTGAGCGGCGCAGCATGCCACTTGATCGGGCTGCTCCGGCCCGTCCGACGCTTCCGAGAGGCGTCGGGACCCTGCGCAGGTGCAGAACGCACCACAGGGGTCCAGCGCACCTGCGCAGGGTTCCGTCATGTCATTTCCGGTCCCGGAAGTGACACGATGGGACAGACCGGGCTGCTCGGGCAGCTCGCAGCGGAGTGGGCAAGCCGCCCCAAAGAAAAGGTAAGGCCTCGCCGGGAGTGAGCGGGGCCAATTTCGGCCTCGTTCTGCCCTGGCGAGGCTCGATTGTCAATCCCTAGGATATAACCATGAGTCTTGGGGGGGCTGAAAGCAGGCTGAAATCGGCCTGCTCGGCCCCCCTGAAACATGCACCTTACCTTGCCACTGCTCGATCCATTGTTCCATGCCGTGCCAGCAGCGCGGGGTCCCATCGCGTCATTTCCGGATGCCAGCAAGTGACGCGACGGGGACCCCACGCTGCATTTTTTTGCATAAGACCCAGGGCAACCCAGCTTGAAACGGGCGTGGTTTGCTATTCGCAGCCGTTTTAAGCTGGGTTGCCCTGGGTTTTATGCTAAAAACGCAGCGCCAGGGAACTGGAAATGGCCGGTTTTCGGGCATGACGTGAAAGGGCGATGACACAGCCCTGAAGGCTTACAACCAATCCACCCTGTAGGCCCGCCGGCCTCGTGGAAAAGCAGAGCGTGAGATGGAAGATTTTAGATCCTGCCTCTGTGTGCAGCTGCCCATAAATCTACAGACAGAAGTCCAGACCTGTATCTGCCATCAGCAGCATTCCAAGCATCTCGGATTACAGCCAGCTCGCAGCCTCTTCCAGCAGCTTTCAGTAATAAGGAAATAACTCTGTAGAATCCACAGGTTTAATTGCTACCTGTTTATTACTACATCAGTAAATACTACAGAGTATACAATCTCCTACATTACAATGTCGCAGATAAGCATTAGTCCTGTGGAGCAAGTCCACTTCAGCATTTGACGTTACATGATTGCAATAAGTCAGCAAGCAATAGTCAGAGCATCAGAGAGAAAAAGAAGCAATCCATCTCTCTACTAAAATGGCTACAGAACGAAACCTAACAAATCATACAACGTCATCAGAAAGTACAAACCATGTGATCAGCTCATATTTCTTTCACACCTACTTTTCCCATGAGAACAGGACAGGAAGAAGAGACATAACATGACTTGTTTTCCAGCCATTCTGTACCTTTCCAAATGAAAACAATTGTGCCACAGCTGTTGTTTTGTTACATGTCACAACATGACGAGCAGCAAGAGTGGGCGGGGGTGCTCGGGAGCACACACCCCCCCCCAAGCAGGTAAGCTCCCCGCTCAATTAACACTCCTAGGAGAGGTAAAACATCTTGATGGCCAAAATCAGCCATCTACGTGTTTTTGAGGGTGAGGGGAGCGCAGTGGATAATATCCTATCTGCCACACTTCTCCCACCCTCAATAGGATGTTCATAATCGTCCGGGTTTGGAGGGTTATGGGCAGCCTCATAGGATTGCGCTGTGAGATGGCAAATGTGGTTCAGTGTAAGCAAATGTAAAGTGATGCACATTGGGGCAAAAAATCCTAACTCTCATATACTCTGATGGCGTCTGAGCTGGTGGTGTCTGATCAGGAAAGGGATCTTGAGGTTGTGGTGGATAGCTTGAAGAAAAGTATGTGGCTGCTGGGGGGGGGAGGAATCATGATGGGGATCGTTAGGAAAGGAATAGAAAACAAGACTGCCAATATCACAGCAGCTTTATACAAATCTATGGTGTGACCACACTTGGGATACTGTGTACAGTTCTGGTCACTGAACTTTGAAAAAGATATGGTAGAGCTGGAAAAGGTGTAGGAAAGGGCAACAAAAATTATGAAGGGACTGGAGCAACTCCCTTATGAGGAAAGGTTACAACATCTGAGGCTATTCAGATTAGAAAATGAGTACATAAAACTATGCATGGTGTGGAGAAAGTGAATAGGGAGAAGTTTTTCTCCCTTTCTGATAATATTAGAAGAACCCTTGGCTATTCCATAAAGCTGAATGGTGGTTTAAACTATGGAATTCACATAGTGATGGCCACCAACCTGGGAAGCTTTAAAATGAGATTAGAGAAATTCATGGAGGATAAGGCTATCAATTGCTGCTAGTTATGAGTGCTATATATTACCTCCAGTATCAGAGGAAGCATGCCTCTGAATATCAGTTGATGGAAACACAAGTTTCTCTCATGCCCTGCATCTGGTTGGCTCCTGTGTGAACAGAATGCTGGGCTAGACAATCTGAGCAATTCTTATTATCGTAAGATGATGACAGGCCTGCAAAACATTAAATTGTCTAAAAACAAAGAAAGCAATTAAAAGAAACCACTATTGGGTTAGGTCCAAAGGTTCCTTTCCTACTTTCTTTGTCAGAGAAATGGAATCTTCAGATCCAACCAATTTTTCTTTCTAACATGTAAATTCCTGTAGATTTCGTTGACTAAAATTTGTAGAGCAAATTGGCTAAGTGCTCAGCTACATGTGATGCTATATATATATATATATATACAGTCATGCCTTGGATTGAGAGCCTAATTTGTTCCGGAAACGTGCTTGTAATCCAAAACACTCTTATATCAAAACGAAATCCCCCCCAAAAAATGTGTACAGAGATTTTTAATTTAAGCCTTACTACAGTACTTGTATTGCAAGATGTCGCTTGTATATCAAGTAAAAAATAAATAAATTAAAAATTTGCTTGTCTTGCAAAACACTCTCAAACCAAGTTACTTGCAATCCAAGGTATTACTGTATATATATATATATGAATTCTGTTTCAATATTCTTGGGCTTTAAAAGTTTGTTACCTGAGCCATTGTGAAAAAGGCGAGTTATTATACAACAACATAAAATGGCAGTAATAGAAATAGAAAGGTAGCTAACAATGCAATCTGAATCCTATACATGTCTACTCAGATATAAGGACCACTGAGTTCAATGGAGTTCACTCCCAGTTAAGTGGGTATCGGATTGAAGCCTAAAAGGCTTAGTTCCTCAGTTCTATAGTAGACTCGCATTATCTGGGCCATTCTTATCTTAAACGAGAGGTGGGGAAAGTTCTGTCCTGGGTGCTGGATCTGGACCATGGTGGGTTCCCATCTAGCCCTCAACCTTTCCTCCCCAGTCCTGCTGCTCCTCAGCCTTGCGCCCCCACTGTGAGCTGCTAATGGGGGTCAAAATAGACTTCCCTTTCTCAGTGCACAGCATGGAAACATAGCAAGCTGCTGATGTAGAAAGAGTTTGCTGTGTTTCTCCATCAATATGCTAATTATGGGATGGGGAGACACCTGGGGGAGGGGAGTTATAAATGACTGTGTGAATGGGGGTAGGAATGTGTGAATGGATGGGTGTGAATAGGGTATCCTGCCCACTTTTAGCCTTGGCTCACCTTCCACCATAAGTATCCATTTCCCCCCAAGGTTATGAGGCTCTTGACTTAGAAAAAGGACCCCCAAACCCTGCCTTTAAACTACATGTCTCATAATTATATCACTATGTCCCATGCATCAAAAAATGCAAGAATCTGGATGTTTTGTGTATGCACACAGGACAATTTGGGTAAATATGGTTGTTTCAAATAGCAAACTTAATTGGATAATGTGAATATTTTCAGTTCAATCTTCATATTTCAAACTTCATATTGGGCTGATTCGCATGATCAAGCAGCCCACAGTGGCTTATTTACGGCCCCAGCATGTGTGGGGGACCATTTTGAATAATCAAACCACAACTGGGGCTTGTCATGATGTCCGAGTCTAGCAAGGTCTAGCAAGGGGTTGTTGGTGTGGTTCACAAGCCACCTGGCACCCATGGGCTATTTCAGGATTGTAGGTGGTTTGTTAACCATGAACCCACCCTCAGCGGGTTTTGAATATTCAAAAGTCACCCAGCATGTCCCACAACTCACCATGGATTTAATAAGCCATGGTGAGCTGAGGTGATCTTGTGAACCAGGTCACTATTACTGTGACATCTTTATTCACATCTGGGATTTCTCTGTATTCTGAATGTATTCTGTATTCTGGTGACCAAATGAAGGGTTATTTTCACCCTCTTTGACCACTTCAGGCCAAGTATACTTCATGACCAATACCAGGTACTACATTGACATTACTTTTAATGCCTTCCTTTCAATAAATGTCTTTCCTAAACAACACAATAGCTACACAGGTAATGTCATTGACAAATTAACAAAATTAACCTTCCCCGAAGTCAGATTGTGTTCTCCATCCACAATTATAACACTAGTATTAATGAAATAGGGTATAATTAATCCTCTTTTGAATTTCTAATCAAAATTTTCAATTGGCTTATATGAAATGATAGATTTTCCAGACATACTATGACATACTTATTTTAGAGGAGTGATTAATGCAAGCGATGTGTTCCACAATATGATATATCCATGCACTTCTATACAATTTTCCTAAAGCATGGCTGGAGCTGGATTTTCATGCTATTTCGTCGTTTTGGAGTCAGCAGTCACGGTTGCCAATTGAGCAGTCAGATTACCAACTGAGGTTATATCCAAACCATGCCACCATGCCACATAGCATGTACTTGTGCATTTTCTTATGGAAACAGCAGACCTGACTGGCATATCAGCAGCCACCTGAAGCTGCAGGTGCATACACTGCGGCTGCCAGTTTAGTTGTCAGGTTGGCTCACCCAATTAAATTATAGCAATTATCCTCTGGGATTTATGAGCCTATTGGAATCCAGAATTTCCCCCTCCCTCTCATAGTATTGTGCAAGATGTTGGTTAGTATACTATTACCGCCACATATTCTGTCATATCTTTATCCATGAGGCCTAAAACTTTGGTAGTTGTATTTAAATGAAAGGTTGGATTTTAATAACATATTCTCTTTCATTTGAGAAGATGAGTTCAATTCCATTCTAATCAGTGGAGGCTGATGGTGCCAAACCTATTTTGGGGATAGGGTTCAGCACCATGGATAGCTCCTTTAAAGTTCAGACTAAAACCCAGAGTGGATACTCTGCCCCACTGACATTGATTGGAGCCATGGTCAGCCACCACTGCTTCTAATGTGGCAAATAAGCCCCTGGGCCCAAGATGGATCAGCACAGCTGAGCAGAGGCAGTTTTGAAGAGCAGCCGAAAAAGCTACGAGCAGGAAGAGGCATTTTAGGTTTTAATAACTAGCTCCCTCTCCCCCGTATTTCTGCTGTTCTGGGAGAAAGACCAGCCACATCCCATCCATCCCTTCATCCCAGGGAGCTGCCACTGACATCTTCATCTCAGGTGAGGAGAACTCAACCTCCACAAAATGAATCACTTGCTGCATGGGCTCTGCCTCTTGCAGCTACTTCCCGGGGCGAGGAGATATCCTATGAACCCAATGCAGGCTCCACTGGCACCGCAGAGTCCATTTGAGTAGCAGCCAGAACAACTAGGATCAGGGAGAGACAGTGTGGACTTCCATGTCTAGCTGCCTGCTCCTCTATCGCTGCAACCCCCATGGTTTGTTTTAATGTATGGTTCTGTTGTCATTCTGACGTTGACTTGTTGCATTTATCGTTATGGTCTGTTATTGCATTAGTGATACTTTGTTAGTGCAATATTGATATTATAAGATGTTGAAACACTTTATACTGGGTAGATTATTTGTCAGCATGGTATTGTATACATTGCGTCTACATTGACCATAATTCTGATATTTTGGTCTTAACAGTTTTGCACTTAGTGTCAGCTGGTTTGTGTTTCCATTGGAAGGAAAAGAGGGATATGAAATGAAAGTACACAGTGAACCTAACTCCAGGGAAAAGTGAGGGAGAAGAAAAATATATTTCTTAGGATTCTAACAACAATCCCATAGGCTGAAGTTAAAGGGTATTAGCAGTCACCTGTGTCTACAGGCTTCCTGCTTTCCAAGTACTGTATGTATCAGTTCTAATCAATTGGACTTTCTCAAATATGTTAACGGAAGAACAACAGCAGTAGCTAAATATAGAACCAGCTAGGAATGTTCTAGAAATCCACAATGGACTCAAATGAGTTTGAATTTCTAAGAATCTGACCTATGGATTCAACGGCGGACCAGCTTTTTCCGAGTCGCACAGATTCCACAGACTTGTGGACAGTTTTTTGTTTTAAATTCCCCCCCATAATTTTATGCAAATTTAGTTATAGAAAAATATGAAAAATTAAAACACATGGACAAAAAATGTGAATCTCCCCCCATAGGCTAAAGCATGAAAATACACATTCTTTGGGGATCTGCGTGTTTTTGGGGGATTTGCACATTTTCGGGGATTTGTGAATCTGCTTATGAATGGATTTCTGCAAAATCTGAATCTGTCAATGAGCAGATGATGGAACGAAAGCCTCCTGACAATCTGCAAAACGTAGATGGAACGGATTTTACAACGTCCGTACATCCCTAGCCTCACAATTGCTTCAACTTATCTGTTTTGGGGTTGGGATGTGGAGTAGTGGAGGGTGTTAGAAGAAACTACTTCTTATAAGACTCTCCACGTGGCTGGCTATGGCATGCTGGGATTTGTAGGACTTTTTTCTGTCTAAACATGCATAGGATTGCACCTTAAAAATATTTAAAAACTTTCCAACCTTCTAAGTAACGATATACAAAATGAGTATGATAAACTTTGCTTTTTATATAGTTTTCTCATTTGAATGGAAATAGCACTTAGAAGGGAAGAGAGTTCTGTCTGCATGCACAGGGAGGAAGAGTTCACATAATGGTTTGTAAGGCATATCAAATTTATTCTGTGAGGTAGATAAAGGTCTTTTAAAGGTCTTCACTTGTGGAATGACTTTCTTATCATGTATAAATTTCTGTGTAAAATACATCTTTTTTATGTGTGTTTTTCCTAAGAGAGCAAAAGGGGGGAAGGAAAAGATTTCAATTTCTTCATAACAGAATATCCTTAAACAAAATCATGCAGTGTGTGGTTAAATTATTAGAATTTTAAGAAACATATATGATAATGAAAAATCAGAAAAGATCATTCATATCAGGAAGAATCTGGGTTTAAAGTGCACTTAATTCTCTATAGGATTCTGGCCATGATAAAATTGTTTGTTTGTTTTTCTGTTGGCTAACAGCACAATGCTCTGGATATTTACTTGGAAGTAAGTGCCACTGAGTTGAGCCCAACATAAACTCCAACATAAGTGTGTTGTGCATAGCCTAAAGGATGCAATTGGCTTTTCATATGTAACTGTTGAATTCAAGGTTTCAGTTCTTCTGACGGCCATTTTGTTTCCATATCTTAAGGCTGGTTCACATGTTCATCAGCTGGGGATCTTGTATACATGTCTAGAAACAAGTGTGTATGTATATAATGCATGTCTCTCATAATGTGCACAAGATGGACTGCAGGAGATGTGCATGCACACACACACACACACACACACACACACACGTGCATATATCCATCCACACACCTGCCTAACAGATTACATTGGATGTACAGTGGGAGACCACTAAGAAGAGGAAGCACATTACTAAAAAGGGGGACAAAAGAGGATACCAATTTGCATAAAATTTGCATATTATAATTTCATGGGTATAAATGCAGATTTAGAAATAATGATTATATTTAATGCAGGCATACCTCAGAGATATTGTGGGTTCGGTTCCAGACCACCGCAATAAAGCGAATATCGCAATAAAGCAAGTCACACAAATCTTTTTGTTGTTTCCCAGTGCATATAAAAGTTATGTTTACACCATACTGTAGTCTATTAAGTGTGAAATAGCATTATGTCTAAAAAAACCCCCCAATGTACATACCTTAATTTAAAAAAATACTGTATTGCTAAAAAATGCTAACCATCATCTGAGCCTTCAGTAGGTCGTAATCTTTTTGCTGGTGGAGGGTCTTGCCTCAACGTTGATGGCTGCTGACTTCAATTTGTAAAAACCATAATATCTGCGAAGCGCAATACAGCAAAGCACAATGTATGCCTGTACATCTCACCATAGTGTGTTAGACTGTGACCAGGTGACCTGTGTGCCTTGCTCAGTCTGCCAGTGCAACTGATTCAGCTTAAATCTGGATTCAGACCCTGGTCTTAAAAGCTACAATTGAAGATGCAGAACTTCTTTTTTTTTTTGGAAGTGTGGTCCTCGCGCTTTTTCAAGCATACTTGGTGGTACATTCAGGAGAGTGAAAAAAGAAGGCAGCACCAGAAAATGGAAAACACAATGAGCATCAGGCTACTGCTGAACTGGATGGCTTATAATTAAGCCCAGCATTTTTGTATACGCTTCCTCAGGGACAACAGACTAAAGTTCTCTTTTTCTTCAGGGATGCTCTCTTGGACATTTCTGTTTGTAACATGGAATCTACAGGAAAGCAGTATGTACCCCTTATTAATATATAGATAGTTCTACACTAAGTATTTCCAACAAGCTCAAGCTAATTCTCTTAGCAAGACATTCCCAAAATACAAGCATGAGTACCTTTTAGAAATGCTACAACTTTCTTGTTGCTTTCAACAGCTGTGATTAAGAGGGACAGGGTAATTTTAAATATTTTTTTCTATAATAAAGGATTATTTTCTTTTAACTGTAAAGTATTTGTTTTGTTTCTGTTGTGTTCTGCTTTGAAATATTATTCTTTCCTGCCCTGAGCCCCAGATTTAGGAGAGAAACAAATAAAAGATGAGGGTATTATTAAAGATTTATGTATACAACTTGATCTGCATATATGTTACTTCAGAGGAAGTCCTATTGCTTTTAATGCAAGATAAGTATTTAAGTATGTGAGTTTAGAATAGATGCTAGTGTCTAAGATGCCTTACAATTCTGACAATTTTTAAATCTAATATTTACAACAATTTGTATGGGATCTCTTTTTTCTGTTTAATTCTCCATATGTACATGGGAACAGTAGTGACTTACCATACCCAAACTAAGTAATGATTTAACCAGAACCATCAATTAATCTGAGAATCAGCCATGACTGTATTGGCCTATATAATGACATTACTGGTAGGAACTCATCATTAGTAATAAATGCAGAGGAAAAAAGTATGTAATGTGGGCACAAAATTAAGTGTTTTTAAAATTGTTCATGTGATTCTAATTCATAATAAGTCAGGTATCTGTCAGAAAGGAATAAATAGGAATGTTGATACTTTCCCATTATTGCTTTATGTAAATTACATCCAATTTGGTGGTGAATTGCATCTGGAGCTTTATATTGTAATTATTACTAAATTCACATATAATGAAATTGGCAGGTGTAATAAATTGGTATGGTGTATTTGGGTAAGAATAGTTAAAACAGAAAAAAAAACACTGAAGACTGAAACATGAAATGAGATAAAAGATTCACAAGGCACCTATTATTAACCCATTGTTTTGCTTTATGACTACACTAATAAACTACAGTACAGGCAATCTACAATGAATATATTGTTCTCTCCCAATATAAGATGCAATTAATGAAATATTTTGAAGAAGAAGAAGAAGAAGAAGAAGAAGAAGAAGAAGAAGAAGAAGAAGAAGAAGAAGAAGAAGGACAGGTTGCTTACCTGTAACTGTAGTTCTTCGAGTGGTCATCTGTGCAGTCACACACATGGGCTCTGCGCCTGCGCGGAGGCCGCTTCGGGAAGGTTCTATAGCTGAGGCAAACTTTGGGCGGGAACCCCTCCCCCCTGCGTCTCTACTGCGCGGGTTCCCGCCCTCTCCCTCAGTTCCCCTGAGACCGCCATCGCGATCCCAGTGCTAAGGAAGAACATAGGAAAAACTCCCTACATTGAACATCAATACCGAGGGCGGAAATCGATGGCGTCGTACGGTACCGATGGTACACCCAAGGTCCCGATCCAGTACACCATCGAACTCGACAGTGACACCGTAGCGGGGATGGCTGGGTGGGTTGTGTGACTGCACAGATGACCACTCGAAGAACTACAGTTACAGGTAAGCAACCTGTCCTTCTTCTTCGTGGTCTCTGTGCATCACACACATGGGCAGAGTAGCAAGCTGACTTACCGGCGGAGGGTCGGTGTCATTGCAGGATCGATGAAAGGACAGCTCTGCCGAATACATTGTCCTTTCGGGATCGGACATCGATACGGTAGTGTGTCACGAACGTGGAAGGCGTCGACCACACTGCCGCCTTGCAGACCTCTGTCAGGGAGACACCCCTCTCGAAGGCAGTTGAGGTTGAAACGGCCCTAGTGGAGTGGGCTCGGATCGAGCTCGGTAGAGGTTGTCCCTTGAGCTCGTACGCTAGTTTGATACAGGACACAAGCCACGAAGCCAGTCGCTGGCTCGATACAGGCAAGCCTTTGGAGTGACCTCCGTAACAGACGAAGAGGCGTGGAGACCTCCTGATGGACTCGGTGCGGGACTTGTAGAAAAGTAGAGCCCTTCTCACGTCCAGCATGTGGAGTTGTTGTTCCAGGGGAGTAGACGGACCTTGGAAGAACGCTGGCATATAATATTTTGGTTGAGATGGAAAGAAGAGACCACCTTCGGGAGGAAAGCCAAGTCTGGGCGCAGTACTGCTTTATCTCTATGGAAAACAAGGTACGGAGGGTCTACTCTCAGGGCCGTCAACTCCGATGCCCTTCGGGCAGAGGTGATGGCGATAAGGAACACTGTTTTAAGAGTTAACAAACGGAGGTCTGACGTCGCCATAGGTTCGAAGGGCTTAGACATGAGTACCTGAAGCACGAGCTGAAGATCCCAAGTCGGGTTTACCGGTTTGAACGATGGGTTCATGTTGTGCAGACCTCTCATGAAGCGCTTGACTAGGGGATGGGAGAACAGTGTATACCCATCCCTGCCCTCGTGGAACGCTGACAATGCCGCTAAGTAGACTTTCAACGAGCTCGTCTTGAGACCTTTGTGTTGCAGATGGAGTAAAAACTGCAGTACACTATGAATAGGAGCCTTCGGATATGGCACCTCGATCTCCCCGAGGTATTCGCCGAAGGCTTTCCATTTCCTTGTATAGGATGTCCTGGTGGATGGTTTCCAGGCCTCCCGTAACACAAGTTTGATCTCTGCTGGGAGTGAGTCTGGGATCAGATCATCCAAGCAGTAAGTTGGAGGATGGATGGGTTCGGGTGCATAATTGAGCCTCGAGCTTGAGAGAGGATCGTTGTCGAGCTCGGTAGGCGTAAGTACTCCCCTTGGGACAGTCTGAGAAGAGGAGCAAACCATGCCTGTCTCGGCCACCACGGGGTCACAAGTATACAGTTCGTTTGGTCGGACTGGATCTTCGCGACGACCTTGGTTAACAGTGGAATCGGAGGAAACACGTAAAATAGAGTCCCTGACCAGGTTAGCAGGAACGCATCCCCAATCGACCGGCTGTCGTGGCCCGCTCTGCTGCAGAAGACCTGACACGCCGTGTTGGCTGCCGTCGCGAAAAGGTCTACCGTCGGGGTCCCCCACCGTTGAAAGAGGGACTGACGGATTCGGTCGTCTAGTTGCCACTCGTGGGAATCGAAGGATATCCTGCTGAGGGCATCTGCAAGATAATTGTCCTTCCCCGCGATGTGGATAGCTCTCACCGAAATATGGCGGGGTATCATCCATTTGAATATACGAAGGGAGAGGTTCGTCAGCCGTATCGAGCGAGTACCTCCCTCCTTGTTCAGATAAGCAACGACAGTGGTGTTGTCGGTGACCACCTGTAGGTGTTTGCCCTCGAGTATGGGCTCGAGGGACTTCATGGAGTTCCATACAGCTTTGAGTTCGAGGACGTTGATGTGATTTCCTCGGTCGTGAGGGCCCCATTGCCCCTGTGCTGTGTGGTCCCCACAATGCGCTCCCCAGCCCAGGAGGGAAGCATCCGTCGTCAATGTGATTGAGGGTACGACGGGCTGAAACGGCATGCCTTTTGTTAAGTTGTGACGAGTTGTCCACCAAAGAAGCGACTGCCTTACTGTGGACGGGATCGACAGACGAGTTCGATGGGCATTCGTCTCGGAATCGAACGACCTTATGAACCAGTTTTGGAGCTGGCGCATATGGAGTCGAGCGAGAGGGACAACTGATATGGTTGAGGCCATGAGGCCGAGAAGACGCTGGATCGAGAAGGCTGTGCACGAGGTCGCCTTGTGTATTCTCAGGGCGAGGGCAAGCGTCTTTAGAGTTCTGTCCTCTGGTAGAAAGGCGCGACCGACAGTAGCATCCAGTAATGCTCCGATGAACTGGATCCTTTGAGTGGGGAAAAGCTTGGATTTCTTTGCATTGAGACAGAGTCCGAGGGTGTTCAGAGTGTTGGTAGTTAAATGTAGGGCATCCTGGAGCTCCTGTGCAGAAGGTGCTACGATGAGCCAGTCGTCCAGATAGGGGTAGAGCGTCACCCCTTGAGTCCGAAGATAGGCACACACTACCGTCATACACTTGGTAAACACCCTCGGTGCCGTCGAGAGTCCGAATGGGAGTACCTTGAACTGGAAGGTATCGGATCCGACCATGAACCTCAGGTATTTCTGGCTGTCCGGGTGGATCGCTATATGGAAGTAAGCGTCCTGGAGGTCGATGGAAGCAAACCAGTCGTTCTTGCGAAGGAGAGGCAGGATCGACTGGAGCGTGACCATCCTGAACTTCTTGGGTAGAATGTAGAAGTTCACTGAACGGAGATCCAGGATCGGTCGGAGTCCCCCATCTTTCTTTGACACCGTAAAGTACCTGGAGTAGAGGCCGTCCTGAACGAGGTGTGGAGGGACTGTCTCGATGGCCCCCTTGAGCAATAGGGAGTGGACCTCTTCCTGCAACGCTCGAGATGGTTGTGTAGTGCGGGTGCCAAGGAAGGGTGGGAGGGAAGCGAACTCGATCTTGTAGCCGTGCTGGACAATGTTCAGAACCCAACGATCGGTGGTAATTTTCTTCCATGATGGTAGGAAGAGGGATAGTCGGGTTCCAAACTGAGGTCGAGCCGGAATCGGAGTCAAGAGGATCGAATTGGAGCTGTCGGTCGTGCCTTGGGTCCCGTCAAACCCGTCGCCTTTGGGAGTCACCTCCTTTACGGGAGCCCCGGTACCGTTGCTGCTGGAAATGACGGCTCGGTGCCCGGGGCTGCTGTGGACGAGCGCGGCTATCCTGCCACTGCTGGTGCTGTCCTTGTTGAGCTGGAGCTATAGGTGGTAAGTATGGGGTCCACCTTCGGCGTCTGAATGCTCGAGTTGGTTGCATCGGAAGGAGTCCCATCTTCCTAGCGTTCACCCGGGCTTTCTGGACCGCATCGAGGGAGTCGTCTGTTTTGTCATTAAAGAGACCGACTCCATCGAAGGGCAGGTTCTCGATCTTGGCTTTAGCCTCCGTTGTTAAGGTTGAAGACCGTAGCCAAGCGTGTCGGCGGAGAGCGACTGCGCTCACCAGGGATCTCCCGTGGCAGTCTCCCTGATGTCTGGCCGTGTGGATTTGTTGCCTGGAAGTGTTCGACGCTTCGGCCTGGAACACCCTAGCCAAGTCTCTCTTCTCGTCCGGTAGATAGTCTATCAATCCACTCATCTTCTCCCAAAGGAAGAGTTGGTACCTCGCCATTGTAGCTTGGTACCCGGCGACCCGGATCCCCAGGGCGCTCGAAGTGTAGACTCTTCGTCCGAAGTTGTCTAGCTTTTTTCCCTCAGGGTCCGATGGAGTGGAGTGCTGCTTGCCCGACTTGGACTGCGCCGACTCGACTATCATTGAATTTGGAGTGGGATGGGAGAAGAGAAACTTGGCCGTGTCCGGTCTAACCTTGTAGAGCGCGTCCAGGCGCTTAGCCGCGGGAGGGGCTGTGGACGGGGAGCTCCAAGATCCTTGCACCGTCTCTAACATGGTAGGAGTAATCGGGAGCAATGTGGGGCCCGAGGAGGATTTCGAGACGGCATCAAATAGAGGATCCACCGCTTTTTTCTCTTCTACGACCGTCTCCAGTCCGAGGGCTTGGGCCATCCGGAGGATTTGTTCCTGGAAGGTGCCCATATCCTCGGAAGGGGACACTCCCGACTGGGTGGTCACCTGTTGGTCTGGTGATGTCGAGGAGGGGGAGACAGAGACGACTGACTCCGAGTTCGAGATAAGTGAGCCCGGGGTCGACGATCTACGGGACCGTGTGGCTGCCTCCGGCGAGTAGGCGGTAAGCCTACCTTCTCTCACCTCGCTGCGTGCCTGCAGAGCTAGGAGACAAGCTGGTGGAGACCTCCTAGAGCTCCCGGGTGATCTCTCCCGCCTTGGTGGGGAGCGTCTCCTAGGTGGGGATCTATCTCGGGATAGGTACGTTCTCTGGTATCGATAATGGGAAACCGGGGAACGTCCTCTGTGGTATGTGTCTCGCGACCTTGAGGAGTATCTCGAGTCCCTGGAGTCGCGGGATCTGTCCCTGTAGCGTTGGGGATCCCTTGATCTCGAGACCGAGGATCTGGATGAAGCCCGGTCCCGGGTGATCAGAACCTCTTCGATCTCGAGTGATTTGGATCGGGTTCGTGGGGTACGAGCCCGTACCCCACGAGCTGGAGAGACAGATAAAGTAGCGGCAGCGGTCTGTGTCAAGGGTCTCGGTTCCGATGGTGAGTCCACGATCTCCCCATCTGAATACGCGACGGCCTGCGTAGCTTCCTTCGAGCCCGAAGGAGCTGTCGGAGTGGAGCAAGGAGGAGGGTCCCTCGAGCCCGAGGGAACCGGTGCGGATGGAGATTGGAGCCCAGCCGGGCGATCTGAGGCCGCGACGTCCGTCGGGTCCATGGCTAGCGTCGATCTCGATCCCGAGAGGGACGAAGCCAGTTTTTTCGCCAATTTCCTCGCTTTTTCCTTCCGCTCCTTGCTTCGCTTTTTCGCTTCTTCCTTCTCCCTGCGTGCCTTCTTGGCCTTACTTTTAGATATCATAGTGGCCATATAGGCCTCCTGAGCGTCCGCTGAGGAGACCGTGTGGGAAGGCGGCGTACTAGGCCTCGGTAAAGAGGAAGGCTTTTCCGCGGGCGGCTGGAGGGCTTTTTTGTAAAGAATCGCCGTCAACTTATCCGCCCTATGCTTCCTCGCTTGCTTAGTGAAACCTTGACATTGATGGCAAGTTTCCACGTTATGGCCTTCTCCAAGGCATGCAAGGCAAAGCGAGTGTCCGTCTGCGGGGGGAAGCTTGGTTCCGCACCTCACGCACTTGCGGAAGGGGGCTTTCGGAGCCATAATTTCCTCAATGATCCCACGAAGAACGGGGGGAGAAATTAGAAGTATTCTTATCTTTTTTTGTTGGATTCTACGGAGAATCAATGAACCTCTCGAAGTAACAGCCACACGCGATGGCGGTCGAAGAGGAACTGAGGGAGAGGGCGGGAACCCGCGCAGTAGAGACGCAGGGGGGAGGGGTTCCCGCCCAAAGTTTGCCTCAGCTATAGAACCTTCCCGAAGCGGCCTCCGCGCAGGCGCAGAGCCCATGTGTGTGATGCACAGAGACCACGAAGAAGAAGAAGAAGAAATACAATACTAATTGGACAGATTTTTGTTTTTTTATAATAAAATAACATCTCCAGTTTAAGATTCTGCATTTTAATCTTTATTTGAATTGTACTGCGAAGTGTTACATATATTTCAGACTAGTTACATTTGCTTGTATTAGACCCAGTGTGTGCTAAACAGAGTGCTCTTTGGAGTGAGTAGGATGGGATTCAAAAGGGATGTACTGAGTGGCACTGTGTACATAAGACATATAAGAACCCAAAATAGCATGTGTTCTTCAGTACTTCTTAACAAGTGACATATCTAAGGCTGGGGGTGTACAGCAGAATGAAGTGTTAGAACACTGAAGCAATAGAATAGATTGTACCACTTCAGATAACCGGGGTGAGGACACTTTTGAATGCTCCCTTGTGTTAAAAACAAAACTACCGGTACCTGCAAATAGAAACCTAACATATCAGGAAGAAATATTGTTGCTGAGATTTTTTTGGCTGCTGCACTGGTTTTCTATGCAGAAAGTTTTTTGTTTTTGTTTTTTAAGTGGAGTATTTAGAAATGTGAGTCCCTTACCTGCTGTCTTGTGCATTCCATTCTACTACCTAAGCATTCTACCTCCTCATTCTGCTGCCTGCCTGTGTAACCTAGGCCAAAAAGTTGAGGAATTAAAAGCCCTATTCAGGAGTTCAAGAGGACACGTGAGGGCTTAAAGTGTGTACTGGGATGGGTACATGAACACTGGCCCCACCCCCAGTCTCCAGGCATGCCAGGCCTGCCCTGCTGAGTTCTGACCTTCTTGTGTTGAGCTGGCAAGGAGTTCTATTCCTGTTTGCTTGAATGCTAGTAGAACTCTCTGCGTGATCCGGAACCTTAATAAGGCATGGTTCATGATCGTGCGAGAATTCTATTTGCGTTCAAGTGGATTCGCATTGAACTCCTGTTCTGAAGGTGTCCTCTGTTTGAAGGGCTGTCTAGTCCAAGTCCAGTTTAAAAATAATGAACCACCAGAAGGAAGAGCTGGGCCTTGAAGTTGCCAATTAACAGCACCTGGACAGCCGACTGAGCAAGGCACACAGCTCGCCTGGTCACAGTCTAAGACACTGTAGGGATATGTACTGTGTTTCTAATTAAATTATAATAATAATGTCTGAATTTGCATCTATTGCTATAAATTAGCATATACAAATTTTCTGGAAATCAGTGTCCTCTTTTTTGGTGATTCAGAAGTGGCCATCCTAGGGGTGGGCCTACATAGGATCATAGAGTTGGAAAGGGCCTACAAGGCCATCGAGTCCAATCCCCTACACAATGCAGGAAACTAGAGGAGGGGTCCCCCCCATCCAAGTAATAACCAGGTCTGACCCTGCTTAGCTTTCCACGCTCAGACAAGCTGAGCCAGATGCATGTTGGCTCTGTTTGAGTACACACCTTAAGCCCTCACACATTCTCTTGAACTCCTGAAGAGGGCTTACCTAAGTAATAGTGGCATCTTTTGGGGGAGATGGCTCTTTGTGTTAATTAAGGGCCTGCATAAAAGTACTGTATAGCACTGGCCCGCCCTGTTCCTCTTCCCCTGCACCAGTGCCTGAAGCTGAGCCCAGAGAAGCCTATGCACACATGAGAGCTTCGTGCTGCAGCACAGCCACAAAACTACCGCTAGTGCTTTCAATCTTGGCTGGAAGATTTTGAAACTGGCCAATGTAATTACAGGATTTCCTGAATGGGAATGAATAGGGCAGTAGTTCTGTAGCTGCAGATTCTGGTTCCCAGTTTTATATGGGACTGGATGGGCATTGGCCGCCTGCACTTGTGCGTGTTTATGTGCGTCACATTAGTGCAGTGGGTCAGGTGCATCGGCTACAGAACTTTAGCTTAATACAGCTACTTCTAAATTAACACACTATAAAATATGTGATGCTAGAATCCTCTATACTGGGTAGTACTTTTCTTTTGTAAATTCAGAATATACCAAAGGATGCCTTCCCATTTGATGCATTATTGCAGTCATGAATCAGTTTTTATGGCCAAGTTATACCCCCCTGAAGATAAGGATTCAGAGTTGACACATTAACCTAATGGGGCAAACTGTGTTTCTGTAATGTGACACAAATTAAAGCTCCCATTTTTAAATAATCATCTTTTGTTTGGGTGGGAATCATATCACAGGTTGTTAAGCCTCAAGGAACTGTAAATTAATAAATCCAGTGAAGCATCTTTTTTATTTATTTCAAATATATTCTTAAGGGCCAAAGCCTGCCCTTTTTTTTTGTAAATAAAAGATTTAAACAGATTACTTAGTAGTATCGTCAAAGTCTTTCTTGATTGCCTTTATACTTTATAATAGCCACACATGAGAAATCATGTGCTGGGTGCATATATAATTTTCTTCAAGAAAATCAACCAAGAGACTCCGGGCCACTTGTATGAAACATGTCAGCTGTGTCCTGTGACCAGCCAGGTCCTTGATATGTTCTTTGGTTTTCTTGGCTGCCCATATTTTGCAGATAGGTAAAGATTCTCTTTCTGTGCATTCTTACTCAAGATATTGGTCCACTGTGGATTGAAAATTTTAAATTCCTACTTGGTCCTTGTCTTTAAGGAAAATCGGCTATCTTGCCAACTGTTGTGCATTCCTTAATCAGCAAAATGTTTTAGCACATGAATTTAAGTTGCATTCATTTCATGGTTGAAATCTTCACTCTGTTGAAGTTAACAGCAATGCTTCTATTGAATAAAGCAGATCTAAGATTTAAGGCAAGTTTGGAGTCTTAAATGCATTTAACTCATAAGTAAGCGATGCGTGTTTGGGATTGGAGCTCACGTGTTTAAATGCTTTGCTGAACAGGAGACCTTTGTGGCTGATTATGCAGCCCTTTTACATTCAAGCTGTTATTATTCATGTTGCCTTCAACCCACTCATGTGAATAAGGGCTGTGAGATTAGACCCTAGAAGTATTATACCAAGTAAATCGCTATTTTGTTGAAACTCCTGGGTCATTCTAGAAAACTTAGCTTGCATTATTCAGTGTCTAGGAGTGTACTAAAATTGTATTAATGTCACCCTTTGAATGTAGGCAAAGGACATGTGAATGTTGCCCATGATTTCACAATATATAATGCACTTTGGGATAAGCTGCTGGGATTCACTCATAGCCATAACTATTTCGCAAGGAAAGTTCTTCAGTTAATAAGCTGGTCAGTTGAATGAAGGGATTGTAAACGTTTGTCCTGTCAATGACCAAGGAGAGGCAACACTAGAACTGGCTGAATAATTAAAGAAAACATTATTTTCAAAATTATTTTAACATTTGATGGGGGGATACTTTTGGTACCTGCTCAAGTAATGAAAATAGTGGTTACAAACAAAAAGTAATTGTAAAACATTTGAGAAAATGCTGTTTGTGATTATTTGACTCTGGAAAATGTCTAGAGTCATATTTCTTCTCTAGAATAAGAAGCTGTCTTCTTCACCAGCAAATCTCTTGAGATTGTCAAAGCCAATGAAATACTGTATTTTCATCATCAGAATTGCCTATATGTGCAATCATAGACACTCATGCAGGTTCAAAGTTGAATTAAACAATATAGCTCAACTTGGCCTGGGGTGATTCACCTTTTGTTAATCAAGTAAAAATTGAAACTATATTGACTGGTATCCATGGATAGTGTCTTAAAAGGACTGATAATAGTGTGTACTTAAAAAGGAAAAAGAAATGATGATTCATTATGGGTGGCTGGAACCACTTGGTTCCAGTCTGTATAGTTTTGGTGAAAAGTGAAATAAAACTATTCTGCTCTGGCAAAACTCTGGAGTGAATTATGGCAGCCAGAATCATTTCTATAATCCAATCCAGACAAGTGCAAAAAGGCCTAGCATAGTTATGCCTAAAGACCTCTGGTGCATAGAGAGGCTCAGAAAAAACACTGCTCTATTGCTGTGCCACAAGTCTCTGGGACAATCCAAAAGTCCAATGCAATATAGAGGACCCTGCATCTGTTCCAAAAATGTTTCCATCCCAGCCACACACAGGGTTCTGGCCAGGTTGCTGACTGGGGGATTTGGTGATTTCCCTATAATTTGTTGTAAATGGCCATGTCTAAGGACCATTTCATAATTTGTATTTTTCCTACATGCACAGAACTTTCATGGAGAAAGTGACATTTTGCCTGTATGTAGGTCACCCCATGTGATGCTTCGACATTGCTATATTTTGTTGTGTATGCACAATGTACGGATGCTGAGAAGCCCAGCCAAACAGGGCTTCCCAGTGCGTGTATATATATTGAAATATTCATGTGTGATCATCACAAATGAAGACCTACACATGGGTTGGATGTTACTTCCTACAAGCAAACATGAAGCATACTATTTTTATCCCCATTTATACTTGATAAAAAAGAGGATTGATTTACATTGTCATTTTCACTGTATTGAAGTCAAAATAAGTTTCCCTTTCCAGTGGATATGCAAGGGCTGAATGAAAGTATGGAAGCCTATGTGCATGGAAGAGACTGTCACTTTTTATAGCAGGGGTGGACAATACACGGGCCATATGCAGCCCCTGTTGCCTCCTGCTGAAATTCGCAGCAGCAAAAAAACCACAGTGGCGCAGTGCAGCCTGTGGTGGCAGCAAAAAGGGTTCTGGGGGATTGAAAGTGGCCTAGACCCCACCTCCCCTCCACCGTGAAGTTGCCAACCCCTGTTCTACGGTAATCTGTAAGGGCTAAGTGAGACATGCAACCTTTTTACTTTACTTCCAAAATAATTCTTCAATATTGTGGGCACATCTATTACACAGTAGATGGATTTAGAGTAATATGGCTAATAGACTATAGTAAGACCAGCTCAATGTTTTATCTTTTATGCTTTTCTGTAATTTGAGGTAGTCTTGTTTTTGGGCTGAGAGGCAAACACACACACGGTTTCAGAGATCATTGCAGGCATTGTCCTTGAAGATGCTAATTTGTGACCAGGTCAATTGTGTACTGTATCTGCGAAGTCCTGGATGATCTTTGCAAGAGTCCAACTGAGAAGATTGCATTTATTTTAGCAGACTAAGAAGGAAAGCAGCTATTACATGGAAAAGCAAAATATTAAAGCTGTTCGCTTTATGGAGATAGTGGGTTCCTGATTGAATCAAAAGGTTTTTGTCTACAAGCTTCTTGAAAAACATTTCAGGACTGGCTTAGGTATAACTACCATGTTACAGAAAAGCTGTCTCCTGATCCACTTTTCATACATTACATCCTTTATATGATCTAACCTAAATCCGTAAGAAACAGACATGCCTAGTTTGGTAAACGTGTCTGCTCAAGTGTCCATTCTAGGAAATGTTGTTCTCAAAATAATTATCACCATTCCTTTGTCTTAGAACTTCCATGTTTGAGGTGCTAGTTGACTGCAAATCACTGCTCCTTGCCCAAACATTTCCCTTTCCCTTATTATAAGGACCCATCTATACCTTTAAAGTAAGTGATAAACTCTGCAGCTCTGGCCTTTTTACTTTTATAAAGAACCACAGCGGGATAAAAAAAATTTAGCACATAAAGTGAAGCTTTAGAGGAAGTATGATCAATGCACTTTATCATGAAAGTTTTGTTAACATTAGCTATAACCAAATTGGCATCTTAAATTGATTCGGTCAGAAAACTAACCAAGCCAGCACCTCAGAAGCTAAACCCAGTCCTTCCCTGGGGGTGGGGAAGCTTGGGTCCCTATGGAAAAATGTCAGATTCATTCATTCCTGAGAAAATTTATGTCTGTCTGAACTAAGTTGTATGAGTGCTTAGTAACTAGTTAATACCAGTTTATGATTGTAAACCATTCTGAGGGCATTTGTCACTTGGGTGGTATATGAATCTAATAAATATTGTGTGTGTGTGTATGTGTGTGTTAGAGAGAGAGAGAGAGAGAGAGAGAGAGAGATTTCCAGTTCAGAAAAGGTGTAGCAATTGTGAGCCAAGCCAAACTCTCCTCCAAAGTTTGACTTTGCTCGTAATTAGCTTAGCTGTAATTACCAGCTGTCCGCAGCCTTCCTTTCCATCAGTTTCTTTTCCAAACTTGTCTAGTGAGGAGAGGGGGAGGAGGGAAGCTGGCAGTAGGGAAGGTCAGAGACAGTAGAAGGCCCATCTTTAAGTTTCCACTGTTCCCAAAGCAAAATTATTGTGCCATCTGAAATGCTGGGGTGTAGTTTGAATTTTTGCTGGTTGAATGGCTTGAGCCTGGACAAAATAAAACTATAGTTCCCGGCATTCCCATTGTTATTATGGAGGCTTCTGAGCAGGCTTCAGTGTGTGTGTGTGTGTGTGTGTGTGTGTGTGTGTGCGTGTATAGTGGCTCTGAACACTGATATCTATAGTTTTAATTCCTTCTGGCTGAATTGATTGAATTAGAAGGAATTAAAACTAACATGCACCATCTTGTTTCTAGGATCCCAGTGGCAATAAATAAATAAATAAATAAGCTTAGATGAGCCCTCTGCTGTCCCCAGGTTTCTCTGCTGCAAGCTTTTCTTCTCCTCCAGCCTCATAGGTTTGGGAAAGTGAGGGAGAAAGGAAATGCATCAGGAAATGCCGAAGATAGTAAAAAGCTGGAAATTGACCTGGTCTTTCTGAACTTTCAAATGGCACTCAGGAAAAGCTGAGCTTTTCCTAAGAATGATCTGAGAAAGCTTGGGAAGACTGGACCCTTTTCCAAATTGAAATAGAGGAGTTTGTAACTCACTATTTAATACTGTAGGGCTGTGTGTGTGCGTGTGTGTACACACACACACACACACACACACTTATGTATTCATATATATATGAATCCCTGCAGCCAGAGAGACTGAGCAGTGAGAAACCTTGCCCAAATACATACCCTCAAGAAGCCTTCTGTATGGAGTTCCCACTCAGGGCCTGTGGCTCATGCTGGCTCAGCTTGTCTGAGCGTGGAAAGCTAAGCAGGGTCAGGCCTGGTTATTACTTGGATGGGAGACCCCTCCTCTAGTTTCCTGCATTGAGCAGGGGGTTGGACTCGATGGCCTTGTAGGCCCCTTCCAACTCTATGATCTATGAAATCTATGAAATTGCAATGTTACAAAGAGGCTGCTGGCAACTCCCAGAGAAATGTTTTTGGAGGCATGTACAAGACCCTGGTAAAAAGGGATGGACAGTCTTCTCAGGTGAGCAGTGGGCCATGTCCCCATATGCACAGAAGCCATAGGATATGGACAGTGTTGCTGCTTCTTCCAGCTGGAGTGGTGCTATGGGAGAAGCCTTTTGATGACACTTGCATCAGAACCAGCCTTCAGGGCATTTGGGAAAGAACACAAATCTAAGGTCTCAATATGATGACTTTTACTATAATGTAGTTTTATTATTTGTTTTATTGGATTTTATTTATTTATTACATTTATACCCCGCCTTTTTTTCCTGCAAGGAACCCAAGGCGGCTTACATAATCCTCCTCTTCCTCTCCATTTTATCTTCACAACAACCCTGTGAGGTAGGTTAGGCTGAGAGTCAGTGACTGGCCCAAAGTCACCCAGTGAGTTTCATGGCGGAGCGGGGACTAGAACCCGGATCTCCCGAGTCCCAGTCCAACACTCTCACCACTACGCCACACTGGCTGTATTGGTTGTAATTGTTTTTATGTACCTCATTTTTATGAAGTTGTTAGCTGTCTGGGGACTCCAGTCATGAGCTGAAAGGTGGGAAAGAAATGGAAAAATAAAATTAATGTAACATATCCTCTTGATTTTCTTTCAAAATCGAGTTCACACGTGCAATACATATGAAAGAATATAGTTCTATTCTTTTGCCCTGACCCTATTCAAATAAAATTGCTAACTACCGGTAAACGTATTTACTTATGAGTAGCCCCCATTGACTTCATTGTGCTTTAATTTATAGGACATGTGATTAGGATTACAGTCTAAGAGCCAGTTCATGCTACTGAATTTCTACATGCAGTTGTAAATGTATGATTGTGTGAGCCATATTAATGTGAACTGGGCAATACAAATGATGAGCCAGCAGCCATCTTTGTGATTGTGGCTACACTTTTTGCAGCAGGTGCAACCACTGATAGCTGTAGGTTCACAACACGTACTTCCCAATTCATACTAATCTGCCTGCACACAATTGTGTACCTGCATACACATTTGCATGGAAAAATCCAGTAGCATAAACTGGACCTGTATTTTAAATTACCACTGATTTTAGCAATCATTTTTTCAAAGTGGCATAAAATTATGCATACTTATAGTTGCTTAAAAGATGTGATCTTCACATTCCTTTCTGTGATTTAAGTTGCCTGTTTCTTTCTGCCTAGAAAAAAAAAAAGACTCAGAAAAGTGGTACTTGCCTCTTTTGTTTGTTATTGCTGCCAATCCACAAACTCTGGAGCACTAGATATGAATCTACTGTACAGTAAGTGGTTTATAGTTTGCATCCCTCCCTCTTTTCTTGCCCCTCCTTGTGATTTTTAAAACACTTGATAATTGTTCTGCTGACACACAGAGGGTTAATTTTTTTCCTCCAGTCAAAAAATATGTATTTAATATGTGAGCATATTTGGTGTTCATTGACAGAGCAACAATAGGAATGATCTTGCTTTATGTACCAGTTACAAGGTTTAATATCATTATACTGCATGCAATATTAGTTTTTATTAGTCGCCATTAACAAGATGCTTTCTACTCGGATTCTCATTTACTTGTTCAATGCAAAAAATATATATATATCTTTGCCAAAGACAAAAAAAACACACACATCTTCAAGTGTCAGCTATATTAAATTAAAGAACTGTTTACCCTTCCTAAGGAAAGCATATGTATCTAAATAGGCATCTTTTACCGTT